>JARHVA010005749.1:992500-1015000 GCA_037957365.1 Torreya grandis
TAGTTTCAAAAAATATATTCTCGTTAATAATTAGTTTTCAAAATTTTAAGATCAAAAGATAGAATGATAAGTGGAATTTTTATTCATGTAACATATGTAATATATCTATACCATTGAAAATTACATGCTAATCTACCTACTTGAGTATTCCCTACCTACTTTAACTACTTGAGCATGTTGTACCTAATTGAATAACTGAGCCACATATTTATCTCAGTGATTATGTCCTACCTAAATAAAAAATAAATATCAAAAGACACTTTTATCTCTTGACTTCTTAGCCTTGGTATTCAGATCAAAAGACACTTTCAATGACTTAAAATAGTCTACTCAGTCCCAAGTCAATAATCTACCTTAAAATAATACCTTTATTTGACTCCTAAAGCACTCAAATTTACATCCTTGCTTATATGAAAAATAATATTAGGGTTTCACCAATGATTTGACTCAATATTATTAGTTCATGAATAAATTCAACTCAAAACTTAGATGACAACTCCACCATTTATAGGTCTATCAAGACAAATTCTACCTCTTAAGGACTTCATATAAACAGGTCTACAACTACCTTATTTTCTGGACTAATTCACTTCAAAAACTCAATTAAAAATTAAATACAATGATACAAGACTCATAAGTGTCTTTACACAAGATCAAAATACCAATTAGATCACCAAAGTTCCCAAAATGTTGACTCAGTCCTAATAAATATTATAATATTATATATAGGCTTGTTTGGTGTTGAAAAGGTGTACTTAATTTAAGCTCATCAAATGATTCTTATATAACTCTCTTCATATGTTTAGAGAGTATCTCTGAGGATGAGAAATCAACTTTATTGGTTTCTTAAGAATAATGCTTCAATGGTAACTTTGTTCTTTTAGTCTGGATGTCCTAATCTACCTACTTGGAAGGATATTGAATTAGATTAACTAATAAATGATTTGAATCATTTTAGATAGGTATTCTATAGTGTTTACATAATAAAATTTAACCTTCATAAGAGGTTTAGACTCGATCAACAAAGTAAAAAACTTGAATTTTATCTTGACTAAGCTTTCTTTTGACTATCTAAAGGCATATCAAAACATAGTCCTCTATATTTGTAAGCACAAGGTGAGTTTGAGCATTATATCAATTATAATAAATTATAAACCTTATCTAGAAACATCCCTATTAGTATGAGGATATTACACTAATTTAGATTCAAGTTATGGTTATTTTTGTATCGTAAACCTTGTTCGAGGGTTTGATTGTGCATAGAGAGCTCGATAAATTGAAATCGATTGTTCATACAACTCAAAGACTATTGTCAAGAACTAACACTTGAAACATAGTCTTTACTACCTCCCTCAACTTCTATAATATTTTAAACAAACTCATGTAATTTTTCCAATGTGATACAATAGACGACAAGTGACTATAGATACATAGAAAATAGGCTTTAAAAGTTTTATATGACATGAACCTTAGATCATGTACAAATTCACTTCAAATGAAGCTATATTTCATTTACACGTGTAATAAATTTTTTAATACAATAAATTAATTAATAAAACACTTTTTATTCATAAGAAAATCATTCTTTTGACTACATATACCCCTATTCAGTCCTGATAGACTATCAACTCTACTTGAAATCATGAAGTTCTTCACTTTTAAAGCTTGTTCTGACCTTTAATTTCTTATTTTTTCATAGGTTTTAAGTTTAACAAGTTGTTGGTGATGTACTATACTTGGATTTTTGTATCTTTGACTTGGAATATTCTTAACAACCTCACTATCAACTTAAAAAAGAAATTTACTTAATGGGTATACCAATATAGATAAATGAATATCTTGTAGCATGCAACCTATATCATATATATAATAATGATACAGTCATTCATAAATTACATCTACCACATACATAGTACTACATATAGGTATGTGATTAATCATACATAAAACATTTTTATGGTTGTGATATGGTGACTCATACTTGAGACAAATGCAACTAATCACCCTAGTATACTCCACTTCCACCTAAACTATTAATCATAAATCCCAAATTCAAATATTTAAACACTAAACATTTAAACCTAAACCCTAAACCCTAAGCCATAAACCATGAGCACTAAATAATATAACTAAGCCCTAAACCCTAAGCCTTAAACCTTAAACCCTTAACCCTAATACATTAGCCCTAAACCCCAAAAAATAATCCATAAACCCTAAACCATAGACCCTAAACATATAACCTTATAACATTAAACCCCATAATTTATACCGTTGACCCTAAAACCTAAAATCTAAACCATAATCCATTATATCTAAACTCCAATCTATAAATTCTTAAATCCTAAACACTAAAACTATAAACCTTTAACCTTATACCTTAAATATTGAAGATCAAAACCTAAAACCCAAACCCTAAACTCTAAGCCCCAATATGTAAATTCCTAAATCTTAAACCCTAAAGTCCAAACCCTAAACACTAAAACTTGAAACCAAACCCAAAAACTAAATCACAAGATGTAAACCCAAAATATTAAATAATAAGTTCCATAAATTATAAAACCTAGGCCCTACACCCTAAACCCTAATGTCCAAACCCTAAACCCTAAAGCTAGAACCCCAAAGACTAAGCCCTAAACATGAAAATAGGGTACAAAGGTTTCAACCTCTACACATGATTTTCTTGGCCATCCCTTAAACTATAAGTCTCATTTCCACAACCCACTCCCATTCAATCCTCCACTATGACCATTTTAAGAACTTTAGGACAAGCAGCATACATTGTGGAGACCACACCATAAAGGAATGGTGTAAACATTAAGAGTTATGTTCAACCCCCTCTTCAATTTCTTATCATAATTCCCACACAAGTGAAAATATTTAAATTCAAGGAGAAAACATTACATAACAAAGTTTTTGGCACAAATTCTAATATTCTATACTCATGACCCATATCATTCTTTGTGAATAACTCAGAAACATGAGAATATAGAAAATGATTCAACCTTTTCTCTTAATGTTTGTAACCCAAATATAAAAAAATTAATTATGTCTAGAATAAGGATTTCACCTCCTCTTCATAAAATTATGAATACCAACTAGGAACCAACACAAGAACTACACTCGTCAACATTTATAGAGTAGAGGTGATAAGGTAGTTGAAATCAAATAGTTATGAATGTTAAATATGGGAACCATCAGGAAATGCCAAAACACATGTAATCAAGCTTATAGGTTAGTGAGTTAGGAATGGGATATCAACAACACTTATAGTGGCCCAATGCCAAATCTCAAACCAAATTTAAAGACCCAAACATCAACTTACCACTCTCCGTAGAGTAATAAGAGATCCAAGCTGGAACAAATCATGATATGAAAATTCAAGGAAAAAGAAAATTTCAATCCAACATCAGATATTACATTAAATAGGAAACATAGTTTTGTTCATACATTTACTATTTATTTCTAAACTTGAGTATATGAAAATTCCAACATTGATTTTAGATCAAGGGGGAATTACAAAATTTCCTTTGTTGTAACTTGTTTTCCCACATAGGAATTAAAATAACATCTTACCCCCATAATATTTATATGTTAAAATCAATGTCTTGATTTTCATAAGGATCCCATGATAATCACACTCATTTTTTAAAAATGCATCATTAACAATAAAACTCATGCTTCTAATGCACCTCAGGCTTCCAATGCAAATTGGGATCCTAATGCAACTTGATTTGGTGACACAACTTGGGCACACATTATAACTCAAGCTTACAATACAATTTAAGATGGAAATGCAACTTGGGATGGAAATGTAATTTTGGATCCCAATACAACTCAAGGTTGAAATTAAACTTGGTATGGAAATGCAACTCATGTTATTAATGTATCTCATGCTCATAATTTAATGTGAACTCATAATGCAACTCGGGCATGGAATGTAACTCAAGCTCATAATGTAGCCCATTTTTCCTTACCAACATTGTATCAATATTGTTGGGTGAATATTTTGTCACCAGGGTGCTAATGAGAAAAATAGGTCTGATCATCGATAGCAAGGGAGATTGGTCAGCCAAAGTTGTAGATTTACCAAATCCAAAGGGGACAAATCTCTCCTCTCATCAAGGGGAGGTTCCCTATAAGTATGAGGCAATATATACTATATATATGTGACGAAAATAATAGACAGGGGTAGGATACACCATCCATCTCTCATCTTTCAGAGATGATGTTCACAAACAAAGGAGAAAATCCTGGTGAAAACATTGAAGGCACTTCTCTTCTTTCAAAAGTGTTCTTGCAGGGAACAACAGGAGTTCTTTTAGGTAGTGATAAGTAACTGGTAACCAAAGGCATAGCAAATAGTCTCCACCTCAACTACCCAAGAGTGAAATATGAAGGATAATGAGGGCACAAATTCATGCCAAGATCCTTTACATAAGAATAGAATATGAAGGATAATGAGGGCACAAAGTCATCCCAAGATCCTTTACACAGGAGCAAAAAGAAAACACACTAAAGGCAATTGTGGGGGCACAAAGTCTCTCCATAGTTGGCTTCAAGACACCTTCATGATTGATTTCACTAGTTTTACTTGCCAAATTAAATAAACAAGAACACATTCAGAAGATAGACATAAGAATAATCTCTTAAAATGATACAATCTATAATAGCACAAAGTCTACAAACAACTTGGTTTCTCATTCAGATAAAATGATATGAACAATAATCTGAGCTCAAAGTCTCAGTATTTGCCTTTCAATTTGGGCAGAGTTTTACTTCTATATTAGGAAGATCTCCTTTAAAATGACATAAGAGAATATAATATATAGAAGCTAAGAAGGCTTGACACTTTGTTCCATGGAATGGCCCATTTTATGCATTTAATGCCTTAAATGCATTTTTAGTTATGTCAGGGGGGCCATGTTAGAACAGGGTGACTGTCTTAACTATGGCATGTCAATTCATCTCAAATGTCTTGTCCTAGGTCTGGATCATCTAGTGTCCATGTAGCTATCCATTTTATCTTTACTCCAAGGGATATAAATAGGCTGTGTCCTTGACGTGGCATGCTCAGAAGTCCACTTGATCCACTGTTTCACCTACTGGAAATAACTCCCCTATTAGATATTTTTGATCTTTTGTATTATTTTTCTCTTCCCTATAGTAATTTGGACTCTTAGGCTCTCCTTTTAGCTGGTCACATGATTCATTTTCAAATTCCATGCCATATTCAAATGTTAACAGGTATTCCATTACACTAAATTTGACGTCCATGGGGCCGTCAAAGGTTGCCAGCTACTTGAACCATGAACCTCAAAGGCTCATTTTCATCTAAGTATTTAAAATATTCTTTTTGTGTCTTTATCAAGCCTTTGGAACACTTTGAAGGGAAGGTGTCCTTTTAGGATTTTCAAACAGTCCCTTTTTTAAGTGTCAAGTGCCCCTCGCAAGGGTACCTACTCTTCGGGATCTTTCAGGTGGCCTTCGAGCTTTATGTCCTTCAGAGGACTATTTTTTCTTTATCTCCTTCAAATAAAATCTCCAAAGGAATTCCTTCAGATAGTTTGTCTAAAGGAAATCTTTCCTTGGCTCTACGTCTTTGACATGTGGCACGTTTTATTGAGTTATAACAGGACATGTGGCATGTTCCACTTAACTTATAGAAGCTTTAGATACCTTTGAGAGTCCTATAGAAGATGACACATGGAAGCTTCCATAGAGATTTTAGAAATACTACAAAACCATTCAAGACTCTTTTGGATTTATGCAGATGCAGACACTTGTCACATTCTGCTTGACCTTAGCACCTCACCTGAGGCACACCTCAGTCCTTACAAAACAAAGGAAGAAACTGTGGATGTTGACACTTGTCACACTCCACTGAGCTTCTCAAGGTACACGTGGAATCTTCTAATACTTTGTAGAAAAACATATTACAACCTTCCACTGTCGCCAGTTGGTACCCTCCACGGGACCCTGAGAGAAGCCTATTGAAATAGGCTTTGAAACTAATTAGAAACTATGTCCCAGTAGATGAAACTTGTTATCTTCCACTAAGTTATAATGGGACATGTGTCATAGTCTACTTACTTTAGCATTCACATAGATGATGACACTTGGAGTGCTCTACTCAACTTTAGCAACTTGCCCAGGACCCACCATAGTCCTCAAAAAAGAAAGAAATTGTAGATGTTGAGACTTGGCAGTTTCCACTAGGCTTTATAAGGGACACGTGACTCATTTCATGGCTTTGAAACTTATTAGAAACTATGTCTTGGTAGATGACACTTGTTAGCTTCCACTTGACTTTGAGATATAGACAAAACCTGTGTAAAATGAAAAACCTGCACATTGAACCTTAGAACTGTCAAACCAATCCAGAAATTGCCTAAGTGCTAGAAACTTGTTCTTTGGAGAGAATTTACTCGTTAAAGTTATTGAACTTGATGAACCAACTAATTTGAAGCCTGTAAAGTCAGTAGTTTTGAATCTGCAAAGTCCATAGGAATCTGAAAAGGCTTGAATAATGAAGCATTTGAAGGCTCAAAACATTTTTTTTTGAGAAGGGGAGAGATAATTTTGGTCTTATAGGACCAAAATAGTTCATATGTTGTCCCAAAAATGAGAAAGCTATTTTTTGGGACAATAGCTAGCTCTAGTTAGGGAACTTCCTTCAAATGAAATCTTGAAACACAACTGAGGGGAGTAGAAACTAGAATCTCCAATGCCTTTGAAGAAGGCCATTGGGCTATACACTCATGCTACCAAAAAGAAAGGCTCCAAAAAATGAAAATGAATGACACAAAGTAGAAACAAAGACTATACAAATATACATATCTATAAGTGAGCTTGTCTAATACTTCAAGAGTTGAAGTGCTTCAAATGGTGCCCATTATGAGGCAGAGAAAAGGGAGTGCCATCTTGATACCTCAATTGGAAACTATTTTCACCATTGAGCTGATGAATAGTAAAAGGGCCCCTCCATAGGGAGTCAAATTTTCCATGCATTCAATTTGGTTCTCTCCTCTTATCCCATAGGAGGACTTGATCTCCCATCTGGAAATCATGGTTCTTTGCTTTCTGGTCAAAGAGCTTCTTCACCATACTTTGATGGGCAGCAATTTGGTCCACCACCATAGTTTTCTACTCATCTAGTTTAGTCAGACACATGATCCTCTTATCAATGAAGCTTTCATATGTCTAATCTTCAATTGCCTTAGCCAATTTCAATGCTGGCAATTCCAGGGTGATTGGTATCTCAGCATTGAGCCTATAAAGAAGTTGGAAGGGAGACATACAAATTGCTCTTTTTGGTATGATCCTATCTACCCATAGAGCATCAAATAATGCTTTATGCCATGTCCTTTGGTTGTCATCTACTAGCCTCTTGATGATAGCCACTAGGTTCTTGTTTCTTGATTCAGCTTGTCCATTCCCTTGTGGAAAGTAATCAAAAGAATGGGAGAGGGTGATCCCATAGTAAAAACAAAATTGAGTGATCTCCTGGGAAGTGAAACAAGCTACATTGTCAGTGAAAATCTTGGTTGGGACCCTAAACCTAGAAATGATGTTCTCTTTGAGGAAATTACACACGACTTCTAAAGTAGCATGTTTAGTTGGGATAGCTTCCACACACTTGGTGAAGTAGTCTATGGGTATAAGGAAATAATCATGTCTAGCACTAGAAGTTGGGTTTAAAGAACTAATGAAATCAATTCCCCATTACTGGAATGGCTCCTCTATGACCACTGGCTTGAGAGGTAGGGCAGCTAACTTGGGTCTTCCAACAAACTACTGGGATAGTTCACATTTACTTACCTACTTGTATGCATCTTGAAAGAGAGTTGGCCAGTAATACCTAGCTCATAGAATCTTATGAGCAGTCACAAGAGTAGAGAAATTTCCTCCATAATCCAAATCATGGAAGGACTTCAGAAGTTGGTTATGTTGCTCTTTGTCCATGCAGCGAAGGAATACTCCATCAAGGCTCCTCTTGTATAGGCCATTGTCCTAGAGGACAAAATTGGTATCTTTTAGCTTAATAGTCCTCCTTTATTTATAAGATAGGTGAGTAAGACACTCATCATAAGTAAGCAAATGAGAAATACCTAAATACCACTCATTCATAGTGGAGACAAAGAGGATTGTTGGACTATCTTCTTCTTTTGATTATTCATGCTCTGTTTGTTTTGGCTCGTTATCAGCAATTAATTAACATAGGTCTTTTCCATGCACCAACTTCATTAGTTTGATGACTAGATCAAACTCCTAGATTTTATCAATCCAATTGCCTCTTTTCATCCCAAACTCCTGCTGAGTTAATATGGATTTAACCGTGGTGTTAGGAACCAAGGCAGTAGTGTGTGAATTCAAGATGTAGAAGTGGAAATGCTTTACTGCCTTCACCACTGCATATGCATGCTTCTCCATGTTTGAATACTTCAGATCATGAGATTTGAGAGGACAAATCATGAAGGAAATGGGAGATTCCATAACTTCTTTATTCTATTGAACTAGAATTGTTGAAAGTGTGTGTTCTGAAGCATAGCTGTATATGGTGAACTCTTTGTTGTAGTTTGGACAAATTAGAACTGGGGCATGGGAAATAGCTATCTTTATATCTTGGAATGCCAATTTTACTTCTTCAATCCAACTGAACGTGGCCTTTCCCTTCATCATGTTTACAATATGGCGAGTCTTCTCAGCAAACTCAGGGATGAACCTTCTTAAGAAATTCATGTTTCAAAAAAAATCGTGAACTGTAGTCTTACTTGTGGGAAAATTGAGCTCTTAAATGGACTTGAATCTATATTATTCAATATTTATGCCTCCTTTGGACATAATGTGTCTAAGAATTTTCCCTTCTATTACCCCAAAAATAGGCTTCTTTGGGTTTAAAGAAACACCATTCTAGTGGCAACATTCCAACACTTGTTGCAAATAGCACACATGATCTAGGTGATGCTTAGAAAAGATGGTCAAATCATCAAGATAAACTACAATGAAGTTACCCATCTCATCTCTAAAAGCAAGTTCCATTTCTATTTGAAAGGTGTCACTAGCATTTATCAAGCCAAAAGGCATCCTTCTATATGCAAACATGCCCCAAGGTGTGGTGAAGGTAGTCTTATGCTGGTCTGCCTCACCAACCTCAACCTGATTATATCTTGAGAAGCTGTCTAGCATTGATAACATCTTTGAACCAGTCACCATCTGAAGCACTTGATCCATGATAGGCAATGGGTAGTTATCCTTCAAGGATGACTGATTCAAGTTTCTAAAATCCACACAAAGGTGGATTTTGCCATTCTTCTTCCTCATAGGCACTATGTTTGCAATCCATGTGGAATGATGGAATGGGAAGATTATCCTAGCATTCAAAAATTTTTATATCTCAAATAAAATGGTACTTGATATCTTCAAATTATACTACCTAGAGTTTTTTCTATAGGGTGCCGAATCAGCCCTAAGAGGAATGTCATGTCAAATTTCATCAAGCTTGAGTGACTTTAGGTCATCATAGGAGTATGTTAAGACGTCCATGTATTGGTTGAGAATAGTAGTGAACTTGAACCTCTCCTCAGGATTATAGCATTTCCCAATGTTAATCGTCTTGGGATCTCCCTTGGTACCTAGATTTACTTGATCAAACTCCTGGGAGGAGCTTGAATCTGTTTGCTATTGTTTGATGAATCTGTCATGTTTGTCAAACAATTTCTCAAGGGAAACCAAGATTTTGGGAATATTATTCCCTTTAAGTTGTAGGAACTCTTCACCTACATTTGTATTTGATTCAGGAGCTTGTACAAGCTACTGAGGCTTACTACCTTTGAAATACAACCATTCAAAGCTATCCTTCTGCTCCAAAAAGGCAATGATTTGGTTGTCATTGTTAAACAATTTCCAATGATTGGTGTTATTAGGTACACTTGGTTGAAAGACCAACTTGATAGTGTACTTGTCTCCTTTGAAGTCTGAGTGGGGGACCAAGAGAGTAGCTAAAAAAACTAGTGCATCAGCTCAGTCATTAAATTCTCTAAGAATGGCAGAGATGTTGAAAGCATCAAAGCTTCAATCTGATCCCAGACAAGATTATGGTAGTGGTTCAGTCACTTGTTCTTAGTTTGATACAAGTTTCTCACCTGAAAAACCACTAGTTTAGCATCTCCTTTGGCATGAAGGAGTTTGATGCCTCTGTCCTTAGCAGTCTTCAATCTAAGCAACAAAGATTCATACTTAGCTGTATTATTGGTGTTGCTAAACTGTAACTTGTATGATGAAAGAAAAATATCTCCTTGAGGAGATATCAACATAACCCTGGCTCCTGAACTAGTATAGGAGTAGTTTCCATCAAATTCAAGAATCCATACCTCATTTGATAATGATTTTTCTCTAGATCCTTCTTCATTTGGAGGTGGAGATCCTTCCACATTGGTATTGCACTCCACCAATTCTCCTGCTATTCTAGATGAATGCATTTGTAGGTTGTCACCTGTAAGAGCTTCATCAGATGTCTCATGAACTTCATTCATGGATAGAAATTAGTTACCCATGCCTGAAGACTCAAACAAAATTTGAGCTTCAGGTGCTGAGGTCTAGGTAACCACATATTTTACTTCCTTCTCAGGGAGCAGCCTCTTCATAACACCCTTGACTGGAATCCTTACTTTGGATAGGTCCATGCTCAATTCACCTCCAACATCCTTGTAAAATTTTCATCCAAGAAGGATGCCATATGAAGATGGGATGTCAGCCACCAAGATAGGCATCTTGATTCTTTTATCTAGAAAGGCTAGAAATGCAAATTAAGCATCCTTAATTTGCCCTAGCAGGGGTGCTTGCTTGTTCTCCATGGAGAAGCATCTACCAAATGTTTTGGTCAGTCTGAAGCCAATGCATTCAGCCACTTTGGTAGGTATGACATTGTCTAAAGCTCCAAAATCAATGATGCAATTGTTCAGCTAATGTCCATTTATCAGTAATGAGACATAGAAAGGTTTAGTCCTACTAGGAGCAGTAGGATGAGTGATGACAAGGTTTTTCCTAGTGAGTGCATTCTTGGGGGAATCATGAGTCACCTTGGGAATTTCTTGTCCTTTAGGGATGGCCTAGTTCTTCACACACTAAACCAATTTATCTAATTGCTCAAGATGGGACTACAAAAATTCAAATTCAGACATTTGAATTTTGGTTTTCTTTATATGGTCAATTATATCAAATGTTGAAAATGAACTAAGAGTAGAGGATGGGAGTTCATCCTTTTGATTTTTAGGAGGGGGAGGACTGGACTATGAATTTGAAGTAGAAGGCATAGGGATATTGGGTGTAATTACCTTTCTTGCAATCACCAAGTCCTTTGGCTAGAAAGGAAGAGTGGATCTTTGCTTAGCAATTGAAACTGATAGTTGAGATCATTCCTCTACTTTCTCCTTATCAGCTAGTTGAGTCGATTGATTCTTAGACTAGGTAAATACAACATATGATCCCTCAACTACTTTACCTTCACTTCTAGGTTCATCATGATAATTTATGAAACTAATAATAGAGTTGCTAGTTAATTTTTCTTCTTCCTTAGTGAAGAGATTAGCCTCATCTTCAGGATTCAATTTAGGATGGAATGAGAAATCTGATTTAGCTTCAAGATATCTAACTGCTGATTTAGTTGGAGGTGATTCAATGGCAAGGTTATTCCTCTAAGGGGGAGGAAGATGATTGGTTTGCCCTTGATTTCTAGCAGCATTGCCTTGATATGGTTAATTCTAAAATTTCCTCCTTGGTACATCTCTATATGAAGGAGCAGATGACATCCCTTGTGTCATTTGTTTTTTGAGGGCCAAAAATTCATTTGCTAGCTTCTGCACCATTGGATCAGTGGTGGCCGAAGGTGAGTACTCAAAGGAAGAAGAAGATCTACCTCTGTTTGGATCTCTCCTTATCTTTCCTACAAAGATAAGGTCATCTTCAACTGTAGTAGCCAAGTCTTGAGTAGCCTCAAGGTCTATGTGGCCAACACATCTCAGTAAAAAACTCACTTCAGGTAGCTGTGAGTTGATGAAGAAGCATTTGAGGTTTTTAAGTGTTGGATGAGTAATTACGAGAATCCTATTCCTTAGCTTGTCAAACTTTGAAATGAAATCCCTCATAGGTTCATGAGGTTCCTTATTCATCTATGTGAGCTGGGCCAACAAGGCATGTGCATCTTTTGCAAGCTTGAACTTGGCTTCAAATTTAGCTTTGAGTGTGTCGCAATTAGTCACTGACCGAGCTTGCAGATGGTAGAACCAATCTACAACAGTACCTTGTGGTGTTTACATGAAAATCTTGACTACCATGTCTTCAAATTCCATGCCTATCACACCACAAGCTATGTTGAAAGCTGTAATGTGTTCATTAGGGTGAACTCTCCCATCACCAAAGAATTTTGGGAAATTTTTTCTTGAGCTGCATGGAAGTTCATGTAGAGGTGAATTAAGGTTCAGTGGACCAAATGAGTTATCCCAAGGGCCTTAAACTACCATGATGGGGTTATGGAAAAGAGGAATAACAAATCTGGGTGGAGTATGTATTGGTAAAGCTCTGGTGATAGTAGAAAAAGAAGCTCTACTTGGTATTGGTGTCCTGGTATGGGTAGGAGGAACACTCCTAGATCTTTGGACTTGAAGTTGGGGAGGGAACAAATCAAAGTTTCCTTACTACACCAACTCAAAGACAGGGTCAACAACACCTTAAAATCTCTGGCTTCTAGTATAGAGTGGAGTTGCCAGATTGTAGAACAACAATGGGAAAGAACTAGCCCTACTTCAGTTTGAGGCTTCAAACTTTGCATTCTATCCTAGTTGGCGTGGAGGTGGAGGGAGATGGTAAGGCTATAATGATAATGGGTAAGACACAGAATGGAGTCTCTAGAGTCTATAATGGATAATGGTAAGGACTAATTCAATCTAAAACTTGAGGCTTCAGATTTCATGTAACATCCCCAACGGAGTCACCAAAAAACTGTTGGGTGAATATTTTGTCACCAACGTACTAATGAGCAAAATAGGTTTGATCATCCACAACAAAGGAGATTGGTCGGCCAAAGTTTTAGGTTTACCACATCCAAAGGGGAAAAATCTCTCCTCTCATCAAGGGGAGGTTCCTTATAAGTATGAGGTGCTATATACTATATATGTATGCAAAAAATAACACATAGGGGTAGGATACACCATCCATCTCTCTTCTTTCAAAGATGATGTTCATAAACAAAAGAGAAAATCTTAGTGAAAACACTGAAGGCACTTCTCTTCTTTTAGAAGTGTTCTTGCAGGGAATAGTAGGAGTTCTTTTAGGTAGTGACAGGTAACTAGTAACCAGAGGCGTAGTAACCAACAAACTGAGATGTAGCACAAAGTCTCCACATCGATTGCCCAAGAGTGAAATACAAAGGATAATAAGGGCACAAATTCATCCCAAGATCCTTTACATCGGAATAGAATATGAAAGATAATGAGGGCACAAAGTCATCCCAAGATCCTTTACACAGAAGCAGAAAGAAAACACACTAAAGGCAATTATGGGGGCACAAAGTCTCTCCATAGTTGGATTCAGGACACCTTCTTGATTAATTTCACTAGTTCTACTTGCAAAATTAAATAAACAAGAACAAATTCAAAATATAGACATAAGAACAATCTCCTTAAATGATACAAGCTATAACAACACAAAGTCTACAAACAACTTACTTTCCCATTCAGATAAAATTATACGAACAACAATCTTAGCTCAAAGTCTCAGTATTCACCTTTCAATTTGGGTAGAGTTTTTCTTCTATATTGGGAAGATCTCTTATAAAATAACATAAGAGAATACAATATATAGTAACTAAGAAGGCTTGGTACTTTGTTCCATGGAATGGCCCATGCTGTACATTTAATGCCTTGAATGCATTTTCAGTTTTGTCAAGGGGGCCATGCTAGAACAGGGCAACTGTCTTAACTATGGTGTGTTGATTCATCTCAAATGTCTTCTCCTAGGTTTGGATCATCTGGTGTCTACACAGCTGTCCATTTTGTCTTTACTCTAAGGGAGATAAATAGGCCACATCCTTGATTTGGCATGCTCAGAAGTCCACTTGATCCACTATTTCACCTACTGGAAATAACTCCCTTGTTAGATATTTCTAATCTTTTGTATTTTTTTCCTTCCCTACAATAATTTGGACTCTTAGGCTCTCCTTTTAGTCGGTCACTTTATTCATTTTTCAAATTTTGTGCCGTATTCAAATTTTAATGGGTATTCCATTACACTAAATTTGACGTCCACGAGGCCGTCAAAGGTTGACAGCTGCTTAAACCATTATGAACCATGAACCTGGAAGGCTCCTTTTCATCTAAGTCTTTCAAAGTTTCTTTCTATGTTTTTATCAAGCCTTTGGAACACTCCAAAGGGAAGGTGTCCTTTTGGACTTTTCAAATGGTCCCTTTTTTAAGTGTTAAGTGCCCCCCGCAAGGGTACCTACTCTTCGAGATCTTTCAGGCAGCCTTCGGGCTTTATGTCCTTTGTAAGATTATTATTTCTTTATCTCCTTTGAACAAAATGTTTGAATGAATTTCTTTAGATAATTTTTGTGAAGGAAATCTTTCCTTGGCTTTGTGTCTTTGACACATGGCATGTTTTATTAAGTTATAATGGGACACGTGGCATGTTCCGCTTAACTTATAGAAGCTTTAGATACCTTTGAGAGTCCTGCAAAAGATGACACATGGTAGCTTCAGTAGAGCTTTTATAAAAACTACAAAAACATTCGGGACTCTTTTGGATTCACACGGACACAGACACTTGTTGCGCTCTACTTGACCTTAGCACCTCACCTGTGGCCAACCTTAGTCCTTACGAAACAAAGGAAGAAATTGTGGATGTTGAAACTTGTCACACTCCACTGAGCTTCTCAAGGGACAAGTGGCATCTTCCACTACTTTTTAGAAAAACATATTACAACCTTCCATTGTCACCACTTGGCACCCTCCGTGGGACCCTGAGAGAAGCCTATTGAAATAGGATTTGAAACTTATTAGAAACTGTGTCCTGGTAGATGACACTTGTCAGCTAATAATAATTTACAATGGGACACGTGGAATGGTTTGCTTACTTTAGAAATAACATGGATGATGACACTTGGAGTGCTCTGCTCAACTTTAGCAACTCACCCAGGGTCCACCATAGTCCTAAAAAAAGAAAGAAATTGTGGATGTTGACACTTGGCATTTTCCACTGAGCTTTATAAGGGACACGTGACTCATTCTGTGGATTTAAAACTTATTAGAAACTATGTCTTAATAGATGACACTTGTCATATTTTGCTCAACTTTGATATTTAGACAAAACCCATGCAAAATGAAAAACCCATGCGTTGAACCTTGGAACTGTTGAAGCAATCGAAAAATTGCCTAAGTGCTAGAAACTTGCTCCTTGGAGAGAATTTACCCGTTAAAGTTATTGAACCTGCTGAACCAACTAATTTCAAGCCTGTAGAGTCAATAGTTTTGAATCTATAGAGTCCGTATGAATTTGAAAAGGCTTGAATAATGAAGAATTTGAAGGCTCAGAACAATTTTTTTTAGAAGGGGAAAGAAAATTTTGGTCCTGCAGGACCACAATAGTTCATATGTTGTCCCAAAAATGAGAAAGCTATTTTTGGGGACAAAAAATTTAACATTGAAGATGAGTAAAAATGCATCATTTTCACTCATTTTCTAAGCCACATGTACATCCCCACATCTAAAAATCATACCATCGTCATTTTTTTGCATTGAGGAAGAAACATAGTGTCCTTTTTCATAACACATTTTACAAATCAAAATTATGAATAAAGCATAAAGAGGTAATTTTTTATTATCATTTTCCCTCATCATTCAAAATGATTTTTCACCATGTAAGTGGAAATAGGATATCATCTTATTTCCAATATGGAAATTATTTAATAATCTCCCTATATTAATACATCATGGCCCTACCTAATCTACTACAAGTGAATGAGAATAATCACCCTAGTGCACTCCAATTAGAACAAAAGGAATTAAAAAACCATTCAAGATTCATGTAAAAAATACATTATTTAGTCTAAAACAAAATTATACTAACTACTATATTGGAACACTCTATGAGATGAGTTAGTGACTAGGGATGATGTAGGAGTTATTAGGTACAATGAGGGCCAATGAGGGAATGGCTAGGTACGATGAGGATAAATGAGGAGGGACTAATTATGGATGATGAGGGAGTGATTAGGGATGATGAGGTATAATATAAGATGATTAAATATTGCCTATGGATGATGAAAAATATTATGGTTGATGAGGGATTTATTAGTGATGATGAGGGATGATGAGGGATGATGAGTGATGATGAGATTATGACTAGGGATGATGAGATATGATGAGGTGTGATGAAAGAGTTAATTTTTATGATTAGGGATGATGAAGGCTGATGAGGGAGTGTTTAGGGATGATTAGGGATAATGAGGGATGATCAGGGATGACGAGGGAGTGATTAGTGATAATGAGGGATCATAATAACCAATGAAAGAGAGATTAAGGAAAATGAGGGATAATTAGAGATGATGAGGGAGTGACTATGGATGATAAGGGAACATGAGGGTTGATGAGGGAGTGATTACAAATGATGAGGGTGGATGAGGGAGTGTCTTATGTGAATTTGGAATTCTAAAATATGAATTTATTCTATGTGACATTGGAATAATGCATGAGATTGGAATTGAATAAATTATGGATTGACCCATTTGTTTGACGTTGTTTTCAAAGTGAATGGTATATTTTCAGGATGACTTTTGAATTTTGTTTTGATTCATTCTATTCTAAATGTAGTGTATTAGGGTAACTAGCTACATTTGTGTTTATGACAAGTTATGATATCATGACTGTAGGTAGATGTCATGTACGAGTGACTGCATACATACATGTTGTAATAATTATGTGGTATATGTCATGTGTGAGTGATTTTATCATGACTATAGGTATGCTATAAGTTCTATGGCATAGGGTAGTTATTTATGCATATTGATATACCCATTGATTGAAAAACCCATAAATTATTTTGGAGTCCACCTTCAAGCTTGATTATTCAATTGGGTAGGTCATACTTAGCTAGGTAAAATAGGGGACTTAATCAATGATATAGATCTATTAAATACATAACATGATTTGAATCTTCATTTCTCATTCTATCGTCCAATATTGAAATATTGAAAACTAAGTATTGATAATATTATATTTTAAAAAACTAACTTCTAAATAGTAACTCCTACAACTATGAAATTGATTTCATAAGATGTAGAGTGTCCCTAATTTTTAAAATTTAGTAAAATTAATTTAAATTATCAAAATATAAAATGTAATGTATAATAAATGTTCTTACATTTTTTTTACATTACATTTTATATTCTTATACCTTAAATTTATTTTACTAAATATATACTCTCACTAACATAACATCTTGTAACTCAAACCTAACTTACTCTCACTAATATAATGGTGTACACTCTCTAAAATCTAAATATATATGACCTTATAAAAACATAAAATCATTAACCTTCCATTATAAAAACATAATCTCATTAACCTTCCCTTATAAAAACTTTCTTTCAAAGGGTGTATGTCCTTTCATCATTCCAGTCTTTGAATTTTGTACTTCAACTCTAAAATTTCTTTGGGTATAGGGTTGGGGAGGTATGAACCTAGCCCAAAATCAGTCATGGAGCTACCCACATGGTTTTAAGGAAATTTAGGAGTATTTTTCATCTTTGTCGACACATCTGATCAGGTAGATTTTATTATTTTTAAAAAAACATATATGGTTTTGCATATGAGAAAGCATACACTTTTAATATATATATTTTTTAAATTTTAAACTATTTTTTATAATTATTATTTAATTTCTACACTGCCTCCTTATGGACTATATACATATCATTATAAATACTTTTATAATTTTTTGACCGTTAATCCAAATTTTATAAAACTCATCCCTAAAAAATCTATGCATTATTGGTTGTGATTTTTTTAAAAAAAATTATTTTCATGAAGTTAATGTTAAAACTTTATGTTCATACACTTGCAATTCTTGTTTTCCAACTACTTTGACATGTAATTTTTTTTAAAAAATATATATATTTATTAAAAAAATTAATAAAAGGGACTATATATATATATATATGTATATATGTATATATATATATGTATATATATATATGTATGTGTATATATATATATATATATATATATATATATATATATATATATATATATATATATATATATATATATATATATATATATATATGAAATTTCATACATCAATTCACTCATTTAATAAAAAGGTTGTGTTTGTACATATACAATCTCCTGATATTTTGATAGAAAGGGTCAAGTCATTGTAATAAATGCATGTATTTTGCACAATTTTGTCATCTGGGTTTTGAAAAAAATTACACTCAAAATGACACATTTCATACTCTTACATCATTGTCAAATTACTTTTCCAATTGTCTCTAACATTCTCTTGAAGTTAAACTACTGTAATTTTAAAAAAAGTGTCACTTTATTCCCCACTTTTATCCCCCCTTATCTTGCATTTATCATCACCATGCACTGGTTTTCATTACTTGTAGCTTCAAATAAATAGGCTCTTTTTTATTACTTGTATTTATGTTTTTATTTTATGTATGTATCAAGGACACATTTAAATAACAAAAAATTATGGAAAATAAATTAATATTAGTCCAATGTCACCATTGACATCTAAGAGAGAATGCATGGGCACAATGCTAAAATCTGTAATTAGAGATTTAAATCCTTAAAAGAACAATTGGATTACTTATGGGAGGGTGATTTAAAAAGGTATTCTTCATATTTATTTAAATATCAATGGATTTAGATAGGTTTTTAGCTTCAACATTGTTGATAATGAAGGTGATGACATCATTGTTACTTTATTTGGTGAAGATTTATGTAAATACTTCAATGAAATACAAGTTGGGAAAATATACACTATTTAAAACATAACATTTAAATATGTAAACTAGTAATATAATAGAATAAAAAGTCCAAGGGAAATCATGCTTAACTGACATTGTCTGTTAAACATTGTTTTGAAGAGGACCTACTATTCCACCATATAAGTTTGATTTCAAAGAAATAAAGCACATCAAATATGCAATAACAGACATAAAGATTTATACCATTGGTGTTGTTATTTATGTTAACACCATCGTGACTTTCATGAGGCCATATGGGACTTCAAGTATGAGAAGGGCATTGTTGCTACAATAGAAATCTAATTATAGTATAAAGACATCCCTCTTAGGGGGTCTTTGTGAGGAAGAGAGAAAGCGTTTAGTATATTTGTGTGATCAAAATACATAGCTTCATTCGATTCTTGTCATCAAAAAGGGAATCATTAAGAGATATAATATAAAGACAATAGGAACCAACTTAGATACACAATTATTTATTTAATTTTATACCTAAAGTAAATCAGGTAAGAAGATGGTGTAAGGAAAATGGTTAAAATTAACAACATCATCATTGAGTATAATAATTAATAAACATAAATAAATTGTAGACAAAAAAATGGTGTTCTAGGAAAATTAAATACATTTACACTAGATGTTATAGTCATACACATTAAAATGACAAATTTTTGTTATCTTTCTTGTGTTTTTGTACATAAAAATAAACAATATCAAAAAATAGTTAAAAAAGATTATGCATCTTGGCATTATATAAAATATAACATCGACATACTATATTGTAAGTATAAATATACTTTATATTTCATTTTAAAAGACATGACAGGAATAATACAAAAAATAGCATTTGATGATGTTACTATTATAATTATAGGTACTATAACATGAGGGTCATGACATCTATCTATATCTTTGGATGACATCGAGGAGATGGTAAACAAAATCCTTTTATACAAGTATCAATTCAAAATATCTAAATAATTATAATTGTATAATAATAAGGAACAAATCAATTGTACTTTTCTAGATGATAGTAAAGATGAATCTGCACCAACATATCCCTATGTATTTGATGTATATGATATGGTTTAATACATATATGTAATTAGACATAGCTATCATTTATAATTTTTCTTTGTTTACATATATGGAATTTTTGAATAAAATAATTATTATCATCATATTGTAGTCTCACATAATATAATGGTTACACCTGGGTAGTTACCCACCTACAAATGAAACTTTTGAATTTCAGTATTCATATATACAAGACTAAATTATTGTATTGACTATTTTTAAATATTAACATTTCTACATCATATTCTTTTTCCATAGCCAAAAAAAAAAGGAATTGTGTAGCTAATATTTTGATTATGATTATTGTAGGCTTCTATGGTAAATGATAGATCAAATAAATATGATAGATTAAAGTACACAACTAATGAATTAATAACAATACACATGTGATAAATACTAACATTGTAGTCACTAATGGTATTATTACAAAAGCTCAATCATGATTTCATATGAGGGTGGATGCTCTATCCTCAACACATTCATATTTTACCTATAATGACTTATATCCATGTATCCAAACAAATAATTATAATGAAAACAACACTTGTGACCATTGCATTACTAAGAAAAACAAAAATACATTTAGTGATAATAATAACATGGACCCAAGGATACATCCTAGGACTTTATCTAGTTTAACTCAAGTAAAGTAAATGTTAATTGCTTAGGTCAACCTAATGTTATAGGTGATTCATGCACATGGTGGGAAATATAAATATAATCGACACACTATTTGATTTCCACAAAAATATCCTTTTTTGTTATGCACCTACCATGTTGAGCTAAAAATCTTGACATCTTAGTGCCAAGAATAATTGGATTAGAAAAAAATCATATGATTAATTTGTAAGTAGATTGTGTATCATGAAATTGATACATTACAAAATAAAAAGTGATGCCCACTACGTAGACATTCAACTTAACCATGAAACACTTGATGCCCTACTATTTAAACCTACTTATATCTCCTTCCTCCTTCAAAACACCACTATGGAAACTATAGATGAAAGAACCAACACTGTAGAGTGGGATGAGGATACAGATGCACCACCAGACCTACACTATCATGAAATGTCGTCTCTTATCACTTCCCTTCCAGATATATGAAGAGAAGTTGATTAAATAAGGGGATATGAAAATAACACCAATAGTGAAAATTAATTGACCCACTATTAGTACATCTCTCATCGATGAGTACAATTTAGAAGGGTTTTTTCTTATGGAATTTCCTATTCATTTTCCAATAGGCATTTGCACATACCAACAACCTTGTATTCAAAAAATCTGTCTCCATGAATATGCTTTGTGCCTGCTTAGATATTAAGATAATCAGTTTGGAATCCATCCATGATTTTAGTATTTCTTTTTGAACCTAAGATGTGGCATCAAACTCAAGGAACATCTAAAGTATTCACCAAAAAAACCTTGAGGACAACTTCCTAGTTACAATTTTAGACCTACGTGGACATCTATCATAATTAATTGATGTAGGTATTATAGATCAAATAATGCAATTTAGGTCATTACTTATAGGTACATGTTCATTTTGGTCCATTTCCTAAAATGAATTAACATATATTATCACACAGTTGGGATCGCTAACACTATTCTTCACCTTAAGTGCAACAACCACTATGTGGACATATGTACATAAATCCATGATAGATTTACCAACATCTCACCTAAACAACAGTTCTTACTAGAGAAATCAAGAAATAATTGTGAATCCACGTCTCACATCTTTTTATATGGATAAAATATTTTCAATTTTACATGAAGAAGTTCTGCATAAACATCTTCATAGTACATATAACTGGTATTAGTAATCATATTAAATGTATGTTTTCTAACACTCAATAGATATTTTAAAATATATCTAAAATGATTATTAGATAATATGGTAATTATATTTAGGTATGAATGGAAACATATAGGGTTAGTACACATCCATAGGTTTATATGGTTAGGAAATACACCTAACATGGATACATTTAATTGGGAATATCCACTTCAGGTTGATTCTATAATGATATTCTTTGACCAATATGTAACAACATGGAATCCACACAACATTGATATAATCCATGATAGAATACATCATCCAAATCTTGATGATCTATGCTTACTCACCACCAATCAAATATTTGGTGTTGATATTATAAATATTATGAGGAACTTTTAAATCAGGTACAACACCACACCAGATGTAGTGAATCAACATATCTACACAAAAAATGGGCTCACTTTTAAATATACATACAAATCCCCATGGCCACTACAACCATCCTCAACCATGCCTATCAAAAATTAAGGTCACAAAATGTATCTCCAAAAATGGAATGATGATAGAGCCAACATCCACAATACAAGCATGCTCTCGATATGCCATGTAAATGTAG
>JARHVA010005749.1:1020000-1095000 GCA_037957365.1 Torreya grandis
ATGTTTCTTGACAATGTTAACATAGTGAACATGAAAAATTATAAGACTAGAAAAAAATATATATTAAAATGTATATTTAAAAAAAATAGGGGAATTGTTATTACCATACTAAAAATTTGAAGGAGAGAAGATTGGTAGTATTGAATAAATTAAGGACACATGTAGTAGCAAACTTATTATCAACATAGTGAATGTCATTATGAAATAATATAAAGCATCTAGTACTATGTGTTGTAACAAATTTCAAAGGAAATATGTAAAGATGAAATGGAGGTAATAAATTAGCTCATGAGTATAATATCACTGTAAATGTGCAAGATCAACCATCCATATGGGTATTGGTGTTTTTGGAGGTAACCATCAACTCATAGGTGGTAACACCTCTACATTAAATTCGATACTCTACCTTACATATTTTGGGAAATGTATGTAAATCAATGTATTAAATGGTGGTATACAGTGCCAATATTATTATCTATGCATAATATCACAAATAAATATTTTAAAATAACATCTATAGAATATTTTATTATTTTCTACCAATATTGATAACTATGCATGATTCCATAAAAAATAATTTTAACTAACATTTATAAAATATTTTATTTTTTATTGTCAATATTGATAACTATGTATATTGTCACTAGAAAAATTATTTTAAATATAATATATAGGATATTCTAGTTTTTATTTGTTAAAATCTTATGTCAAATTTAAGAATTGATAAAATAATATATTTTATAAAATTTTCATTAATTAAACAAAAATTAAGTAATTAAAAAATGAAATTGAAATGAATAATTTTAAATATCATCTATAAAATATTCTATTATTTATTTGTTAAAACCTAGTATTAAATTTATAAATTGATAAAATAATAATTTTTTTTTAAATTTATTAATTCAATAAAATTTAAATAATTAAAGAGTGAAACGATAAATAATATTTTTACTTATCATTTATAGAATATTATATTAGCTATTTAGTAAAACCTTACATTAAATTAAATAATTAATAAAATGATATATTGTTTAGAAAATTCATTGATTGAATGAAAAACAATAATTAATTAAAAAATGAAACCATTAATCTTGCCTTATAGGGACTAATAAACATTAAAACCTAAAAAAGGGTTGTCTCAAAGATAGGGCAGTTGTAGCTATTTTCCAGTTGTAGAGGATACCATGCAAGTATATAGAAGAAATATTTTTAGAGATGGGTGGCAGTTGGAGGCAAGAAGTTGGAACACATGCAGAGAATTTTCAAATGCTTAACAACCAATGAAAAATGATCTATAAATATTTTTTAATTTTATTTTTCATTCAAAGTTCTTGTATTTCCTTTACAGGTATAAATTTTTCAATTTTTGAAATCCATAAAATCATTTCACTCAATACCTACTCTGAAATAATATCTACAACATCTACAACTATTTATATAGTTACAATACCATGATCCCAAGCAAAGGAATTTTAAATCATTAAATACTTCATAAAATTTTTAGAGATGTAATGCTTCTCTATTTATTTATTTTGCCCACATCCTCAAATTGAATTTAATATTATTGATGCTTGTAATGAAACTAATCATAAGACACATCTTTGAAAATATTTATTCTTATTAACAAAATTGTAAATCAAACATCATTTACAATTGCCAAGGTAGACTTCGATACAAATATAGCAAAACCCATTTTTGACACTCTAATTGCACAAATCTAGTACATCCCTTGTGTGTGTGTGTGTGTGTGTGTGTGTGTGTGTGTGTGTGTGTGTGTGTGTGTGTGTGTGTGTGTGTGTGTGTGTGGGCGCGTGCATGCATATGTATGTATACTAGTACATCCTATATGTATATATATGTATGTATAATTATTATATACCATTATATGGAAGAAATGGTTAGATCTATTTGTATCTTTAAGCCACCACAATTATTCCATATAAAAACTTTTATAATAAATATATTTAAAGTATCTTACCCACTTAACTAGTGCAAAGGCACAATTCTATAAATATATATTTTAATATATTTGAAAAAAAAATCAAATAAATATATTTAAGGAATATTGAAAAAAAATTAAAATATAGGTTTTCTTTTTAATAATTAATAGTGAAGAACAATTTTATATACATATTTCTATTGTTAAGCACACAATTCCTTTGAGAACACATTCTTTGCATGCTTCTTTTTAATGACAAAATATTATAAAATGATGAATATTTATGATATAAAATATATTTTTAATAATACATGTAACTAACTTATAAAATATAAGATTATTTTGTAGTTATAATATATAATAATATAAGATATTTTAGGAAAAAAATATAATTATAAATAGGCATTTTAAATATATTAATTTGAAAAACATTGAGAGATACCAATGTCAAGGCCTTTGTTTTAGATTTTTCACATGTTTCAGTTATTTAAAATTTCATTATTTTGTACCAAAAATTCTCATGATTTGGTGACATGGTGTTAATTTAACTACACTAATATGTTAAACTCAAAATAATCTTTTTGAAATGAAAAGGGGATTCAAAATCTATTGCATACCAAGATATTATGATTTTCATCCATTTTTTTTGTAATTATCAGTCAAATGGATGTTAAATTTAAACTTAAACCTAAAATTGAACACATTCACTATATCACAACCCACCACCACACCTAATGTTATCATAAAACACATTTTAACATAATTACACTATCAAATATAAGTCATAAGACAATTTCAATATTTATAATAAGTAAGAAAAAACTTTAGACACCATTTCAATACTTATAATATGTAATAAAGACCTTCAAACACTTGGATTTAAAAAGTATATCTATAAAACAATGGTGCCATGCACCAAGTCCCTCAAGGGTTTAGAATATAATTAAAACTGTAGTAAATAAAAATGATTAGGCATATTTGTCAAGGCATATGATTTTTATAAGCTTGTAGTATTTAGAGTAAATATTTTAAACAACAATGAAGGAAGGTTTTAAAATAAACCAATTCATAAGTACATGTCTTAGACTATGTATATCCTGTGAACATAATGTTCCTATCCCTCAAAAATAGGTTTTGTACAATGAAAGAAATAAAAGTAAATAATTGATCAAGTAACACTAATTCAAATTATTATTCCTATGTTTCCAAGTCCATTCATATATTAATTGAAGTTTATGGTACATTAAGGTGATAATATGCCATAAATAAGTGTTTAAATTTTAATTCAAAAAACATAAATAATCAAAGGGCCTAAACTAGATTTTAATCACCCTCTGAGTCTTTGTCCCTACCAAAAACTTTTGAAAAAATAGAGAAAAAATAGAATCTTTTATCAAAGATTTGGAAACATTCTTGAAGTTTTAAACAATTCTCCAAAAGACTCAAAAATACTCTGGGACTTCAACTCAAGTTTCTAAAATTTCCCATGTTGTTATAACTTTTAGGAGTTGAAAAGACTCTGCATATCATTTATGATAGTTTGTAGAGGGTTTTTTCTAATTTCCATTCCTTTATGAATAATTTTCCATTTATCACCTTTTAAATGTCAAATGCTATATTTTACAAGATTTTGAAGTCCTTGTTCAAATTGTTTTTACAAGATACTTATTGTTTAGGGATAAACCTTTATTATTAGTTCTTTGGGTCTATAAACATGGTTTTCAAGTGAAATCCATTACTATATAATTTAACATTGAAAACATTATAGATTTTATGTTTTGCATTTAGATTTTTTATCTTAAAACATGAATGGCATGGTTTACTTTTGCATTATAAAATAATTTTTACTCTTCTTGAAGTAAGAAAAAGTTGTTGCAAGACTTCAACTTCACAGAAAATAATACACATTATTGACATAACTGATAAGTGTCTTTAGTGCAAATTAAAAACCAAATTAAAGTAAGTAAACCCTTAAATTATAGAACAAATAAATATCTAGAAATAGACCTAGATAAAAAAAAAGGTTGAAATATGAATCATTTAAGGATAATTATATGATGGTAGAGAACTAGATCTTAACATGGATTTATTTCAGCACTTTTCACTAAGAATTATACCCCTTGCAATGAATATTAATTCTACAATATTTTTAATTGATAAAAAAATAGAAGCTATAATTTTAGTTGATGTGTGAACCTTGACCTCAAAATTATAATATCTAATTCCTTAGCAAGCTAAAATCATGACAATTTTCAATCATATCTATAAAATTAAAATGATACTAACTAAATCCCTATAATATAAAGCTAAATTACTTGACCCCTATTCATAATTCCATTTACATAAACATCAACAACATTTTTCTTATCTTTCAACCTATGTGTAGGTGCAGAGTATATTGTGTCCCACTTTTTGGCATAAAGAGGCCACATACACTTTCATCTTCTACTCAAAATATCTTGAGTTTGGGTCATTGAAATTAATCAAAAACATGTTTTAGACTATATATACAAAAATTGAGTGCATATACATTTTTCCATTTTAAAAAAAAATCGTTATGTAGTTTTTCAGGTTTATTTTTTAATTTTTAATCTTTAACTTTTTGGCCAGCTAGTGGGACACAATATTATACTATTACCTGTTACACAGATATATAGTAATAGAGACTATAATTATTTCCCAAAATGTTTTAACTTCTACAAAGATAATTATTTTGGTAACCTTTTTTTTTTGGTCCCATTCCTAATATTGTACTTTGAAATGAAAATATATTAGTTTTGAAAGCCATTAATTTACTGAGTTCCCAAAAAATTAAAGGATCTGCAATCCCTTGACCTCTTGTATTGGTGCAATAAAATGCTCGTGAAATCATTGGGTGTGTATTGTGTATGTAATTTTTTATTTACCCTAAAAACTAAAAGAGGTTAGTCCTCTCATATATTTATTTCTTTTATTTTTTCCAAAACATTCCCCAATTAAAAATAAAGATTGATTATTTACGGAAATTGAAGCACAAAGCATTAAAAATCATAATAAATTAAAAGATTTGTATCTTTGGATTTACTAGAACAATTATAGTTTCTAGTATTTGGAAATTGGATATAGTGTTCAATTTTTCTTCCAAAAATAAACACCAAGTGAGAAACAAAGATTTAAATAACCCAAAGTCTAGATAGTGTGAAACTCCTCTCTAGACAAATAATCCCCTTCAACAAAATAATCAAAGTTTTATATTTGTAACTCAGATTTCTTTGTAAAAATTTACATCTTTTGTGTACACTCTAGTAACATCTCAGGGTCTAAAGTTGTTTATAATCATACTTTGGGTAAAATATGCATCCATCAAAAGAAATTTCTATATTTCATTTCATCTAAATCAATTTTAACATGTTTTTTTTGTAAACTTATTGGAAACCCAACATTCAAGTTTTAGATCAACAACATAAAAATTCAGATATAGATTATCTTATAATTCAAATTTCATAGGAATATTCCACTATTTTATTTCATTTGGAATACATGTTTCCATTATAATATTATAATACATTCCTTTTTAAACTTATGTAAAAAATAACATGTGTGCCTATAATCTATATGAACTCTCTTGGTTCAATTTAAAAGAACATTTAAAATTTAGATATAAATTATCTCATAATATAAATGTAATTTTCATAATCTATTATTACATTTATATAATGTATTCCTTTCATGTCTCTATTTTACATAAAACTAGACATTATAGAGGGTTAGCATGATCACTCACAAGTTATTGTATTTGTCTTGTTGGGACCATTATAATCCTCCAATTGGTATCATTACTACAAA
This sequence comes from Torreya grandis, assembly GCA_037957365.1. Lineage (NCBI taxonomy): Eukaryota > Viridiplantae > Streptophyta > Pinopsida > Cupressales > Taxaceae > Torreya > Torreya grandis. The sequence continues at coordinate 1,025,765 of JARHVA010005749.1, forward strand.
TGGGTATGGCACATGGGTTGAAAACTTCAACTTACCTTATAAAATAACTATTATCCAAATGCAAGATCATTACATTAACAATGCTTAACATGTAAGGAAATGGAATTGAAAACCCCATTATAACATTTTGAATTTCATGTTAACTTATTAAATAGGGGATGTGTGGTATAAATTTACATCATTTACTGTTACAATGATTTAACATCCTTGTGTGCCTCTATGTTACATAAAACATAAAATTATGGTTGTTTAGCATGATAAAAAAAGGATGTTGTATTGGTCATATCGAGGCATTGTAATCCTCCACTAGGTTTCATTACTCCAAATTGGTATGGCATAGGGGTTGATAATTTAGCTTACACTATGAAATAATTACTATTCAAATACAAGTTCATTAGATTGCCAATTCTCACCACATAAATCTGGGTAATTCATCAAGGCCATCATAACATTTCATATTTCACGTAAACTTATTAGACAAGGTAAGTATCATAGAAGATGTTAATGGTAGATTAGGGAATGTAAAGTTTACTATTTTTCATAGAATTAAAAGCATATAAATCAAATGTATTTGGCATGTGTATAAATTTATGGATTCATGTTAATATCAATTATTAACTCTAAAGATAAAGAGAATAAAAATAAAATATTTAATTGTATTTTGTTATATGAAGCCATCCATTTATTACTTGATCCTTTATTATCCTAAGCTTTATTTGATATTGTAATAAGGGGTACCAGGGGTATTAAGGTGGTTTGTGGGATATAAGTGGTTTTTGAAACAATGTAGCTTTGTATATAGAGATTTTATCATTGGGTTATACTTGTACCAATAGCCTTGTTGCTTATGATCACATTATTCACCTACTTGTTTTTAGTAACTTATATGCCTATCAATATTTTTGGGAGGTGAAAAAGGAGTACACATTAAATAGATTAAAGGTCCCATCTCATCAATAATTTACTTACATGTGACAACTAGAAATCAAAATAGTTGGTTGTTGTTAATATAAAATATTCTTATGCTTACATTGAAAAAAATAGTATATAGTGGGTAGATTACAGGCCCCTCCCTTGTGTTCATTTTTAACTAGATGATGGACAAGAAACTAATTCAATTATATTTGTTATTAACAGACGTATCAATGGTAAAATGGTTTTTTGTGAGCTGAGAAAATATTATACTATGGAGATATTTGAGGCCTCTACCCTTATTTTCATTTTTATACATACATATAAAATATTTGCTTTGAACTTAATACATGTCTTCCCACCCTAGGTTAGATACATATTTTTAGTGCATCTTTAAATTGCTTCTACAAAACTAGAATCCTCATAATCTCTTTTATCTTCTGATCATTTTTCTAAAATGAGTAAAAATAAATATTTATTTTATTGAATTTAATGATAGTATTTTAAGAAAACATTGAGCCCACCAATGTGCCAATAGTAGTTATAATAAAAATAATGGTAATTTGAAAGGTAATAACAATTTTTCCATAAAAAGGAAAAGGTAACATTAGTAACCAAGACTTGTATTCCATCACTACAAATATACATACACCTTACATCCTATCACTGGAACATAATAGTTTCATATTTTAGGACATCAAAGTCCAATTTGAAATACCTAATGTCGAACATCTCCACTACCTCCTCATTTCCAACCCAAAAATCCTAATTATCCACACAAGAGGCATAAAAATATATATAACCAAATCAGATTCAAACAAAATACCCAAAGATTTTATTGAACCCATAATATAGAATTGATTGTTAGGGAAAAATCTATAATTGGTTTGGCAGTAAAAAGTTCTAATTTATCCTAATTACACTTCCTACTAACTACATTATTATAATCACCTACTTGAAAACAACTAATAGATGATCCTTTTTAGAGTAACATGTCTTGTATGTTTTCATTTTGATTCCACCAATATTCCCTAAATTAGATTTCATAGTAACTCTACAAAAATCAATGACAACTATTGATTTAGTTAAATTGAATTTTAAAATAGAAAATTACATAAGCATATTTAGGGGAAACTAGATAAAATAAACTTTAGGTAAGCACACAAATTTCTATATAGACTATAGATGTCATATTGCCAAGAGATGTGAGCATAAGCAAAACCATTCATCTCATAAATATGATTTAATTAGGCCAAACAATTCTTAATACTCGTAATCAAAACATTGAAGAAAAAGTGATCCAAAAAGTATACATTCATACCCATTTTACAAATATGAAAAAAAAATCCATACCCATTTTAAAAATATAAAAACAATAATGACATATAAAAAATAAATTCACACCCATTTTACATATACAAAAATTGTATAAACCTATAAAAATATAATTACACCTATTCTACTAATATGTAAATAGAAGCAACCCAAGAAAATTACATTGATATCTACATGAAAACACAAGTGATCCAAAAATATATATTTGCACGCATATTTTTCAAATAAATTACCACAAATAACTACCTATAAATTCTTGCCCATTGATTTTAATTTGGAAAACTTGAAAATAGTTTCCAAATCATATCTTACCTCACTATACAAGCCCTTGTATATTGGGGTGAGAATGTTGAATGTAGTAAAAGAGATGTTTATAATTTTCCTATTCATTCTCAAGTGTTATTTTTTACTACTATCTTCTTAGAAATTGAGTGCTAAAGGATGTTACATATTTCAAAAAAACCTAGAGTCTATTAATGATGATACAAAACTGTCTGCATTTGATCTAAGCATTCTACAAACCTATTTAAAACCCTTGTAGTATTTTACCACTTGTGAAGTATATGCAATGTAATATTCCTATTGTAAATTTTAATTTATTGACATGCATTGGATTTTAACCTTTATTTTTACTATTTTAAATTTAAAATATTCTCATTATTTTATTTGCTAATGTCTCAACTCTATCAATCATTTCAGGGCTATCCTAATTCTATACGGCGATCTAGACAACTACACAATTTTTTTGAGCCATGCACCCTAAGTGCCTATTATTTTTATTGCCAATAAAGTTTACTTTTAATGTTCATTCCACATTGTTTTTATTCCAAATATTTAATTATATTTCAATTTATTTAATAAAAATTTAAAACATATCCTTATTTTTAGTCATGTGATTTCTACATCCATTATTCAAACACTAAACATCTTTAATGGTTTCCTCGGCAACATTGCTTGTGATAATTATAGCTCCATTATTTTAATATTTATATTCATTTTCCTCATATAAATTTATTTTTCTATTATTCATATCAAACTTTTTATTTTAACACTCATTAACATGATATCTAAATTTCTTATAATAAATATATTGGACATGAGATTTGTCAAACCTATGACCTCCATATGCATGATTATGATTATTTAACCTACCTCTTCCACTTTCTTCATGAAAGTTATTACTTTTTATTCCTTATCCATGAAAATTGCTTTATCTTACACATTTTGAAATACCTCGTATTCTACTTCTATTGCTTCCTCCTAATGAATCTCAATGCTTTTTGGATGAAGCAAAAAAACTTTGCATCATTATTTTTATTTTATTTTAATGTATTCTTCTGTGCTCGAATCATATCATTAGGAGAATTGTTATCAATGAGTGCTTCATACCATTATCTATAAGATATTCTAAATCTTGAGATCAAAAGAGTGATTTTATTTTAAAAATCTAATTAACATAATTTTTCCATTAAATTTTGGATTTGAGCTTGTGAGACACCATTGTTCATGTTTGCCATTAAAAACTACGTAAAAAAAAGAAACTCAAAATTTTATAAAACATGATACTAATTCAAAGGCTATGTTTTCAAATTTTAAGTAATAAAATAAATACATATAATTAAAACTAAATCTCAAAAAATAAAAATGATCTATTGTGAAAAAAATACTTTTATATGCATATAGAAAATAAGACATTATTAAATAAAAACATGTCTTACAAATAAATGTTGTTGCAATTTTTTCTTGACTCTTCATGCTAAAATTTTGTTAAAAAATATTAGTGTTAAAAATGTATCTATCACATGCATATTGTTATCCATTCACCAATTCTTTTTCAAAACTCCAAAAATCCTTATTTCAAGACAAAAAACCTAAAATTTATTATAATTTTTTATAATTTTTTTTAAATTTTTTTAAAAATATTTTATGCTTTCACATTGCATACAAATCAATTAAAATCCTTTTATCCTAATGAAATAACACATGCAATTATCTGAAATGTTAAACAATAAACTAAAACATGATTATTTCAAAAAGAACTATAATTAAAAAAATTATTATTACAATTTTTTTTTGTGCAACCACAAACCTTTTTTCTAACTACTTATTTTTAACTCCAATTTTTTAATTTAAATTTTAAAAGATGAAAGTTCATGTTTCCAACACTCCAAAAAATAATAGGAATATAGACATGTTGAATTTTTTTTTTAAAGCAAAAATAGAAAATGGGGTTTATTATTTGTCCATGTCACATTCATCTTATGTTAAGGTAGATGATGCAGTGAGATAATTTATCGTACAAAGTAGAGAATATAATTTTTTTTATAGAGGACTCTTATGCTCATGAGAATTTTCTAGGTACTACTTTCTACTTCTATTTTCACTTTTTATCTTCACCAAGCACTTGCAAATATGGGTGATATTTAATTAGATGGGGTGAAGTTAAATAAAGAAACGTTAGATAAAAAAAGTGTAGCCTTAATGATTATATATATATATATATATATATATATATATATATATATATATATATATATATATATATATATATATATATATATATATATATATATATATATATATATATATATGCAATATTATCATTAATGACTATAATTATCTAAAGCTCTCCAATAACCACCATTACTTTAGCATGCCCTTTGAGATTTGAATCTAGGTGAGGCTGGTCACAACAAAGCCTCTTAAGCACTCCACCCACATCTCATTGGCAAATTCAGTGTTATATTGGCAATAATATGATATATATCTCAAACATTGAAGCAAGGGTAGAGAAAAGATGATAAAATTTATCTATGTAATGTAACTATTTATTGCATGTAAAGGTGTTCAGGTTACCCAAATAAAAAAACTCAACCAAAATATTAATCTAAGGGATTATTCTTCCTCTTTACACTCGCATAAAATTTCACTTACTTTTAAATATTATCTACAATTCATTTAAATAAATATATTTAAAGTATCTTTTAAAAAAATGTTGAAGGTATTTTATATAGAGAGATTTATGTATGGATGATATGAATATATCTATTTGTACGTTTTAGCCCTCAATTTTTTTTTGTATAATAACTTTTTTGAAGATTTTTTTTAATAAATATATTTAAAGTATCTTTTGAAAGGGTACAATTCTATAAATATATATTTGAAAAAAATTGAAAAAAATGTCAAATAAATATATTAAAAGAATTCCTTGTATGCTTACTTTTTATAATAAAATATTAAAAAACACATATATCTATGATATAAAATATACTTTTAATAATATGTAACACTAATGTATAGATAATAAGATAAATTTATATTTATAATATGTAATTAAAATAAGATATCTTAGAGAAATTTAAATAATATAATTACTTTAAATATATTTATTTCAAAAATGTAAAAGAGATTAACAATATTAAAAAAATTATTTTAGATTTTCGACATACCACAATTATTTAAAATATCATCCTATTAATTAATGACATCATGTTAATCTCAATACAATCATAAATCTTAAATGATCTTTTTGGGAAGAAAGGAGGCTCCAAACTCCACTATATATCAGAATATTACTATTTTCTTCTATTTTTTTATATAGATAAAAGTAAAATGGATGTCAATTTTAAAATTAAACATAAAAATGAATACACTCTTTAAATCACTACCCAACACCACACCCGATGTTATTGTAAAAAACCTCTCAATCTAATTATACTATCAAATATAAGTCATAAGCCCATTTCAATACTTATAATACGCAAGAAAAATCTTCAAACACTTGTTTTAAAAAGCATCACTATATATTATAGTCTACTTTGCAAACCATAACAAGGCACTTCTTAACATCATAGATTTTAAAAATATATTATTAATATTATTATAATAAAATAACATTCAAACTTAAGAAAAATGTTCAAACAACTATTTAAAAAACATCTTTATATGTTGTAAACTACCTTGAAGATCATAATCAAAATGATACCTAAAATCATCATCATCATCATCATCATCATCATCATCATCATCATCATCATCATCATCATCATCATCATCATTATTATTATTATTATTATTATTATTATTATTATTATTATAATTATTGAATAAAATCATAACATTCAAATTTAAATATCATATCTATAAAATTCAAAAATAAAATAACACTTGACTTTAAATACCATATCTATAAAATTCAAATTTATAACCACCCTTTAGAATGAATTTTTTAAATAGTGAACACTAAGTGGAGTTTTCACTCACTAAATACTTCAAAATTATTTTATATGTAACGTTTCCAAGTTTCTTTATTTTTTCCCACATCCCCAAATTGAATTTAATCTCATTCGTGCTTGTAATACAACTACCCATAAAACACATATTTGTAAATATTTATTCTTATTAAAATAAAACTAAATCAATCAAATATTAAAATTTCCAAGGCAAATGTTAGATATAATTGTTACATTAGAAACAAATTTTTGTCAATAAGGATGCATAAATGATTAGTTATAATTCAAAAAAATGTAAACAACATCAGAAATGTTGAACCGATAGAGGAAGACTGCAATATTCTCATGTCAAGGACATCATCATTCATCCCTGTAGAATAAATTTATAAAAAAAACTCAACACATTTTTATATAATGAACATTTGGCAACAATGCATAATAAGTAAATGTTAAAATCCTTAAACATTCTAGTTGCATAATGTAAAGTTGAACAAAGCAAATATACAGAGACATATAACTAGAAATAAACTCAACTTAAAGCAACCGTATTCTATGTAAAGGACAAAAACTTGTACTAACATTGAATCTATGGATGAAAGTAGGATTAGTTAATAGAGTGGTTGGAGAAATTATTCATATTGTCTACAGTGCAGATTCAAAACCACTTTTATTACCCATGTATTTAGTTTTCCCATTAAAATAATACTTTGATCCCCATGGGATAGTTCCAATCATTCACATCTTCTAATTCCTCATATCGAATGAGGTAATCAATGATAAATGCGTATCAAAATGTCATGGGGTCCAACCATACATAAAGCATAGGGAATGACTCTTAATAAAATAATGGTTGACATTGGGAACATTGATCATCAATGGTTGACCTTCACTACTGTATCAAGAGTATGCTTATTGAATGACATGTATATCTCCCCTACTTTTACATTTGATCACTTTGAAAGAATGAAAGATAGACAATGTATAAATGTTCAAAAATTAGAGGAATAAAATTGAGAGAATTGCCTCTTTCACAACATTTAAAATAATCATAAATGTAATATAACATTTTATACTTTTTTCTCTACAAAAATTTTAATATATATAGGATGTACTAGAATACAATGTCTATAGATGCAAATCATTTTTCATGATATAGTTACCTTTCTTTTTTTATTGGGATCTTGAAATACATGTCTTAATATTGAAAATTAAATATATTAATAGAGTCATGTTATTTAATATTTGGTCTTATTTATATGTAGTAACCTATTAACTCTTTGTTTTAAAATCCCTTACTACTTGGGTCCCTTTAATCGATAGAAAGGCTACACCTGATCGAAGGGATCATAGATGAAACCACAAGCTAAACCAATGATGATACATGACATGTTATAGGCTCGATATTGACCTAGAATAATAATTTTCCAAGTGTATAAAGTGAATAAGGATGCAATAAGTGTCACCCTTTCAATATCTAGCTAAAAATTATCAACCAAACCAACACCCTCAACAATTTTGACATAAAACCAAAGATATTAGGCATTTTCAACCATCAAAGCATCAATGAGCCACTAAATTTCACACACTAAGATGTAGGTGCATAACAAGAACTAGGTTGAAGCAACCCGCAAAAAAAATTGGAATTAACTTTAAAAGGTACATAATAGAACATCATTTATGGCCTACTACACAACTTTAATAGAGTGCAATTCATCTCAAAAAACATCTACATAAATTACTAATAACTAATAACCAGATTGATTCACCTTAGATGCTTACCTAGGGATAAACACCACTAGGAAATGCCATAGATAAGTATGTTTTACAAATAATGATATGTTGTTTGAGGGGGTATTAATGTGCATATCCATACTAATAACCTCTAATTTTGGTAAGGGAACTTGTCTTCTTTATTGGACCACCTATGAACCTTAGCCCTATCTAAGTGTATAGTTGAACTATGAGGTCATAGTTCGATAGTCGAAGAGACTGTATAAATCATAAATACATAAGATGCCAATAAAATTATAGCCAACATCCCTATTATATTATTTAGATAATGTTAAGAAAATTAAAGGTGAAATTTAGGATATCAAGAATGTCTTGTTAGCTAATTTTTATAGAAGCAAATGAGATATAAGAGAATTGTAACACTTAAGCATGGAGTTCCACAATGACCAAACAGTGAATTCATTTCACTAGCTTATTTAGGTAAATTTTACCCCATCCTACATTCAATAAGTAGATATCTATAAACCATTGCTAAAATAAATATGGAAAAATCTATCAAGTTACCATAATCCTTTAGGATTCACTCAGTAAAGGGTCAATCCTTATGCTACCCCCATTGGATCACTATATCATGATCCATGTTCTTTAGGGATCATGCACCTTCATTACCTTACTTGATAAAGGTTACATACAAGGATATAACTCCATTATAAGAGGATTATTCCTAATTAAATTAGATGATTCATAAACCACTTAGCTCAAGGTGAATGGCATCAAACAAGTGAGAATCCTAATCAATAAACATATAGGTAGCGTTAGGAAAATAATTACTTCTCATGATATAAATATTCCATCTTATAAAATAACCATAGGAGTCTTGCACCCATATTCCACTTACTTGTCCTTTGCTTACAATATCATGATATGGTATAAAACATAGGTGATAATTCCATCCAATTAACATGTGTATGATTGGTGTGAGAACTCATTACTTGAGTAATCTCAACCATTAACTTGTGTGTCCATTGAGGAAAGTTATGATTTAAATAAATCATTACCAAGGTGGAGTATTATACCATATATCATGATGTAATCATTATAAGTTCACACAAAAAATTAGATCCTTATCCCAATTCAGGGATTAATTTCCATTCACAAGGATTATTCCTCATAAATACATTAAAAATAATATAAACAACCTTTCATTAATCAAGCATTGAGTTATAAATAGCTGAAATAATAAACTTACCAATTCATATCAATAATTTATACCACTATATGTCCTTATTGGTATGAGCCTCAACATTAGAACCAGATCCAATAAATAAAATAATTAGATCATACTATATTTCATTGCTTAACTAATATAAATATTCTCATTAAAAGTAATACCACAATAATCATGGTAGCCAATAGTATAATGAAAACACATTATTATTTTTATCATTAAGATAACTAATTGCATAATCTAATTGCTATGACTAATTTATCCCAAGTTATAAATATACCCCAGATCATGTTTTCAAGTAACAATGCCACAAATTTGAAGTTTCCATATAATCAAAATGAGCCAATATTAAATCTGAAACATGATAAAGGAAGTAAAATATATTATCCATTGACATCCCCTCACATAAGGATGTCACCAATTAATATATGTATCCTATAGCATGCATCTAAATTCAAATTAATAATAATATTATTAAAACCTATGTGTAAGATCATTGGGCATAAATCAAAGCATTGATTCATATATAAAATAATCTATAGTAAGGGAAATAACACCAAGTATTAACTATGCTCAATATCCATGTAACATTACATACCATCCACATGTAAAACATGGCATCCACATAATCCATAAATTTGTTTCATCAAGTATTCAATTATAATAGACAATGATAAAATGAATCATTTTCATAATCTTATCCAACTAAAGGCAATGTGTGCATAAACTAAGAATTGGAACTACAAACTCAAAATGGTTATATACACATCCTTCTTATCATAACATATAAGCATAAGAGTGTAGGAAATTAACTAAATGTTTTTATTACATCTTCTAGTTCTAGTAGTACATTATACCACTTCATACATAAATCATAACCATAAATAAACCACTATGTTATCCCAATGAGTATATAATAGCATAAAATGATCAAGCCTAACATGATACACTCAAAGTTATAATTATGGTTTCAAAATAGAAAATAAAAGCTAACATATATGTATATCAAGGAAATAATTCCATCAATTTAGATATACAATAACCATGTTACCATATTCATTTTTACGCACCACTGATAACATGAAATACAATATTATTCTTTTCGAACATAATAAATGTTACAATGCTACATAAGGTAAGAAGATGTAAGCATAACATAAAATGTGTAGCCAACTACAATCCAACATACCAACCAAGTATCATACAATGAAAAGAATGCACAAGATACAAGCTATGATATAAAATCTAGGTATATGAGTGGAAGATGATGAACAAGGTAAGGAAAACACCCTTAAAAACTAGCCATATGATCCAAACCATTGGTGGCCCTTACCATTCTAACCATCATCTTTGTGGAAGGTTTCATCAACTAGGTACTCAATCGAGTTAAGAGGTATATAAAATATACTAAGACACTAGTAAAGACTTATAAAAACATGTAACAAAAGATGAGAGAAGTAATGCAGTCAACATAGAACCATAACACTTAGTTGAACTAGTTGGCTTGATTAATATCCAAGGCATACCTTGAATAGTTATATAAGATGATTTGAACCATAATTAGGATCTATCATATCCCTTTAACAACACAATAAGGTCTAACCAAATCTATTATTCATCCCAAGAGGCTTGCTTGAGTGTAAATTGATTAAACATGATTGGTTCAATCCACAATAACCAAGTGAACTCAATTGATTAAAAAAGAAGGAACTACATATTATTCATTATTAGACAATTAACTTGGTTGGGCTTAAAAATGGCCATGTACAACCAACATTCAATTCTTTTGAATATTTCAATAAATCGAAAACTAAAATAATAATGTAAACTCATTAAATCAAAGTGGAATACAATAATTATATTCCAAGACTAATAATTGTATCCCAACTAGTTTGAGGAAAAACCCACTCCAAAAAACAATAGTAAAATAGAGGTTTACAATAAAAAATGATAAATTAGTTCTATTATAAACCAAAACTTAAAATTTGTAAAAGAGATATACATAGAAGAGGGTATGGTGTCAAGTGGCAGCCAAAGATTTTGGGAGCATGAACAAAATCATAAATCAAGAAGATATCAAAGCTTCTAATAATTCTATTCTCATTTATAGAAAATATCAAGCAAAATAAGCTTGGCAAAATAATATATAAGGAAGGCATGAAAGCTAGAGAAATCCATCCTCTTTACATATGATATCTAGCAAAACTAACTTCTACAAAATCACATAAAGGAAGAAGTCAAGCTTCATAAAAATCTATCCTTATTTACATATGATATCTTAGTAAAACATTATCAGTAGGAAACGAGCCCATTATAATAAATAACCCAACAGAGCATTGAAATTAGTATTGCTAGTTATGCAAGAGACTACATATGATATCTATCATAACAAGCGTGAACATAATTACATAAAAAGGAAGGCATCAAAGTCTTAGATAAATCTATCCTTGTTTACATATAATATCTATCATATCCAATTAGTAATAAGTCACCCAAATGGGTATTATAAAAAAAACCATTATTTTAAGGACCTTTTAGGGGTAGTTTTATCAAGTTTATAGAAGTTACCATAGGCTTTTATAAGGTTATAAGTCTTTGTCATTCACTTGGTAACATAATTCTCAAATACACTAATTAATTAAAATCTGACAAACTATTTAATACTTAAATCTCATGATTTAATTCCTCAACTTTTTTGATAAAATGAAGTCATAATATCAAGATCCAATATACTCAAATTGCCTAGCCAAGTGGAAGATGATTTTTAAAACATTTCAAGCCATTATAGTTTCATATAGAAGTTTCACGACCTCCCAATGAATTTATAAATGATTATACCATATTTTAATGGGGAAATAAGATAATAAAACTAGAATCAACTTATAAAAATCAATTGTATGGCTTACTCAAAACATACATGCCTACATGCCTAAATTTGTGGCATCTAGATAAAGGGTGTGTATTTTTTTGTTTAACATCCTACTTCTTATGTCAAACCAACCAGCAATCATGGTACTAGCTCCTTCTAATTCAAGCTCAACCCTCATAGACTAATCATTTCCCCCATGCCCAACCACACTCTCCACTCTCCTCTCTCCCCTCCTTTCCTTAGAATGATCTCCCTTTAACCCCATCGTGTCCCCCATGCCAAGCACTCATCCTAGGTTTTTGACCCATCACTATCCCATTCCCCTAAAGGGAAAAAATGTAAGATCTTTGGCGCTAGTCAATCTCCCCAACTACTTAATCACCAAGCCAATACAAAAAGTAATAAAATATTCCATAACTAAAAACTTATTCAACCCATATAATCAATGAAATCATAAAAAAACAACAAAAAAATTAAATTGATTATATATGAAAATAAACAATAAAATATTTTAAAACAACAACAACAACAACAACAACAACAACAAAAACAACAACAACAACAACAACAACAACAACAATAATAATAATAATAATAATAATAATAATAATAATAATAATCTACCCGAGCTCGATAATAACAAAAATAAAAAAAACTATTAAGATAATAATTAATAAAAATCATAAAGTTAAAAATTAAATATAAATATACAAATAATAATAATTAAAAAATCCTTTATGTCAATCAAGACTCATGGTAAATCAATTCCCCAAGAAGTGGGTGTCCCATGATGGTATTCCAAACCAAGAGACCTAATATGGTCTAGACGTACCCATCATGATCTCTCTAAACTAATGACATACACAACTAAAATGCAAGCAACTTTATATGGATTAGTAATTAAATAAAAACTCATCTAAGGAGGATAACCAAAACACAAGAAATGAACTGAAACACACAAGGATAGACAAGAGAGAACAACAATGTCAAAACTCATTACTTCGAGCAAGAAACCATAACAGCATACACATGCATAAATATATGGAAAGATCAATGAAATATGAAAAATGATAATGTGATATAAATATAAATGATGATGGCTCAGTGTCACATCTTTGATATTTTTCTTGTCAGAGTAACTTTTGAATGCTCACTTACCCCTTGAGTATACCCAAGATGTAAAAACCCACTATCAAGCCTAGCTTGTCGGTAGTTCCTACATCTACCGAATACAACATCAGTAATACCAAAATGATGTCGATATAAATAATAAAAAGTAATTAATTCATAACAAAAAAATTAAACATTAATAAATTAAACGTATCTATCTATATTTAAAAAAGGGACTAGAGTCAGTCTTAATAACCATGAACCTAAACATGCCCTGTGAAACATAATCAACAATTACAAGAGTAGCCAATGTTAATCCACATCAGTAAAACATGCTAAATCAATAACATATAACAATGTAACTAAATTTAACTAGAATATCTAATAGGATAAAATGAATCTAGTGTGAGTATTAACTATGATATAACATAATCACAATAGCTACCTAAGGTATCTCGTATCTCAACATATGAAACAGAACCAATAGGAACTATTAATAGTCTAAGTGATAACATAAACTTTATAAAATAGCTATAAATCAAGTATCTGTAATGGTCTATAAGGTAGGGTCATGAAATCCTCCCCTCCTTAAATAGGAGTTGTCCTAAAAACTATCAATAATCAAGAATAATATACTCTAAAAATGTCCACCTAAACAAATTATCACTACTTCACAACATCTCTACCCATTGAGGGTGGCAATGCCTCAGCCTTATCTTATTAAAATTCCTATTTTTTTTCCATTAGGATAGTTACATTTTCCATTAGATTAAGCCAGTAATAGTCTCCTTCCTACCTTCATGTGTCCTTGATTACACTGATATGGAAGAAAAACACTTAAGTAACAATATTATAGTATAATATCCCACCAAATATCCCAATTTGGTTGTAATTTTTCCAATCTCATGCCTTAATAGGACATTAGTAACATTAGAATTCACCAAAACTAGCTACTAGTAGGTTCAACAGATCAAAAATGTGCTTCTTAAATAACAAAATTTCATGATAATAATGTTAATTTCAGTACATAAATGTTGTTATTAACCATTCCAACCATCTATGAAGTATATTATTAAACATTACAAGAATACAGTGTTCCAAAACATAGTAGCTTACACTTACCTTAAAATTCTTTCCAATAAGATTATTATCAGCACTTTCAAGATGAAAAATATAGCCCTAGATTAGATAGCTATAATTTGATTGAGTAAATTAAATTAGTGTTTCTAAATATAAAAGATTTACCAAGGTCATTAATCACTTTGTGCCAACATACATAAACATGTAACATGAGGTCAATGACTACAATCATCAAATCCAAGTAGATTGTAACCAAATTACAAATTAAGAGTGGAAATATTCCACTAATACCTTATACCACATGCATAATCTTAATAATATTTATTTTAGGATGTCCTTACATAAAAATATTAATTCATACTTATATGGTTACTCCACTACATCTTCAATCATTTAGGGGTTAGTGTAATGTCCCACACCAACAACACTAAACATCAGAGAATTCCATTATAGGCATCACATGTAACCCAAAGGATTATAGCATGTTCACCAATACATGCAAGCTCACACAATGGTTTAGGCATACTGATCCCAAAATCTAAAATCATCCATCTGATGGCATTACCCAACTTTTATCACTTGATCCAGGAGTCAAGTGGGTACCTAGGATTTTTAACACTGACTAATCAGGGCTTTATATAGCACTTTTAGAGAATAAAATAATCATACATTCTAGTTATATTTTTTTATTAAATATAAATATTCATCTCAAAATATATCTAATAGGTATGACCAAAAATAATACCTAAACTATGGTATTTTTTCACTTACAAGCCAACACATGCATTCATTTTAGCAAGTACCACCTTGCTTATTTTGTATAAATATCCAAATTTTAGGACCAATTAGAGATTAATAATGATATAAAAATAAAATTTCACAAGGGTTGCTTTTACCACAACCACCAAGAGGTGGTTAAAGGAAATTTAGATCCATAAAGTGACTATTATGAACTAAGATTCCACAGCCAACTCATGACACACGTGGAAGAAAATCTAAATGAATTAGGTGGCTACTTGTGCAAAGGATAAAATTTTATTTTTACCTATATGATACTCCACTTCTTGGCCCATACCTAATCTAATCATTATAAATATAGTCCTTTTTTACCCTCAATCTCATACTTGTACAAATAATCAATACTATAGCAGTGATGTGGGATTACACCACACAATACAACATCATACCTTGAAATTTTTTGATCAGTATAAGTTGATTTCAAGAAGGGAAGATACATCACATGAGTATTTTATGGTAACATTACCACATATAAATATGTTAACAACATAAAGTCACATTTATTGCATGGCATGTACAAAAAACACTCATATAATAATTTAAAAACATTGATCAATTAAATTTCACATGATTGATTTTAGAACTGGGAGATTACATACATAAGTGATTTATCATCATTCATGATTTCCATGGTTAATAACATGAAATAATGCATAAAAGTTCTCATAAAACAATGTTGATATCAATAATAAAATGATAAAATCCACAAGGTTAATTACATACACATAGTATAGTGAAGATACCAATTTAGAGTATTTAACATAATCAATGAATGTATGGTTTACAAGACACATAATATTTTTACATGCAACTAGGAAACACACTAAATGGGTCAAAAATACATGAATTATGTGTTCTCATAATTATTCCAATATACTTTCACATCACAAAAATTAAGCACATAAGATGGTGAAGCACAAGGGTCCATGATTCCTATCAAATCACCCAATGTCTATACGTCATCCAAATGGCATCAAGTATCCATCATATAGTATAACAAGATATGTCCTAGGGATCTGAAATTTATGATCACCTTATTTCAATTAAGGTTGTGTTCCAATAAGGCCTATATAATATATCTCCATGAGTTTTCAAAAATTTACCAATAATGTTTGTGCATCATGGATAGATGGCTCATGATTTTCAATAATAATAACAGATCCTAAAATCTTCTTGACTTGTCCAAGAAATTCCATCACACTCACTACATGAGGCCCTCCAATCTTGAGCCGTACCCTTAGACCTACCAAGATACTACACCCCAACATCATTAGACGGCTTTCTTATGCAAGCTATAAATGGCCACCAATGCATTATCTCATGATTCCAACAATATTTTTATATGAATATTATTTCAATTACCTTAGTCTAACAAGTAAAATTTTGAATGGTTATGTTTTTTTTGTCACAACATTACTTTGGGAAAGGGTGGACTTGGCCAAGGCACAAGTTGAATGCTATATCACTATCATGGAAATTGAAATTTCCTATAATCATCAAATTCAATTAAACTTCACAATAAAAATCCTCATGGATGCATGACATAACTATATCATAATAGACATCCTCATAGATGTCAAAATATATACAAGACTCAAATAGGCATCCTCATGGATGCATAACTCAACTTTAATTAAATAAAACATCCCTATAGATGTAAAACATATCCATGGTTATCATAAAATCTTCATGCAAACCAACCTATCCATGATCAAATTAATCATCATATATTTAATTAATATCCATGATCAAAATAAACATCATAGATACAAAACTTGATCAAAATAAACCATAGATGAAATTTGAGACCTATGAATTAAATCATGCAAATTACTCAACCCAAATGACAACTACTAGGTAAGATGATAAAGAAATTAGAATCTAAATGCCATTATATGAATGAACCATTTGATCATTCAATTAAATCCTAAATATTAAATGTTTCACATCATGATTAAACAAAATATAAAAGACAAGAGGAATGGGATAGAGTTTACCTTGACTCAGATTTGACAAAGTGATGTTGCTTGATGTTGGATTGTTGATGAATATATAAGGATGTATTTTGACATTGAGACATTGAAATCTTTCTAGATTGATTTTGACATGGATTTGATATGAGATTATTAGATGGTTGGAGGGTGGAAGGAGAGCTTGTTTAAATATGAAAATGGAGGGAATTTTAGAAGAATTTTAAATTATTTAGAAGTCTCTAGTTTAGAGACTTATAGATACTTGGAGGAGCTTCTCTAATTATAGAACCTTCTTGATTAGTTTAGGGATAATGAAGGATTAGAGGGGCTTTAATGAGGATTATGATTCTTAGGGATGTAGGAATACTTAGGAAGTCTATTAGTAGGTGATTAAGTGGGGTTATGGGAATTTTGAATTTCCATATAATAGATAACTAGGATTACATTAGGATAATAGCGATTGGGATAGAATTAATGAAATAGTGGTATTATAATAAGGATAGTGAATGAAGGATTATTGAAGGGGATATTGAATAAATGAGGAATGGGGGATTAATTAGCAGGATTAATTAAAATAAATTGGAATATTAGTTGATGATATTGAGGTGATCAATTTTAGGTGTATATATTTTGCCCCTCTTTAAAATGGCATTGCGATTAGAGATAAGTTGAAGGATTAATGTTATTTCAAATAAAAACCATGTCATGGATGAATTTTAGTATATTTTTTTAGGGGATATGATGCACCCTTAAGGGAACATCCGGGGAAGAATGAGATGGATGGCCACTTGAAATAAGAAATGAGTGGTGGGATGCAAGGGATACATGAGGGGATAAGATGCCATATTTGGGATAGAAGATGAAGAAGATAAGGTCAATGTTGAGCAATGAGATACAAATTAGTAATGATGCCCCTGGCAAGGACATATGCATAGGGAATAGAGATGATGGTTGTCATGGTTATATACATATCCGAAGGGGGAATCAACTGTAATACAATAATGATAGGATTAAAGGGCCATAGGATTTAGATGTATCCTAAGATAGGATGTAATCAAGGGAGAGATATAGGCTAGGATAATACTATTTTGATAGGATTAATTATGGGTGTAGCTCAAATGTTAAATCAACTAACATGATGAAGTTGATAAGAGAGAATAAATGAAGTGATCAAGTGACCAAAAGACTGGGGGATGAGGATGGATGATAGAGATAGTGGCTAATCTATCCTTGGACACTAAGAAGTGACCAAGTGATACCTACATAGTCTAAAAAAACTTTAGGTTGATGTACTTCTGGCTAGGAGATGATGATGATGATGATGATGATGATGATGATGATGATGATGATTAGTGATTAGAAAGGGATGATGATGAGGATGATTAGACTTTATAGTAATTGAAGGATATGATTGAAATGATGAGATGTGGATGAAATATTGAATGTTAGTTGGATGGATTGATAAGATTATATTAGTAATGAAAACAAGGATGATGAGATGATTAGAGGAATTATGAGGGTCGATGTGATCAAACCATCATAGTGTCATAAGGATCATCATAGTCTAAGTAATCCAAAAATATAGGACTTGACAAGATTCTCCATGATAAAATATGACCAAAAATACATTATGCTAAAGTGCATGGGAAAATAGTAAATTCTACATCCTCAAGGGTACTTTTGGTGTCCTCATATCATCCTTTTTCATTACTCAATAAAGAGGAGATAAACAAGATAAATACATGACATGAAAATAATATAAATAGAACAAATAAGTGAGACACACACACATAGGTATCTATATGTAGTGTCATAACATCTTGCCTAATGATAGGATGAGTAATTGAATGATGGGTTGGATGATCATGATGTAATTATGGAATTAGGATGTACTTAGATTTAGATATGGTGATCATGATTAGGAATAGGCTAAGATGTTGCCCCTAGTTATGGATAAAAGGATGGAGGATGGGAGAAGGTCTTTGAATACTTATTTGATCTCAAAATTGCATTGAAAAAGTATCCAAGAAAGGTGATTTATAAAAGTGATGACCAAAGATTACCAATATACAAGGCCTTAAAATAGTCCAATCTAGAAAAGATATTAGGAGGTGACAGGATCAAAGACCTTTCATACTAGAAAAGAGTGATTGGATGTGTGCTAGATATAATTAAGAATTGATAGAAATAGTGATGGGATAAAGTAACTTTCACACTAGAAAAGTTATGATTGATGGGTGTTATGTATGAAAAGATATTGATAAAAAAGTGATGGGTGTCAGATTAAAATCTTGACAAGGTGATGTGTGCAAATAATAATTAGCCAAAAGGATGATGAAATGAAGGGTGATCACTTAGATCATGTTCTAAGACTAAATCTAGTATCCAAGATAAGATGGATATGAAGACAAGAGATGGATGGAGGTGGATGCCACTAGGGGATTGGGGATAAGACAAGACACCATTAACTACATTTTTTTTGTATTTTTAAATACTTTTTAGTTTTTAGAGTTTTTGACATATTTTTTTTTAGGGATTTTTAGGATATGTATATACACTATACAAAATGGTTACTAGAAAAGGGAATACCAAGCCTAGAAAATAGGAGAAGGATGGAGGGATGATGGATGGGCTGATAAAGGATGATGATAATGGGGGCCAAGGATGAATGGACTAAGGATAGCCAATGACCACATCATGAAGGAAATAGATGGTTATTTACCCAAGTGTCCATTGGAGGATATGCCAAAATGGTTTTGGGATGTATAATAAGACACCTTTCACTTCCTTATGAAGGTCATGATGGGAAGGAAGAAGAGATAGGATGGAGGACATGATGTGGATGAAAATATATGGACAATAAACCAAGGGATAACATGCATAAATATGGGTGACACGGATAATATTGATGAGGGTTGTGACAAGTGGGAAGGATAGATGAGGATATGGAATAGACATATTTTCCCCCAATTGTTTAGGAACAATGCAAATAATAGATTATTTTACTATGATGCTAGAAACTATTTTTCATCATCGTACTTGCCTAAAGTGCCAAAATACTAGTTTTCACCATTGGTTAGATGATTTTATTTTACTTTTTAATTTTGACCTTATTGGGCATCTCAAGCTATTAGTTAATGGGTGAGATACAAGGTGTGGACATTTGATGGATTATTTAGCAAACACCTATTATGTGATGGATGAGAGATGCCTAGATGTCCTCATGGCCTTTATTGATTCTTGATGGTAACCAATCCAGATATCTAGACTAGGTATCATCATTGCCCCTAGGATAGATAATATTTCCCCAGTTAGTGATGAGGGGTTTGAATTCAATTACATCTTGATTTTGATATATGGGAATTGAATGGATGATAGGATCAATATATGATGGTGTGATGGGTGATGAAGAATTATGAATAAAATTAATGGTGGGATTATGATAGGATGGGGTGATGGGTGATGGAAGATTATGACTAGCAGTCACATACACCATTGGGGGTATTAGACATTATTCATTTGATCAATGCCAAATGACAAAAGGATCTAGGAGGTCCAAGACATTTTGTCTTTATGATTCATCTTTGATTTAACTATTTGATGGAGGATCGGCCATATGATTTTAAGCATTTAAATATATTTGACTTTGACTACCCCCTAGTTCCTAATTTTGGGCTTCACCAAAGGAGATTGATCTTTGAATCAAAATATTATGATGATTATGACTTTGATAATATCCTAGTTCCTTATTTTTGGATTTTCTAGAGAGAGATGCTTTTGGATTAGGTCAATGATTTGAATTTTCTTGATTTTAAGTTATAAGATCAAAGATGACTTGATTATTATGATCAAATTTTGGACTATGGTCTTGGATCTTCATATTGGTCGAACACATTATATTTCTCAAGGAAGGTTCTAATGATTCATGGTCTTATTAACCCTTATGGAAGAGGGTGATTAAATGATCGTTGATGGGAAGAAAGGGATCTATGATGGATGAAGGCGATGGAGATGGTATGATGAGTTCAATGAGTGGTAATGGGGAATCATAATATTCATAGGGGTTCTTTGGATACCCAATTTTCAAATAAAATAAAATATCCTCAAGATAAAAGAAAGGATCACTATGACTAGTTGTAGTAGATGCATCTAAAGGAGGAACAGACTCACCTTAAAAAATATTTGATAGATTAACAATAATCTATAGATAAAAATTGTAAGAACTCATTTATGATGTCATCATCTTGATTGGAATCAAAAGATAAATTGGTAATGAATCAGAGGTATATGGATTATAGGTATCCTCTAAAAGACAGGCACTATCAACATTAATAAGGGATGACATTTATGATGAGTAATCTGCTTTAGATATGGGTGTTGAACATAATCCTATGGAAGATAAGACCTCAGATGCTAACTTTGAATCTAACTCTGATGTACAAGATATAATGCTTCTATTTGTAGATATATTATCCTCTATTGACATCTCAATAAGGGATATTTTATATGATGGGTGAGAGGGTTCATGAGAGATGGGAGGACTAGGATCATGCAGAATAAGCTCGATTGTGATCGAGGATTTATCAAGGATGAGTGGATCATGTAGGATAGGTATTGTGTCCTAATATTGGATTATAATGGTAAAGCATTGACCATGATTAGGAAGGAAATATTGGCATTCCTCTTTTTTTACACCTAGGGATGTGGATGCATTTAGTTCATCATCAATTAATATATCATCAACAGTCAATGAAGTCCTAGATAAAATCTCGGAAAGGATGACATCGATTAATGGTATGCCCCCAAGTTTGGTGATATACAAAACATTGGCTATCTTTATACCAAGGGACTTTGGTTTAGAGGAATCAAGATGTTGTATGGTTGGATAAACCATCATGTTAGCAGTGACTATTTTTTTAGAAATGGATTTCAAGGACATAGGAAGGGAAGTATAAGGTCCCACGTCACTTTGTGACATGTATATGGGAGCATTAAAATTTTGATTAGATGGTTGTTGATGTGGCTCGGTGGATGGATTGGAATCAAGTGAAGTGGACAATATTGGATTCCTTCTGCTAATATGAGAATGGGTAGATGGTGTTTTAGTGCTAGCAGATGGAGGATTGGTTCATGATTCACATGAAGGGGATTAGACAAGAGGTGCAATGAGTGAAAGGGTATCAACACCTTAGGGAAGTTATACACCCATCATAATTAACTTCAAGAGGATCTCATATTTATGGGTAGATATGTATTGGTTAATGAAGGTGGGGTCTAGTTCCATGACGATGGTTGATATATGATGGATGATGTAGGTAGGATAAGGACTAGGGATGAGTTCTTAAACAAATTAGGTCTAAATAACTGAGCTAAGATGATTGGTGATGATGGGGATGAAATATATTAATGGATTAAAGACTATGATCAAATATCAAATTGATAATGTAATAGTTGTTAATAACTTATCAACAATGCTTAGTTGTCAAGCTATAAAATGGATTGGGAATGTGATGGATGCCTAATATTCAAAAATAGAAAGAAGATGATATGATGGGTGATAGTAATGAATAAGGAAATATTATTGGACTATATTAGATTGATGGGTTTACTAGACTAATACTGACAAGGTGATAATATGCTAACAAGATATTGACTAGGTATGAGATCTGACCAAGGAATGAGTGATGGTGGATTAAGATGAAAGGATGATGTGAAGGATAGGACTAGATCAAGACCTTATACTAATTTTATCAAGATGGAATGGGGTAAGATTAGGTGATGAAGGTGATTAGGACAATGGAATAAGGATAAGTATGATGATAGGTAATGATAATGTGATAAAGGGGTAATTAAAGGTGGATGGTTTAGACCCATATGTGACCCAGAAGCCAACTAGGATAAGATGAGGTGATTTCTAGATGGGTGATGAGGGCAAGGTCAAGACAAGTGATTAGGTATGGATTTAAGATAAGATGTGGATGATGAGGTATGATTATCATATGATTATGGAATAATTAATGACGTATGGGTCTAGTGATAATATGTGATTAAAAGGATGTAAAAGAGAGTAAGTTATATACAAAATGATATACAAGGTTATAGGATAATGAGATAAGATGGTATGTGGATGATTAGGAATATGGATGAGGTGGACTTAGGATAGAACATGGATGGTGAGATAAGATAGGATTATGATAGGTGATGCGTTATGGTCAAATATGTAAGGGGGTGGTGTCAATACAATGATGTGGGAATGATTAAGATTATGGTATGGTTAATGGATAAGGCAAGGGAAAAGTGAGATATGATTGATTATGGATGAGGTGTTATTATGGCAAGGTATGACTAATCTAAGATAGGAGATGGGATAATGAAAAATATATACAATAAAAGGGAGACAAAGATATACAAGATTATTATTAGGCAAGGATGTACAAAAAGATGATATATATATAATGGGATGATGATGAGGTGACTAATATGAGAGTCTAGTAGAATGTACAAGATAATAAATTATGTACAAGAGATGAGGCTAGGATACACAAGATATGACTAGGATTGGGTGGATATGATAGCAAGGATGGTAAAAAAAAGATAGAGGTCATAGGGGTATGGCAAATGATAAGTGGATATGAATAAAAGTATGTGACTAAAAGGATGTACAAGAGAACAAAATTATGTAAAAAGGGGTGAGACAAGGATATACATGATGTGACTGAAATATGTGATGGGGTGTACAAGATGATGTGTACAAGGTAAGATGGGGATATGATTTATGATAAATAGGTATGACTAGACAAGATAATATGTATAATGATAGGATGATAATGATGATGACTAGGATATATACCAAGGATGATGGGATAGAGATGTGGTAAGGATATACAACATGATATATGCAAAGGACATAGATAGATATAGATAGGTAAAGGTTGACTTGAATCACAAATAGTACAAGTTTAGTAAAGAACACACCTAAGAAAGTAAACCACAACCTATGATTAGTAAACCCAAGGGTGTGTAACTCAATGCCCATACCATCCAATGGCTTCACAGGTGAGGTTATAGGCCAGTGATCCGTTACAGTATCGACTGAACCCTCTCAACCCTACTCATACATAATGGATACTTCAAAGTTGATATTGGCTCCTACAACAGTACACATATTTTAGCTGAAAGGTCATATACTAGGATAAATAGGCTAAGGAAATCCTCGATATACACAAAAGTATGTTAGGTACCAAATTTTTTTTATGTTGTTTAATGCTTGGTTCAGAGAGTTAACTCTTCCCCTTCATGGATAACCTATATGGGGTTAACCACTTAGCCTAATAATATTTGTCCCTGATTATTATACTCTACCAAAACATGGATTTTTTTTATCATGTGGTGATGAAATCCATGACACTAATCCCTATATAATAATCCCATGTGTGGGTGTCAATTTTATGTTACATATTCTCCTATAAGGGATACATTGATAGATAGGTAGAACACATGATATGATTAATTAACCAATTTAATGGCCTATATGAGGGGCGTGATATGATGATTATTTATAATTTAACACAAGCACATATATAATTATTTATAATATACTAGAAAGTATAATGATATACTAAATTTAAAAATCAATACAATGAAATATAAGACAAAAATACAAAGTGACACCCCTACCTAAAATCATAAAGGTTATAAATCTGAATGGAGTGCCAAAATATTTAAGGAACCTAAAATAAAAGGGTTATAAATTGAAATTTTATCAATCTCATGAGTCCCTACAATACCATGAATACACAACTCAACCCTATGACCATAATTCATAACCCCATGACTAGGCTGCCAATCCCACAAGTAGGTAGTCATGGGTTATCAAAATGTTAGTAAACTATCACAGATAACTGCAAAGTCATGAATGTATAAAAATACCATGATTGAAAATGACAAATCCATAATTATCTATAAATCAATAGCTATGGTTTTTCCATAAACCATAAAACCATGACTCAAATAATAAAATCATGATTGATGGAAAAATGTAAATAGTGATATTGCAGTTTTTAAGAAAAATAATATATATGACCTACGTAAAAGTATATAAAATAAAAATTATTATAGGTATTTGATATTAAATAAATTTTTTTGATGATATAAATTATATTATATCCTAATCTAGACTATCCTAAACTACAAATCCATGACTAGGAGTGATAAAGCTATTGCTTTTAGGGCAAACCCACAAGTTACAAGTAGTGGTATTATCGAATGAGGTCAAAGAAATATGTATTATGAGTTTTTAAAAAATATTCTTCTCTTTTTCCCTTGTGAACCCTAAAATAAAAAATACCACCCATCAGTAGCTATTTATAGGTATAGAGAGTGGTAAATTGCTTTGATGGAGATATGTTCAAATATTTAACAAAAAGGGGAAACTTTCTTTAGTTAGATCCTTATAAACTCCTCGAAATATCCTATAATTACTGTGAACTATGATTCAAAAGGTAATACATGCACTATTTTACTATTTCCAAGTGAAAATGCAATACTATGACTGTATGCTATAATCCTATTACCGAGGGAGTTATGATTTTATATAAAATGATCAAAATCCCTCCTTCCTAAAATCACCACATTAAAGTATTCTTTAAGATAGAGAAGCTAGAGAATAGAAGACAAAATTATCTATTATATAATGATATAAAGATAAAAGTGACAGAATAATACCTAACATTATATTTTAACAATATCACTATTTGGACTTATGATACTACTACTACTAGGACAACCCTGCTAATGTGGGAGTGATGAAATTATTGCTTTAGTTTTCCATGATGTAGTTATACTTGACAACCTTCTCAACGTTAGATCTTACACATAAAAAGGATTGAAAATCCTCATGATATGACATAGACATATACAAGGGTTAAAGGATAAGCTGATCAATCAAAAAACTAGACAACCCTATACATACACACAATACTATGACTATCATCAATGATACCATGACTCACAAGATAAAACCATGACTATGATAGTCATGGGATTGTCAAAATTTTCCCTATAGTACAAACCATTAGTGGTTTTCAAATCCATAACCTGGTTAGTCAATATCATGAAAGGGCTTAGCAATACTGATAATTACAAGTCACATGATTGCCAAAGGGTCAAAAACCTTTAAAAAACCAATAGTTAGTGAAAAATGATACTTTAAATGATAATGTCTTGTCTAGATCATACAATATCGTGAGTACCCATGAAAACCTGTTACTTCAACATGTACATGCAAAATTTCAAAATTATAACCTATAGGCTTACCAAAAACACATCTAGGATAGCAAATTATTAGTTTGCGAGGGATACTCCCACTATGGTCACCAAAATGTTGATGAAATTTCAGCTCTATGGATTAAATCATGTAATTTAATCAATGCAAATGACAAATACTTGGTAAGATGATAAATCCATTAGAATCTAAATTCCATTAGATGAATACAAGATTCAATTATATATTTAAATCTTAAGTCCTAAATGATTCACATCATGATTAAACAAAACATAAAATACAAGAGCATTGACTCAAATTTGACAAAGTGATGTTGCTTGATGTTGGATTGTCGATGAAGATGCAAGGATTTATTTTTCAATGGAGACTTTACAAGCTTTATAGATTTATTTTGACATGGATTTGATATGAGATTATTATATGGTTTGAGGGTAGAGGGAGAGCTTGTTTAAATATCCAAATGGAGGGAATTTTAGAGGAATTTTAAATTATTTATAAGTCTCTAGTTTAGAGACTTCTAGAGACTTTGAGGAGCTTATCCAATTCTAGAAGCATCTTGGTTAGCTTAGGTATAATGAAGTATTAGAGGGGATTTAATGAGGATTAAGATTATTAGGGATGTAGGAATACCTAGGGAGTAGGTTAGTAGGTGGTTAGGTGGGGTTATGGGAATTTTAAATTCCCATGTAATAGATAACTAGGATTAAATTGGGATAATAGGGATTAGGATAGAATGAATGAAGTAGTGGTATTAGACTAAGAATAGTGAATGAAAGATTACTAAAGGAAGGTATTTCATAAATGGTTAGGAATGGGGGATGAATTAGTGGGATGAATTATAATAGATGGGATTAGCAGAATTAGTGTTGATAAATGGGAATATTAGTCGATGATATTGAGGTGAGAGATTTTAGGTGTATACGTAAACATTCCACACACTTATTAACTGTTAGCCTTTTAGAGTTATGAAGTGACATGATTCTCCATTTATCTTAAAAGAGGCCAAATGTATAAATAAGATTAAGCTCTGATTCAACTCAAGATACTCTTTAACAAGTGGAGATCCCGAGCTTTACTGATTTACCCAAGTAAATCAAATACT
This sequence comes from Torreya grandis, assembly GCA_037957365.1. Lineage (NCBI taxonomy): Eukaryota > Viridiplantae > Streptophyta > Pinopsida > Cupressales > Taxaceae > Torreya > Torreya grandis. Next base: position 1,053,418 of record JARHVA010005749.1, read on the forward strand.
TTTACCTTATTCAACCCTCTAAGTTTAGGCCTAACCCTTGGTCTTCCCAAGTTGATAATTTTATAAGTGTTTACGAATGACTTTTCTATATAAGTCAATCAGTAGATAGTGAACATCATTTCCTCAATTCTAAGGGTGAAGCAGTTATCACTAGTCTCCCATCAACTTGCCCATATAAGCCAATAGTTAAAAGGTGACAATTTCCCCAATACAACTTGATTAGGGAATGGTTAACCCAACCAAGGATATGGGTCATAATCACAAAGTCATTGCATAAATTTATTGATTTCCACACACACATATTATCCATAAATGCAAGAATTTTCAGCACTAAAGGCTTGCATAATTAATCACTATTTAAGTCACCCAAGGGGATAAGTTCCTTTATAAAGGTCATATAATATCCTTCTCAAAGCATATAATACATACATTTATCCACACAAGGTATATAATTTCAACCATTATTTAGATTACCCAATAGAACATTGTTTAGGGCCCGCTACATAACATTAATGTAGTGTAATGCATCTCAACAAACAACTACATTAAATATTAATAACCAATAACCACATTGGTTCACCTTAGGCATTTACCTAGGGATAAACCCATTAGGAAATTCCATAGAGAAGTATTCTTTCTAAAGAATGATATGTTTCTCAAGGTGGTATTTATACTTGGATCTAAACTAACTTTCAAACTTGGCAAAGGGCACTCACCTTCTCTATCGATCCAGAAAAGAACCTTATCCCTCTATAAGTTTTTGGTCAGCCTACACATTCATGGTTAGATAGTCCAATAGACTGCATAAATCATGCATGCATAGGATACCAATAAAATTGTAACCAACATCCCTATTATACCATTTAGACAATGCTAAGAGCATTAAGTGTTAAAGTTATCATATTAAGAATGTCTTGTTAGCCATTTTATATAAAATAAAATAATATATAAGAGAAGTGAAATACTTAAGAACAAAGGACCACAATGAAAAAATAGTGAATTCAACTCACTAGCTTACTTAGGAAAATATTATCTCATCATATGATTAGTAAGTGGATATCTCTAAACCACTGCTAAAGATAACACAACAAAAGTTATCAAGTTACCATAATCCTTTAGTATTTGCTTAAGTAAAGGATCAGTCATTATCCTACCCCCATTAGATCACTATACCATTATCTAAGTTGTTTAGGGATCATCCACCTTCATTCCCCTTAAAAACGTCACCTACAAGGATATAACTCCATTAGATGAGTCATAAAAAACTTAGCTCAAGGTGAATGGCATAACAGAAATGAGCATACTACTGAATATGCATACATTTGGCATTAGGAAAATGATTACCTCTCATCAGACACACACAGACACACACACACACACACACACACACACACACACACACACACACACACACACACACACACACACACACACACACACACACACACACACACACACACACACACACACACACACACACACACACACACACACACACACACACACCATCCTATAAGCCAAACATAGAAGTCTTGTACTCATATGATACTTGTCCTTTGGCTATAATATTATGCCATGGTATAAAACATAGGTGTTCATGCCATTTAACTAACATGTGTATGGTCCACGCAAGAATTCATTACTTGAGTAATCTCAACCATTAACTTGTGTGTCTATTAATGAAAGTTATGATTTAAATAACTCATTACCAAGGTGGAATATTAAGCCATAGATCATGATGTAAACATTATAATATTTCTATAAAAATTGGATCCTTATCCTAATTCAAGGATTAATATCCGTTCACAAAGATTATTCCATGGTTTAATAATTACAATGTATGGAATACCAAGGTATTCAATGCCAAAGGAAAGCTTATCAATTTTAATCACACACATCCACCTATAATCCAATGACCATATGCCTCATAAATGCATTAATCTAAACATAACCAACTTCCATTAATCAAGGGATGAGTTATAAAAAGCTAAAATAATAATTTTTTTGATTATTGTCAATAATCTATACCACTACAAGTCCTTATTAGTATGAACCACAACACTAAAACTAGATCTAATAAATAACATCATTAAAGCATACTATATTTCATTGCTTAAGCAATAGACTATGCTCAATAAAAGTGATACCAAAACAAATAGGGCAACCAATACTATAATGCAAACACATTGTTTTTTTAATATTTAAGATACTAATTGCATAATCTAATTGCTAAAACTAATTTAGCCTAAGTTATAAATATACTCTAGATCACGTTTTTAAGTAACAATGCCATAAATTTAGAGTTTTCATATAATCAAAATGATCCAATATTAAATCTGAAACATGATAAGGGATATAACATCTATTATCCATTGACATTTCCTCACACAAGGATATCACCAATTAATATATGCATCTTCTAGCATGCATCTCAATTAAAATTATGAATACGATTACTATAGCCTATGTGTAATCTCATTGGGCATACATTAAAGCTTTGATTCATATATAAAATAATATACAACAAGGGCAATAACACCAAGTATTAACTATGCTCAATCTCAATGTAACATTACATACCAGCCTCATGTCAAACATGGCATCCACATAATCCATAAATTTGTGTCATCAATTACTCACTTCCAATAGATAATGATCAAATGAATCATGTTCATAATATTTTCCAACTGCATACTACAACAGACAAATTCCTCAATCATAATTATCTAAGAACCAGCTTGACTAATAGTTAATGCCAATAAATTTCATTACAACAAGGTTATTGCTAAAAGCAATATGAACATAAATGAAGAACTGGAACAACCAACTAAAAATGGTTATATACACATCCCTCTCATCATAACATATAAGCATAAGAGTGTAGGAAATTAACTAAAGGTTTTAGTTATAGTTGATAGTTCCATTATTACATTATACCTCTTCATACATAATTCATAATCATTAATAAACCACTATGTTATCCCAATGAGTATATAATAGCATAAAATGATCAAGCATAATGTGCTACACTCAAAATTATAGATATGGTTTCCAAATAGAAAATGGAACTTAAAATATATGCATATTAAGGAAATAATTCTAGTGCCTAGATATACAAGAATCATGTTAACATATTCATTTTAACCCCCCACTAACAACATAGAATACAATATTATTCTTTTCCAACATAATGAATGTTACAAGGTTACATTAGGTAATAAGATGTAACCATAACATAAAATGGGTAGCCAACTACAATCTTGCATGCCAACCAAGTATCAAACACCAATATGCATGTACAATAGATAAGATGTTGACAAAATCTAGGTGTTTCAATGGAAGATGATGAATAAGGTAAGGAGAACACCCCTCAAAATAAGCCTTATGTGTCCAATCATTAGTGACCCTTACCACCCCAACCATCAGATTGGTGGAGGGTTTTGGAAACCAGGTACACAAGTAAGGTAAGAGGTATACAACACATACTAAACCACCAATAAAGACTTATAAGAATAGGGAACAAAAGATGATAGAAGCAATGCAGTCAACATAGAAACATAACACTCAACTGAACCAGTTACCCTAAGTAATACCCAAGGCATGCATTGAATCTTTAAAGAAGATGATTTATACCATAAAGTCATATCTATCATATCCTTTTAACAAGACTAGAAGGTCTAGCTAAGTCTATTATTTAGCCCAAGAGTAAATTGATTAAACATAATGGGTTCAATCCATAACAACAAATTCAACTCAATCGAATCAAAAAGAGGGAAAAACATATCACTCATTAATAGAAAATAAACTTGGTTGGGATTAAAAATGACCATGTACAACCAACATCAAATTCCTTCAAATATTTCAACAAATCCAAAACCAAAATAATAATGTAATCTTTTTAGATCAAAATAGAATAAAATAATTGTAGTACAAGTCCAATAATTATAGCCCATTTGATTTGAGGAAAAACCCACTCCAAAAAATAGAAGTAAAATAGAGATTTAGAATCAGTAAGTATAATTTGGTTTTATTATAAACCAAAACATAAAATCTAGAAATGATATGTGCATAGTAGAGGGTATAGCATCAAGTGGCATGAAAATATATTTGAAGCATTAATAGAATCATAAATCAAGAAGACATCAAAGCTTCCTAAAAATCTATTCTCATTTACACAAAATATCTAGAAAAAAAAGCTTGACATAATCATATATAAGGAAGGCATCAAAGCTTGAGATAAATCCATCCTCTTTACATATGATATCTATCAAAACCATCTTATACATAATCATATAAAATTAAATGTCAAGCTTAAAAAAATAATATCCTTATTTATATATGATATCTTAGGAAAACATTATTAATACAAAACAAGTCAATAGTAATAAATAACCCAACTGGGCATTGAAACCATCATCGTTAGTTATGCAAGTGACTACATATGATATCTAGCATAACAAGCATGAACAAAATCACATAAAAAGTGATACCCAAACAAGTAGGGAAACCAACACTATAACGAAAATACATTGTTTTTTTTAATTTTTAAGATAACTAATTGCATAATCTAATTGCTAAAACTATTTTAGCCTAAGTTATAAATATACTCCAGATCATGTTTTTAAGTAACAATGCCTTAAATTTAGGGTTTTTATATAATCAAAATGATCCAATATTAAATCTGAAACATGATAAGGGATATAACATCTATTATCCATTGGCATTCCCTCACACAAGGATATCACCAATTAATATATGTATCTTCTAGCATGCATCTCAATTCAAATTATGAATATGATTACTATAGCCTATGTGTAATCTCATTGGGCATACATTAAAGCATTGCTTCATTTATAAAATAATATACAAGGGCAATAACACCAAGTATTAACTATGCTCAATCTCAATGTAACATTACATACCAGCCTCATGTCAAACATGGCATCCACACAATCCATAAATTTGTGTCAACAATTACTCACTTCCAATATATAATGATAAAATGAATCATATTCATAATATTTTCTAGCTGCATACTACAATAGACAAATTCCTCAATCATAATTATCTAAGAACCAGCTTGACTAATAGTTAATGCCAATAAATTTCATTACAACAAGGTTATTGCTAAAGGCAATATGAACATAAATGAAGAACTTGAACAACCAACTAAAAATGGTTATATACACATCCCTCTCATCATAACATATAAGCATAAGAGTGCAAGAAATTAACTAAAGGTTTTAGTTATAGTTGCTAGTTCCATTAGTACATTATACCTCTTCATACATAATTCATAATCATAAATAAACCACTATGTCATCCCAATGAGTATACAATAAGATAAAATGATCAAGAATAATGTGCTACACTCAAAATTATAAATATGGTTTCAAAATAGAAAATGGAACTCAAAATATATGCATATCAAGGATATAATTCTAGTGCCTTAGATATACAAGAATCATGTTAACATATTCATTTTAACCCCCCACTAACAACATAAAATACAATATTATTCTTTTCCAACATAATGAATGTTACAAGTTTACATTAGGTAATAATATGTAACCATAACATAAAATGGGTAGCCAGCTACAATCTTGAATTCCAACCAAGTATCAAACACCAATATGCATGCACAATAGATAAGATGTTGACAAAATCTAGGTGCATCAATGGAAGATGATGAATAAGGTAAGGAGAACACCCCTCAAAATAACCCTTACCACCCCAACCATCAGATTGGTGGAGGGTTTTGGAAACCAGGTACTCAGGTAAGGTAAGAGGTATAACAAAGATACTAAACCACCAATAAAGACTTATAAAAATAGGCAACAAAAGATGAGAGAATAAATGTAGTCAACATAGAAACATAATACTCAACTGAACCAGTTGCCCTATGTAATATCCAAGGCATACCTTGAATCTTTAAAGAAGATAATTTATACCATAAACTCATATCTATCATATCCTTTTACCAAGACTAGAAGTTCTAGCTAAGTCTATTATTTAGCCCAAGAGTAAATTGATTAAACACAATGGGTTCAATCCATAACAACAAATTCAAGTCAATCAAATCAAAAAGAGGGAAATACATATCATTCATTAATAGAAAATAAACTTGGTTGGGATTAAAAATGACCATGTACAACCAACTTTAAATTCCTTCAAATATTTCAACAAATCCAAAACCAAAATAATAATGTAATCTTATTAGATCAAAATAGAATAAAATAATTACAGTCCAAGACCGATAATTATAGCCCATTTGATTTGAGGAAAACCCCACTCCAAACAATAGAAGTAAAATAGAGATTTAGAATCAGTAAGGATAAATTCGTTTTATTATAAACCAAAACATAAAATCTAGAAATGAGATGTGCATAGTAGAGGGTATAGCATCAAGTGGCATCAAAATATATTTGAAGCGTTAATAGAATCATAAATCAAGAAGACATCAAAGCTTCCTAAAAATCTATTCTCATTTACACAAAATATCTAGAAAAAAAAGCTTGACATAATCATATATAAGGAAGGCATCAAAGCTTGATATAAATCCATCCTCTTTACATATGATATCTAGCAAAACCATCTTATACATAATCATATAAAATTAAATGTCAAGCTTAAAAAAATAATATCCTTATTTATATATGATATCTTAGGAAAACATTATTAATACAAAACAAGTCAATAGTAATAAATAACCCAACTGGGCATTGAAACCATCATCGTTAGTTATGCAAGTGACTACATATGATATCTAGCATAACAAGCATGAACAAAATCACATAAAAAGTGATACCCAAACAAGTAGGGAAACCAACACTATAACGAAAATACATTGTTTTTTTTTATTTTTAAGATAACTAATTGCATAATCTAATTGCTAAAACTATTTTAGGCTAAGTTATAAATATACTCCAGATCATGTTTTTAAGTAACAATGCCTTAAATTTAGGGTTTTTATATAATCAAAATGATCCAATATTAAATCTGAAACATGATAAGGGATATAACATCTATTATCCATTGGCATTCCCTCACACAAGGATATCACCAATTAATATATGTATCTTCTAGCATGCATCTCAATTCAAATTATGAATATGATTACTATAGCCTATGTGTAATCTCATTGGGCATACATTAAAGCATTGCTTCATTTATAAAATAATATACAAGGGCAATAACACCAAGTATTAACTATGCTCAATCTCAATGTAACATTACATACCAGCCTCATGTCAAACATGGCATCCACACAATCCATAAATTTGTGTCAACAATTACTCACTTCCAATATATAATGATAAAATGAATCATATTCATAATATTTTCTAGCTGCATACTACAATAGACAAATTCCTCAATCATAATTATCTAAGAACCAGCTTGACTAATAGTTAATGCCAATAAATTTCATTACAACAAGGTTATTGCTAAAGGCAATATGAACATAAATGAAGAACTTGAACAACCAACTAAAAATGGTTATATACACATCCCTCTCATCATAACATATAAGCATAAGAGTGCAAGAAATTAACTAAAGGTTTTAGTTATAGTTGCTAGTTCCATTAGTACATTATACCTCTTCATACATAATTCATAATCATAAATAAACCACTATGTCATCCCAATGAGTATACAATAAGATAAAATGATCAAGAATAATGTGCTACACTCAAAATTATAAATATGGTTTCAAAATAGAAAATGGAACTCAAAATATATGCATATCAAGGATATAATTCTAGTGCCTTAGATATACAAGAATCATGTTAACATATTCATTTTAACCCCCCACTAACAACATAAAATACAATATTATTCTTTTCCAACATAATGAATGTTACAAGTTTACATTAGGTAATAATATGTAACCATAACATAAAATGGGTAGCCAGCTACAATCTTGAATTCCAACCAAGTATCAAACACCAATATGCATGCACAATAGATAAGATGTTGACAAAATCTAGGTGCATCAATGGAAGATGATGAATAAGGTAAGGAGAACACCCCTCAAAATAACCCTTACCACCCCAACCATCAGATTGGTGGAGGGTTTTGGAAACCAGGTACTCAGGTAAGGTAAGAGGTATAACAAAGATACTAAACCACCAATAAAGACTTATAAAAATAGGCAACAAAAGATGAGAGAATAAATGTAGTCAACATAGAAACATAATACTCAACTGAACCAGTTGCCCTATGTAATATCCAAGGCATACCTTGAATCTTTAAAGAAGATAATTTATACCATAAACTCATATCTATCATATCCTTTTACCAAGACTAGAAGTTCTAGCTAAGTCTATTATTTAGCCCAAGAGTAAATTGATTAAACACAATGGGTTCAATCCATAACAACAAATTCAAGTCAATCAAATCAAAAAGAGGGAAATACATATCATTCATTAATAGAAAATAAACTTGGTTGGGATTAAAAATGACCATGTACAACCAACTTTAAATTCCTTCAAATATTTCAACAAATCCAAAACCAAAATAATAATGTAATCTTATTAGATCAAAATAGAATAAAATAATTACAGTCCAAGACCGATAATTATAGCCCATTTGATTTGAGGAAAACCCCACTCCAAACAATAGAAGTAAAATAGAGATTTAGAATCAGTAAGGATAAATTCGTTTTATTATAAACCAAAACATAAAATCTAGAAATGAGATGTGCATAGTAGAGGGTATAGCATCAAGTGGCATCAAAATATTTTTGAAGCGTTAATAGAATCATAAATCAAGAAGACATCAAAGCTTCCTAAAAATCTATTCTCATTTACATAAAATATCTAGAAAAAAAAGCTTGACATAATCATATATAAGGAAGGCATCAAAGCTTGAGATAAATCCATCCTGTTTACATATGATATCTAGCAAAATTATCTTATACATAATCACATAAAAGAATATTTCAAGCTTAAAAAAACTAATATGATTATTTATATATGATATCTTAGGAAAATATTATTAGTACAAAACAAGTCAATAATAATAAATAACCTAACTGGGCATTGAAACAATAATCGTTAGTTATGCAGGAGACTACATATGATATCTAGCATAACAAGCATGAACAAAATCACATAAAAAGTGATACCAAAAAAAGTAGGGCAACCAATACTAAAATGAAAACACATTGTTTTTTTTAATTTTTAAGATAACTAATTGCATAATCTAATTGCTAAAGCTAATTTAACCTAAGTTATAAATATACTCTAGATCATGTTTTTAAGTAACAATGTCATAAATTAAAAGTTTTCATATAATCAAAATGATCCAATATTAAATCTGAAACATGATAAGGGATATAACATCTATTATCCATTGAGATTCCCTCACACAAGGATATCACCAATTAATATATGTAACTTCTAGCATGCATATCAATTCAAATTCTAAATACGATTACTTTAGCCTATGTGTAATCTCATTGTGCATAGATTAAAGCATTGATTCATATATAAAATAATATACAACAAGGGAATTAAGACCAAGTATTAACTATGCTCAATCTCAATGTAACATTACATACCAGCCTCATGTCAAACATGGCATCCACATAATCCATAAATTTGTGTCATCAATTACTCACTTCCAATACATAATGATCAAATGAATCATGTTCATAATATTTTCCAACTGCATACTACAATAGACAAATTCCTCACTCATAATTATCTAAGAACCATCTTGACTAATAGTTAGTGCCAATAAATTTCATTACAACAAGGTTATTGCTAAAGGCAATATGAACATAACTGAAGAACTAGAACAACGAACTAAAAATGGTTATATACACATCCCTCTCATCATAACATACAAGGATAAGAGTGCTGGACATTAACTAATGGTGTTAGTTATAGTTGCTAGTTTCATTAGTACATTATACCTCTTCATACATAATTCATAATCATAAATAAACCACTATGTTATCCCAACGAGTATACAATAGCATAAAATGATCAAGCATAATGTGTTACACTCAAAACTATAGATATGGTTTCCAAATAGAAAATGGAACTCAAAATATATGCATATCAAGGAAATAATTCTAGTGCCGTAGATATACAAGAATCATGTTAACATATTCATTTTAACCCCCCACTAACAACATAAAATACAATATTATTCTTTTCCAACATAATGAATGTTACAAGGCTACATTAGGTAATAAGATGTAACCATAACATAAAATGGGTAGCCAACTACAATCTTGAATGCCAACCAAGTATCAAACACCAATATGCATGTACAATAGATAAGATGTTGGCAAAATCTATGTGTGTCAATGGAAGATGATGAATAAGGTAAGGAGAACACCGCTCAAAATAAGCCTTATGTGTCCCATCATTAGTGACCCTTACCACCCCAGCCATCAGATTGGTTGAGGGTTTTGAAAACCAGGTACTCGGGTAAAGTAAGAGGTATCCAAAAGATACTAAACCACCAATAAAGACTTATAAAAATAGGCAACAAAAGATGAGAGGAGCAATGTAGTAAACATAGAAACATAACACTCAACTGAACCAGTTGCCCTAAGTAATATCCAATGCATACCTTGAATCTTTAAAGAAGATGATTTATACCATAAACTCATATTTATCATATCCTTTTAACAAGACTAGAAGATCTAGCTAAGTCTATTATTTAGCCCAAGAGTAAATTGATTAAACATAATGGGTTCAATCCATAACAACAAATTCAACTCAATCGAATCAAAAAGAGGGAAAGACATATCACTCATTAATAGAAAATAAACTTGGTTGGGATTAAAAATGACCACGTACAACCAACATCAAATTCATTCAAATATTTCAACAAATCCAAAACCAAAATAATAATGTAATTTTATTAGATTAAAATAGAATAAAATAATTACAGTCCAAGACCGATAATTATAGCCCATTTGTTTTGAGGAATAATCCACTCCAAACAATAGAAATAAAATAGAGATTTAGAATCACTAAGGATAAATTGGTTTTATTATAAACCAAAACATAAAATCTAGAAATGAGATGTGCATAGTAGAGGGTTTAGCATCAAGTGGCATCAAAATATTTTTGAAGCATTAATAGAATCATAAATCAAGAAGACATCAAAGCTTCCTAAAAAGCTATTCTCATTTACATAAAATGTCTAGAAAAAAAAGTTTGACATAATCATATATAAGGAAGGCATCAAAGCTTGAGATAAATCCATCCTCTTTACATATGATATCTAGCAAAACCATCTTATACATAATCACATGAAAGAAGATGTCAAGCTAAAAAAAATAATATCCTTATTTATATATGATATCTTAGGAAAACATTATTAATACAAGACAAGTCAATAATAATAAATAACCCAACTAGGCATTGAAACCATCATCATTAGTTATGTAGGAGACTACATATGATATCTAGCATGAACAAAATCAAATAAAAAGTGATATGAAAACAAGTAGGGCAACCAATACTATAATGAAAACACATTTTTTTTTAATTTTTAAGATAACTAATTGCATAATCTAATTGCTAAAACTAATTTAACCTAAATTATAAATATACTCCAGATCATGTTTTTAAGTAACAATGCCATAAATTTAGAGTTTTCATATAATCAAAATGATCCAATATTAAATCTGAAACATGATAAGGGATATAACATCTATTATCCATTGACATTCCCTCACACAAGGATATCACCAATTAATATATGTTTATTCTAGCATGCATCTCAAATCAAATTATGAATACGATTACTATAGCCTATGTGTAATCTCATTGGGCATACATTAAAGCATTAATTCATATATAAAATAATATACAACAAGGGAAATAACACCAAGTATTAACTATGCTCAATCTCAATGTAACATTACATACCAACCTCATGTCAAACATGGCATCCACATAATCCATAAATTTGTGTCATCAATTACTCACTTCCAATATATAATGATAAAATGAATCATGTTCATAATATTTTCCAACTGCATACTACAATAGACAAATTCCTCAATCATAATTATCTAAGAACCAGCTTGACTAATAGTTAATGCCCATAAATTTCATTACAACAAGGTTATTGCTAAGGGCAATATGAACATAAATGAAGAACTTGAACAACCAACTAAAAATGGTTATATACACATCCCTCTCATCATAACATATAAGCATAAGAGTGCACGAAATTACCTAAAGGTGTTCGTTATAGTTGCTAGTTCCATTAGTACATTATACCTCTTCATACATAATTCATAATCATAAATAAACCACTATGTCATCCCAATGAGTATACAATAGCATAAAATGATCAAGCATAATGTGCTACACTCAAAATTATAGATATGGTTTCAAAATAGAAAATGGAACTCAAAATATATGCATATCAAGGAAATAATTCTAGTGCCTTAGATATACAAGAATCATGTTAACATATTCATTTTTACCCCCAACTAACAACATAAAATACAATATTAGTCTTTTCCAACATAATGAATGTTACAAGGTTACATTAGGTAATAAGATGTAACCATAACATAAAATGGGTAGCCAACTACAATCTTGCATGCCAACCAAGTATCAAACACCAATATGCATGTACAATAGATAGATGTTGACAAAATCTAGGTTCGTCAATGGAAGATGATGAATAAGGTAAGGAGAACACCCCTCAAAATAAGCCTTATGTGTCCAATCGTTAGTGACCCTTACCACCCCAACCATCAGATTGGTGGAGGGTATTGGAAACCAGGCACTCGGGTAAGGTAAGAGGTATAACAAATATACTAAACCACCAATAAAGACATATAAAAATAGGCAACAAAAGATGAGAGAAGAAATGTAGTCAACATAGAAACATAATAATCAACTGAACTAGTTGCCCTATGTAATATCCAAGGCATACCTTGAATCTTTAAAGAGGATTATTTATACCATAAACTCATATCTATCATATCCTTTTACCAAGACTAGAAGTTCTAGCTAAGTCTATTATTTAGCCCAAGAGTGAATTGATTAAACACAATGGGTTCAATCCATAACAACAAATTCAAGTCAATCAAATCAAAAAGAGGGAAAGACATATCATTCATTAATTGAAAATAAACTTGGTTGGGATTAAAAATGACCATGTACAACCAACATTAAATTCCTTCAAATATTTCAACAAATCCAAAACCAAAATAATAATGTAATCTTATTAGATCAAAATAAAATAAAATAATTACAGTCCAAGTCTGATAATTATAGCCCATTTGATTTGAGGAAAAACCCACTCCAAACAATAGAAATAAAATAGAGATTTAGAATCAGTAAGGATAAATTGGTTTTATTATAAACCAAAACATAAAATCTAGAAATGAGATGTGCATAGTAGAGGGTATAGCATCAAGTGACATCAAAATATTTTTGAAGCATTAATAGAATCATAAATCAAGAAGACATCAAAGCTTCCTAAAAATCTATTCTCATTTACATAAAATATCTAGAAAAAAAAGCTTGACATAATCATATATAAGGAAGGCATCAAAGCTTGAGATAAATCCATCCTCTTTACATATGATATCTAGCAAAACCATATTATACATAATCACATAAAAGAAGATGTCAAGCTTAAAAAAATAATATCCTTATTTATATATGATATCTTAGGAAAACATTATTAATACAAAACAAGTGAGTAATAATAAATAACCCAAATAGGCATTGAAACCATCATCGTTAGTTATGCAGGAGACTACATATGATATCTAGCATAACAAGCATGAAAAAAATCACATAAAAATTGATACCAAAACAAGTAGGGAAACCAATACTATAATGAATACAAATTGTTTTTTTTAATTTTTAAGATAACTAATTGCATAATCTAATTGCTAAAACTAATTTAACCTAAGTTATAAATATACTCCAGATCATGTTTTTAAGTAACAATGCCATAAATTTAGATATTTCATATAATCAAAATGATCCAATATTAAATCTGAAACATGATAAGGGATATAACATCTATTATCCATTGAGATTCCCTCACACAAGCATATCACCATTTAATATATGTATCTTTTAGCATGCATCTCAATTCAAATTAAGAATATGATTACTATAGCCTATGTGTAATCTCATTGGGCATACATTAAAGCATTGATTCATATATAAAATAATATACAACAAGGACAATAACACCAAGTATTAACTATGCTCAATCTCAATGTAACATTACATACCGGCCTCATGTCAAACATGGTATCCACATAATCCATAAATTTGTGTCATCAATTACTCACTTCCAATAGATAATGATAAAATGAATCATGTTCATAATATTGTCTAGCTGCATACTACAACAGACAAATTCCTCAATCATAATTATCTAAGAACCAGCTTGACTAATAGTTAATGCCAATAAATTTCATTACAACAAGGTTATTTCTAAAGTAAATATGAACATAAATGAAGAACTGGAACAACCAACTAAAAATGGTTATATACACATCTTTCTCATCATAACATATAAGCATAAGAGTGTATTAAATTAACTAAAGATTTTAGTTATAGTTGCTAGTTCCATTATTACATTATACCTCTTCATACATAATTCATAATCATAAATAAACCACTATGTTATCCCAATGAGTATACAATAGCATAAAATGATCAAGCATAATGTGCTACACTCAAAATTATAGATATGGTTTCCAAATAGAAAATGGAACTCAAAATATATGCATATCAAGGAAATAATTCTAGTGCCTTAGATATACAAGAATCGTATTAACATATTCATTTTAACCCCCCACTAACAACATAAAATACAATATTATTCTTTTCCAACATAATGAATGTTACAAGGTTACATTAGGTAATAAGATGTAACCATAACATAAAATGGGTAGCCAACTACAATCTTGCATGCCAACCAAGTATCAAACACCAATATACATGTACAATAGATAAGATGTTGACAAAATCTAGGTGTGTCAATGGAAGATGATGAATAAGGTAGGGAGAACACCCCTCAAAAGAAGCCTGATGTGTCCAACCATTAGTGACCCTTACCACCCCAACCATCAGATTGGTGGATGGTTTTGGAAACCAGGTACTTGGGTAAGGTAAAAGGTATACAAAAGATACTAAACCACGAATAAAAACTTATAAAAATAGGCAAAAAAAGATGAGAGAAGCAATGCAGTCAACATATAAACATAACACTCAACTGAACCAATTGCCTAAGTAATATCCAATGCATACCTTGAATCTTTAAAGAAGATGATTTATACCATAAACTCATATCTATCATATCCTTTTAACAAGACTAGAAGGTTTAGCTAAGTCTATTATTTAGCCCAAGAGTAAATTGGTTAAACACAATGGGTTCAATCCATAACAATAATTCAACTCAATCAAATCAAAAAAAGGGAAAGAAATATCATTTATTAATAGAAAATAAACTTGGTTGGGATTAAAAATGACCATGTACAACCAACATTAAATTTCTTCAAATATTTCAACAAATCCAAAACCAAAATAATAATGTAATCTTATTAGATCAAAATAGAATAAAATAATTACAGTCCAAGACCAATAATTATAGCCCATTTGATTTGAGGAAAAATATACTCCAAACAATAGAAATAAAATAGAGATTTAGAATCAGTAAGGATAAATTGGTTTTAATATAAACCAAAACATAAAATCTAGAAATGAGATGTGCATAGTAGAGGGTATAACATCAAGTGGCATCAAAATATTTTTGAAGCATTAATAGAATCATAAATCAAGAAGACATCAAAGCTTCCTAAAAATCTATTCTCATTTACATAAAATATTTAGAAAAAAAAGCTTGACATAATCATATATAAGGAAGGCATCAAAGCTTGAGATAAATCCATCCTCTTTACATATGATATCTAGCAAAACCATCTTATACATAATCACATAAAAGAAGATGCCAAGCTTAAAAAAATAATATCTTTATTTATATATGATATATTAGGAAAACATTATTAATACAAAACAAGTCAATAATAATAGATAACCCAACTTGGCATTGAAACCGTCATCGTTAGTTATGCAAGAGATTACATATGATATCTAGCATAACAAGCACGAACAAAATCACATAAAAAGCAAAGAATCAAATTCTAAGATAAAATTTTCCTTGTTTACATATGATATGTATCGTATCAAATTAGAAAAAAAATTTCCAAATGGGTATTAGCAAAAAAACCATTATGTTAGGGACCTTTATGGGGTAATTTTATCAAGTTTCCAGTAGTTACAATAGGGTTTTATAAGGTTACAAGTCATTGCCATTCACTTGGTAACACAATTATTAAATCCACTAATTAATTAAAAACTCCGAAACCATTTAATACTTAAATCCCATGATTTAACTAAATTATTTTGATAAAATAAAGTCACAATAGAAAGATTCAGGATACTCAACTCACGTAGCCAAGAGGAAGACAATTTTTTAATCAATTAAAGCCATTATATATTCATAGGGAAGTCTTATGACTTACCCATGAATCTATAATGATTCTTCAACATTTTAACTGGGAAATAAGACAATAAAACTAGAATCTCATTATAAAAAGAAAATATATGTCTTACATGAAACATGCATGTTTCCATGTCTAAATTTATGGAATTTGGATAAAGGGTATGGATTTATTTTTGTATTATCTTGTTGCTTAAGTTAAACTAGCCACCAATCTGGGTGTTGGATCCTTCCCAACTAAGATCTCCCCTCACAGACCAACTATTTCCCCCATGCCCAACCATACTCTCCATTCTCTCGTCTCACTTCCTTACCTTAGTGTGATCTGCCTTCAACCTTGTCGTGTCCCCTAAAGAGGTTAATTAAAGCCTACACATGATGAACACTAAAATAATAAAGCTAAATCATAGAGATGAATGCAAACATAATTTGGGAAATATTTTATCACTAAATACTATTATTTATTCCATTCACTATGATAATAATTCATATGGATAAATAATTACAATATAGAGCTTCTATATTTATACGATATGGTCTCCTCCAAATAAAGAGGTAGTTCTAACAAGTGTCCCAATAATAATTATTCACTCTTATAATAGTGAGTTGGTTTATTAACCAAATCTTGTGTACAAACAATAACACTAAAAATAATAATGTTATTTGTAACATTCACCTCCTTAATATTATTATTCCTAGTTGCACCACCTTAATATGAACATGGGAAGAATATCATCCTATACTACATCTAACTTATGGCTGTGATTTTCTCAAGGATCACAAACCTAAAAATTGGTTTTTCCATGGCTAACCAAAAATCAATGATGGTTTTTCCCATGGCTTACCAACAACCAATGATGGTTTATCCCATGGCTTACCAACAACCAATTATGGTTTATCCTATGGCTAACCACTAGCCAAGTGGTTTTGTTGGTTTACCACAAACCATGTCATATATGTAAGTGCATATTTAATTTACATTATTTTATAACTTGAGGGATTATAAAAGGAAATATCAAAAGGGATTATTTGAATTGGAATTTATCTTTTATTCCTATTCAAGCATACATGTTGAAATATAAATTATCACACCATACTAAAATCCACACAACTATAAATATCACACCACATAAAAGTCATCAAATCATTGGTGTGGCCCCATCATTTGTGACTAACGAGAGGTCATTGAAATATGTCCATCCTTCATGTATCCTTCATCCTCTAGTTGTTAAAGCTACTTAGTCATTATTTTGATGAAGCTCATGACAAGACTCTCTATAATTTGGATATCATGTACAAGTGAAAATGCATCTATGACTCTAAGCATAAATAACTTTGAATTTTTTGACATAATGGCACTTTGGATTTTCCAAATTGACTCTTTTTTATAGTAATTATTTTTATGGACATTTTGATGACATATGACTTTGAAGACATACTTGATTTAGACACTTTTGATTTTGATATTAAAAAACTCTACAGACTACATAATAATGCCAAAGATTTATTAAATTTTAATATAGCTAAAAACTATAATTAAAATTTTATTTGACTTATAAAATGGAATTATATTAAGACATGGATATTTTCTATTTAATAGACATTTAAACAACCATTGAACTTTTATTATATGCTTAAAATAAAAAATAACAAATGATAGTATGGTTTCAACTAACTATATAATAATAAGACTCAAAAGTAGGAATAAATAAAATCTAAAACTATATGCATTTAAACAAATGTTTTATAACTATATCATGCAATTGAATATTTATTAAATTGACACAAAAACATATAACATGACTTAAAACTGCTTAAGCTAAGATTTACTCCCATTAAAAACTAAATACAATAAACAAACTCGCATGGATAGAGGAATATGTGTACACAGTAACCGTATAGATTTCAATTTGAACCCAATGCAATAAAATCGATATCTATGTCAAAAAAACCTAGGATGATGTGGTCATGGATCTAGATTTTGAGTCATCAAAAATGAGCTTAGCAAAAATATTCAATGCAAAATGACGGTATGGATGGCGAGCTCAAAGGTAAGTTAGAATGATCAACTAAACAAATTTTTATAATTAACGATGGATACAATTACTTGATAGATAAATAGTTTGAAAAATCATACATGGAGGAAGAAGACCGATCATGATCTAGAGATGCACAGGTCTACACGAAGATGGAAATATACACATGTAGATCTAAGTGTGTTGAGATATATATTTATAGTCTGAAGTGCAGAATTCTTTTTTTGTTAATTCAGTTTACAAACTATATGCTTAGACTATTATAAGTCTTCAAAAATAAATGTCATTATTATAAGTCCAAAGCTAGAACATGTTGTGTTTATTGGATGCAAGAGGAGCTTTTTGAAACTGATCTATAGACTACACAAATACACAAATCTTGTAAAATTATTGGTGAATGTTAATTCCAAATATAGGTTTGAATTCCAAGTCAGTCTACTAGTATCAAATACACATGTATATAAGATAAAATAAACTAGATACCTTTGTATTACATACAACTAACAATATGTATGCACATGGTCATGAAATATGCCTCAGGGAGACTGCATGAGAATTCAAAACCAAAAAATAACCAAAATATTTATGCAATACCAAAGCACTCTCAATATTTAAGGAGGCCTTAAAAATATCTAAATTACATGTGTGTGACTCTCATTATTCATAAGGTTAAGACCATAAATGGCTTTGATACTAGATAAAAAGGTTAATCAGAGTCTGCACATGATTAACATTGAAATAGTAAATTTAATTCATAGAGACAAATGCATGAACAATCTGGGAAATATTTTATCACTTAATAATATTGTTTATTCCATTCACTCTAATAATAATTCATATAAGATAATAATTACAATATATAGCTTCCATATTTATAGGAATATGGTCTCCTACAAATAAGGAGGCAGCTTTAAAAAATCTCCCAATAATAATTATTCACTCCTATAATAGTGAGTTGGTTTATTAACAAATTATCACATACAAAAAATAATGCTAACAATAATAATGTTATCCATAACATCCTCCATTCCAAGTGCTCATCATATGGTTTCAACCCATCACTATCCCATTCCAAAAAAAGGTGAAAATGTAAGATCAGCACGATTCAAACTCCCCAACCACTTACTCACAAAGGCAATAAAATTTTAATAAAATATTCTTCGTCAAAAAACTTAGTCAACTCATATAATCAATGAAATCATAAAATAAATAATTAATAAAAAAACATAAATTGATTATTTATAAAAATATATAATAAAATATTTTAAAATAATAATAATAGTAGTAATAATAATAATAGTGTTCAAATCCTATTAATCCACCCAAACTCAATAATAATGAAAATAAGCAAAATCATTAAGATAATAATCAATAAAAATCATAAAGTCAACCCATAAATATAAAGATTGACAAATAATAATAATTGATAAATCCCTTACGTCGATCAAGTATCATGGTAAATCAATTTCCCACAGAGGGGGTGTCTGATGATAGTATTACAAACCAAAAAATATATAAATATTTATGATAGAAAATATATTTTTAATAATACATAACACTAATTTATAGATTATAAGATCATTTTATATTTATAATATGTAACAAATATAAGATATTTTAGAGAAATTTAATTAATATAAATATTTTAAATATATTTATTTGAAAAAATGTTAAGAGATAACCAATGTTAAAAACATTTATTTTAGATTTTTTACATACCATAATTATTTCAAATAACATCCTATTAATGTTAATCTAAATACAATCGTAAAGCTTAAAATTATCTTTTTTAGGATAAAAGAGGATCTAAATTTCACTATATATCAAAATATTATTATTTTCCCTCCATTTTTTTTCTTCTTTGTTATTTTGATAGATAAAAGTGAAATGGATGTTAAATTTAAATTGAAACTTAAAATTGAATACACTCATTACATCACTACCCACAAACACACCCAATGTTATTGTAAAATACCTCTCCATCTAATTATAATATCAAATATCAGTCATAAGACCATTTCAATACTTATAATATGCAAGAAAAACCTTCAAACACTTGCTTTAAAAACATTTCTATATATTATAGGCTACTTTACATAACATAACAAGGAATTAATTAACATCATGTATTTTAAAAATATATTACTAATATTATTATTATAGTAAAATAACATTCAAATGCAAGAAAAACATTGAAACACTTCTTTATAAAACATCTCTATATGTTGTAAACTAATTTGCAGACCATAATCAAAATGCTACCTGAAATCGTAGATTTCAAAAAAAAAAATCATCATCATCATCATCATCATCATCATCATCATCATCATCATCATCATCATCATCATCATCATCATCATCATCATCATCATCATCATCATCTTCATCACTACTACTACTACTACTACTACTACTACTACTACTACTACTACTACTACTACTACTACTACTACTACTATTGTTATTATTATTATTATTATTATTATTATTATTATTATTATTATTATTATTATTATTACTATTACTATTATTAGATAAAATAATAACATTCAAATTTAAATATCATATCTATAAAATTCAAATTTATAACCTCCCTTCAGAAGGAATTCCTTAAAACAATAAAAACTAAGGGGAGTTTTCATTCACTAATTACTTCATAATTAGTTTAGATGTAACATTTCCATGTTTTTTTATTCTTCCCACATCCTTACATTAAATTTAATCTCATTCATACTTGTAATACAACTTCCCATAAGACACACATTTGTAAATATTTATTCTTATCAACAAAAAATAAAATCAAACAACCATTACAATTGCCAATGCAAATTTTGGATAGAATTGCCATGTTAGAAACAAATTTTCATTAACAAGGATGCATAAATCACTAGATGTAATTCATAAATTTGCTAACCAACACCAAATATGCTAACTTGATAGAGGAAGATGAGAATATTTTCATGTCAAGGACATCATCATTCATCCCTGTAGAAGAACAATAAAAACTAAAAGCTTAACACATTTGTATGTAACAAACATATTGGAAACAATGCATAATAAGAAAATGTCAAAATACATAAACACTCCAATTATAATATGTAAAGTTGAACAAAGCAAACATACAAAGACATCTAACTAGAATGACACTCAACTTGAATCAATTATGCTTCTATGTAAATAATAACAAAACAAGTTAACATTTAATCTATGGATGAAAGCATAACTAGTTAATGGAGTGGTTGGAAAAATTATTCATATTGTATAAAATGTTTATTCAAATCCACCTTTAGTACCCATGTATATAGTTGTTACATTCAAACAATAATTTGGTCCCCCATGGGATAGTTTCAATCCTTCACATCTTCCAATTCCTCCTATCAAACGAGGTAATCATTGAAAAATGTCTATCAAAATGTCATGGGTCTAACCATACATAAAACATAGGGAATTATTCTTAATAAAGCAATTGTTGACATCGGAAACATTGATCATAAAGTGTTGACCTTCACTATTGTATCAAGAGTACGCTCATTGAATGACATATATATCTCCCCTACATTTTTATTTCAGCACTTTGCAAGAATGAAAAATAGTCAATATGTAAATGTTTCAAAATGGGAGGAAAGAAGATTGAGAGGTTTGCCTCTTCAACAACATTTATAAAAGATGCAAATGTGACATAACATTCTATACTTTTTCCTTAATTATTTTAATATATATAGGGTCTACTAAAATACAATGTCTAAAAATGTAACTCATTTTTCATGATATAGTTACCTTTCTTTTGTATATTAGGATATTTAAATACGTCTTAAAATTGATACATTAATTTATTAATAGAGTCATGTTATTTCGTGTTTGGTTTTATTTATATGTATTAACCTATTAAATATTTATTTTAAAATACCTTTCAACTCGGATCCCTCCAATCAATAGCAACACTATGCCTAGCCCAGGAGATTAGAGATGCAACCGCAAGATAAACCAATGATGGCATGTGACATGTTATAGGCTTGATATTAACCCATAATAATATTTTTCTAAGTGTATAAAGTTAATATGCATGTAAGAAGTGTCACTATTTGCATAGTGTGCTACAATTTACTAACTAACTCAACACCCTCAACACGTCCAACATCAAATCAAAGAGATTGAGTGATGTCAACTATCAAAGTGTTAACGACCCACCAAATGCCCCATGTCAACACATAGGTTCATAATTAGAATTAGGGGTGAATTTGAACCACATGTAAATAAAGATAAAAAACTACAATTATCACCATTCTTTACACTATAAACATCTCTAAGTAGAACATGACAATAAGTCATAATATTATAAAATATAGAAAATATACAATGTTGACATTAATTGTTCTATATCATATGCAACTTCTGTTAATGTAGATGATGCAATGAGATAATTTACCATACAAACTGTAGGATATCAAAAACATTATAGAGGACTCTCATACTCACGAGATTATTCTAAGTAATCCACTTCTATTTTCACTTTTTTTTTTCACCAAGCACTTGAAAGTATAGGTTATATTTAATTAAGTGGGGTGAAGTTAAACAAACAAACCTAAGATAAAAAAATGTGTAGTTTTTAAAATTAAAAAAATCAATTTTACACAAACATACACACACCCACCCACCCACATGTGATCATTTTTAGATTGGAGTTTTGAATTAGTTTAGGATAAAAAAAATAAGTCCCATATTTCCTTTACAACATACCTAAAAGAATTTTATCATCAACAAAACCATCATTAACAACTCTAATTGTCTGAACATCTCCACTGACCACCATTGGTCTACCATGCCTTTTGAGATTTGAACTTGGGTGAGGATAGACACAACCAAGCCTCTTAACCACTCCACCAACATCTCATTGGAAAATTAAATGTTATATTGATAATAATATGATAGATTTTTAAAACACCAAAACAAGGGTAAAGAAAAGATGGTACAAGTTGCAAATTTAATGGAACTGTTTAACAAAGGTAATGGTGTTCAAAGTACCCAAATAAAATGACTCAACTAAAGTATTGATCTATAGAATTATTCTTCTTATTTACACTCCCAACATAAAATTTTACTTACTTTTAAAATATTATCTAAATTTATTTTAAATAAATATATTTAAAACATTTTTAAAAAAATGTTTAGGGTATTTTATAGTAAGAGATAGTTATATATGGATGATATGAATATAACTATTTGTATCTTTAATCCCCTAAAAATTAGTCCATAAAATAACTTTTCTAAAGTTTTTTTTTAATAAATATATTTAAATTGTCTAGTTATACTAAATATATTTAAAGTATCTTATGAAAGGGCATAATCCTATAAATATATATTTTAATATATATGATTTTTTTTTCAAATAAATATGTTTAAAAAATTCCTTGTATATTTATTTTTTATAACAAAATATTAGAAACATAAATATTTATGATATAAAATATATTTTTAATAATACATAACAGGAATTTATAGATTATAAGATTGTTTTATATTTATATTATGTAAAAAGTATAAGATGTTTTAGAGAAATTTAATTAATATAAATATTTTAAATATATTTATTTGAAAAAATGTTAAGAGATAACCAATATTAAAACATTTATTTTATAATCTTCACATATCACAATTATTTAAAATAATGACGTATTAATTAGTGACATCATGTTAATCTAAATACACGTAAAGATTAAAATGTTCTTTTTGAGAATAAAAGAGATTATAAATTCCACTATATATAAAAATATTACTATTTTCCCTCATTTTTTTCCTTTTTTTTTAATAGATAAAAGTCAAATGGATGTTAAATTTAAATTTGAACTTAAAAATGAATACACTAATTACATCATTACCTACCAACACACCCAATGTTATTGAAAACCAACTCTCCATCTAATTATACTATCAATTATAAGTCATAAGACCATTTCAATACTTATAATATGTAAGAGAAACCTTCAAACACTTGCTTTAAAAAACATCTCTATATATTATAAGCTACACTCATAACATAATAAGGCGTTAATTAACATCATGGATTTTTAAAATATATTATTAATATTATTATAATAAAATAACATTAAAATGTAAAAAAAAATTCAAACACTTGTTTAGAAAACATCTCTATATGTTTTAAACTACTTTATAGATCATAACCAAAATGTTACCTAAAATTATATATTTGAAACACTTTTTTTTAATTATTATTATTATTATTATTATTATTATTATTATTATTATTATTATTATTATTATTATTATTATTATTATTATTATTATTATTATTATTATTATTATTATTATTATTATTATTATTAAATAAAATAATAACATTCGAATTTAAATATCATATCCATAAAATTCAAATATAAAATAACACTCGAATTTAAATACCATATCTATAAAATTCACTAAAAACTAAGGGGAGTTTTAATTCACTAAATACTTCATAATTATTTTAGATGTAACATTTCCATGTTTCTTTATTCTACCCACATCCTTGAATTCAATTTAATCTCATTCATACTTATAATGTAACTGCCCATAAGACACAACTTTGTGAATATTTATTCTTATTAACATAAAAGTAAATCAAACAACCATTAAAATTTCCAATGTGAATGTTAGATACAGTTATCACATTAGAAACAAATTTTCATTAACCAGGATACACAAATAACCATTTATAATTCATAAATTTGCTAACCAACATTATAAATGTGAACTCGATAGAGGAAGAATATAATATTCTCATGTCAAAGACATCATCATTCATCCCTTCAAAATAAAAATAAAATTTTTTAAAACTCAACACATTTGTAGGCAACAAACATGTTGGCAATGATGCATAATAAGAAAATTTCAAAATCCTTAAACACGCATGTTATAATATGTAAAGTTGAACAAAACAAACATAAAAAGACATATAACTATAATGACACTCAACTTGAATCAACTATGATTCTATGTAAATGATAACAAAACATGTTAACATTGAATCTATGGATGAAAGCATAACTAGTTAATGGAGTGGTTGGAAAAATTATTCATATAGTCTACAATGTTTATTCAGATCAACCTTTATTACCCATGTATATAGTTGTTTCATTCAAACAATAATTTGGTCCCCCATGGGATAGTTTCAATCCTTCACATCTTCCAATTCCTCCTATTAGATGAGGTAATCATTGACAAATGCCTATTAAAATGTCATGGTTCTAAACATACATAAAACATAGGGAATTAATCTTAATAAATCAATTTCTGACATTGGAAACACTTATCATAAAGGGTTGACCTTCACTATTGTATCAAGAGTACGTTCATTGAATCACACACACACACACACACACACACACACACACACACACCATCTATTTTTATTTGAGCACTTTGAAAGAATGAAAGATAGTCAATATGTAAATGTTTGAAAATCAAAGAAAATAAGATTAAGATATTTCCCTCTTCCACAACATTTACAAAAGTTGTAAATGTAGTTTAACATTCTATAATTTTTCCATAATTTTTTTAATTTTATATAGGATTTACTAAAATACAATGTCTACAAATATAACTCATTTTTTATGATATAGTTACCTTTATTATGTATATTGGGATATTAAAATAAATGTCTTTATGGGTATACTTTAATTTATTAACAGAGTCATGTTATTTCATGTTTGGTTTTTTTTTTTTTGTAGTAACCTATTAAATTTTGGTTTAAAAATTCCTTTCAACTCGGATCCCTCCAATAAATATCAAGGCTATACCTAACCTAGGGGATCATAGATGAAACCATAGGATAAACAAATGATGATACATGACATGTTATAGGAATTATATTGACCCAAAATAATAATTTTCCAAGTGTATAAAGTGAATAGGGAGGCAAGAAGTGTCACTATTTGCATAGTGAGCTACAACTTGCCGACCAACTCAATAGCCTTGACAAATCCAAAATCAAACCAAATATCTTGAGTGATGTTAATTATTAAAGTGTCAACATCCCAAAAAATGCCCCACACCAACATGTAGGTGTGTAACAGGAACTAGGGGTCAATTTGAACCACATGTTGACAAAGATCAAAAATTGTAATTATCGACATTCTTTACACTATGAAAATCTCTATGTAGTGCATGATAAAGAGTCATAATATTATAATATATATAAAATATGCAATGGTTACATTAATTTTTCTATATCCTATTCAAATTATGTTAATGTAGAAATGTTATAAAGGACTCTCATCCTCATGAGATTGATTTAAGTAATCCAATTCTATTTTCACTTTTTATCTTCAAAAATCACTTGAAAATATAGGTTATATTTAATTAGGTGGGTTGTAGTTAAACAAAGAAACCTACGATAAAAATGTATAGTTTTGAAAATAAAAAATTCACTTATGTGTGTGTGTGTGTGTGTGTGTGTGTGTGTGTGTGTGTGTGTGTGTGTGTGGGTAATAATTTTTGGATTGGAGTTTTGAATTATTTTAGGATATAAAAATAAGGCCCATATGTCCCTTACAACATACCTAAGGAATTTTATCGCCAACAACACCATCACTAACAACTTTAACTATTTGAACATCTCCAATGACCACCATCAGTCTAGCACAACCCTTTGAGATTTGAACTTTGGTGAGGATAGACATAACCAATCCTCTTAACCACACCACCCAAATCTCATTGGAATATTCAATGTTATATTAACAATAATATGATACATATTTAAAACACTGAAACAAGGGTAGAGAAAATATGGTATAGGTTACATATTTAATGCAAATGTCTAACAGAGATAAAGGTGTTCAAGTTACCCAAATAAAATAAATCAACTAAAGTATAAATATTTAGAATTATACTTCCTCTTTACACCCCAAACATTAAATTCCACTTACTTTTAAATATTATCTAAAATTATTTTAAATAAATATATTTAAAACATCTTTTTAAAAATGTTTAGGGTATTTTATATAGAGAGATAGTTATATATGGATGATATGAATAGATCTATTTTTATCCTTAAGCTCTTAAAATTAGTTGGTATAATATATTTTCTATATATTTTTTTTAATAAATATATTTAAAGTATCTTATGAAAGGGAACAATTTATAAATATGTAATTTAATATATATGAATTTTTTTTCCAATAAATATATTTAAAGAATTCCTTGTATGTTTATTTTTTATAACAAAATATTTAAAACATAAATATTTATGGTATAAAAAATATTTTTAATAATACATAACACTAATTCATAGATTATAAGATCATTATATATTTATAATATGTAACAAATATAAGATATTTTAGAGAAATTTAATTAATATAAATATTTTAAATATATTTATTTTTAAAAAATTTAAGAGATCAATATTAAAACATTTATTTTATATTTTTTACATACCATAATTATTTAAAATAACATCCTATTAATTATTGACATCATGTTATTCCAAATACACTCTTAAATCTTAAAATGATTTTTTTAAGAATAAAAGAGGCTTTAAATTCCACTATATATCAAAATATTACTATTTTCCCTCATTTTCTTCTTTTTCATTTTTTTTGAATAGATAAAAGTGAAATGGATGTTAAATTTAAATTTCAACTTAAAAATGAATACACTCATTACATCACTACCTACCAAAACACCCAATGTTATTGTAAAATACCTCTTCATCTAATTATACTATCAAATATAAGTTATAAGACCATTTGAATACTTATAATATGCAAGAAAAACTTTAAAACATTTGCTTTAAAAAACATCTATATATTATAAGCTACTTTGAAGAACATATCAAGGAGTTAATTAGCATCATGGATTTTAAAAATATATTATTAATGTTATTATAATAAAATAATATTCAAACATAAGCAAAAAAATTCAAATACTTCTTTAAAAAACATCTCTTTATGTTGTAGACTACTTTGCAGACCATAACCAAAATGCTGCCTGAAATCGTATATATTATTATTGTTGTTGTTGTTGTTGTTGTTGTTGTTGTTGTTGTTGTTATTATTATTATTATTATTATTATTATTATTATTATTATTATTATTATTATTATTATTATTATTATTAAATAAAATAATAACATTCAATTTTAAATATCATATCTATAAAATTCAAATATTAAACAACACTCGACTTTAAATACCATATCTATAAAATTCAAATTTATAACTTCCCTTCAAAATAAATTCTTTAAAATAGTAAAAACTAAGGGGATTTTTTATTCACTAAATACTTCATAATTATTTTAGATGTAACATTTCCATGTTTCTCTATTCTGCTCACATCCCTAAATTGAATTTTATCTCATTCATACTTGTAATGCAATTACTCATAAGACACATCTTTGTAAGTATTTATTATTATCAACATAAACTTAAATGAAACAACCATTACAATTGACAATGTGAATGTTATATATATTTATCACATTCGAAACAAATTTTCATCAACAAGGAAGCACAAATGACTAGTTACAATTCATAAATTTGCTCACCAACATTAGAATTGTGAACCAGGTAGAGGAATACTGGAATATTCTCATGTGAAGGACATCATCATTCATCCCTGCAGAAGAATAATAAAATTTTAGAAACTCAACACATTTTTATGAAACTAACATATTGGTAACAATGTATAATAAGAAGATGTCAAAATCCTTAAACACTCTAGTTACAATATGTAAAGTTGAATAAATTAAACATACAAAGACATCTAACCATAATGAAACTCAACTTTAATCAACCATACTTATATATAAAGGATAAAAAAATATGTTAACATTGAATCTATGGATGAAAGCAAAACTATTTAATGGAGTGGTTGGATAAATTATTCATATTGTCTACAATGTTGATTCAAATCCACCTTCATTACCCATGTATATAGTTATTACATTCAAACAATACTTTGGTCCCCCATGGGATAGTTTCAATCCTTCACATCTTCCAATTCCTCCTATTAGATGAGGAAATGGTTGACAAATTCCTATCAATATGTCATGGGTCTAACCATATATAAAACATATAGAATTACTCTTAATAAATCAATAGTTGACATTAGAAACATTGATCATAAAGTGTTGGCCTTCATTGTTGTATCAAGAGTATGCTCATTTAATGACGTATATATCTCCCATGTAGTTTTATTTGAGCACTTTGCATGAATGAAATATAGTCAATATGTAAATGTTTGATAATTGAAGGAAAGAAGATTCAGAGATTTGCCTCTTCCACAACATTTACAAAAGTTGTAAATGTAATATAACATTTTATACTTCTTCCTTAATTTTTTTAAAAATATATAGGATTTACGAAAATACAATGTCTACAAATGTCACTCATTTTACATTATATATTTCCCTTTATTTTCTATATTGGGCTATTGAAATACACATCCTAATATTGATACTTTAATTTATTAATAGAGTTATGCTATTTCATTTTTGGTTTTATTTCTATGTAGTAACCTATTAAATTTTTGTTTTAAAATCCCTTTCAACTTGGATCCCTCTAATAAATAGTAAGGTTATGCCTAGCTCAGGGGATAAAAGATGAAACCATAGGGTAAATTAATGAAAATACATGACATGTTATTGGCATGATATTGAGCCATAATAATAATTTGCCCTATGTATAAAGTGAATAATGACACAAGAAGTGTCACCATTTGCATAGTGAGCTACAAATTGTTGACCAACTCAATACCCTCAACACGTCCAAAATTAAAATAAAGGCATTGAGCTATGTCAACTACCAAAGTGTCAATGACCCACAAAATTCCCCACACCAACACGTAAGTATGTAATGAGCTAGGGGTCAATTTAAAATACATGCGAATAAAGATTACAAACTTCAATTATCAGCATTGGGAAAACTACAAACATCTCCAAGGAAAGCATGAAAATAAGTCATAATATTATAAAACATAAAAAATATACAATGGTTACATAGTTATGATCATTGATATATAATAAGCTACTACATAAAATATTTTACTATACATAATTTGAAATCCCCATCTCATATTAGATTGTAGGCACATCCAATAATAATCATGCATGTGTAAATCCACTTCAAGCACCCATCTGATCAATATATATGTGTATTATAATCATTCTTACATAAATACTAACAAATACAATACTCCTGACGTAACTTACACCTTTGGGTAATTGCTACTAATTAGTTAATTTAACTTACTTCTCTCTCTCTCTCTCTCTCTCTCTCTCTCTCTCTCTCTCTCTCTCTCTCTCTCTCTCTCTCTCTCTCTCTCTCTCTCTCTCTCTCTCTCTCTCTCTCTCTCTCTCTCTCTCTCTCTCTCTCTCTCTCTCTCTCTCTCCCCCCCCCCCTCTCTCTCTCTCTCTCTGTGTGTGCGCGCACGTGTGTGTGTGTGTGTGTGTGTGTGTGTGTGTGTGTGTGTGTGTGTGTGTGTGTGTGTGTGTGTGTGTGTGTGTGTGTGTGTCAAGTCATTGTTGCCAATTTTATAATTAGCTATTATAAAGATTCAAGCTTAATCCAAAAAAAAAAATCATTCAAAGCAAAAAAATAATGAAAATGCCTACTTGAACGTTGATGTTTTACATAAAAAGGGGAACATTTTGTAAAAATGTGAACTAAGTCCATATTACTAATACCTAATTTTCTCTTGTTTAGTTACTAAAGCTATCAAATGTTCAACATATAAAACAAAACTTCTCAGAAAAAGTTTGTTTTGTAGATGTAACAGCAAGTGAAGTGGCTCTAATTTTGGTCCAAACTCCATGGTTAAGTGTACTAGTACATGAAATATGGGTTAAGATGAATAATTCAATATTAACATGCAATAGATTCCAAAAGAAAATAATATTACAACCAAAACACCAAATGCATCAAAATTATTCTTTTACCTCTTTTTGTCAATGATGTTGCCAACATTTACTTTTTAAGATAATTTACTCAATATGTAAAAGCTTGAAGAATACAATCCAACCTGTATGAAACCCATTTCCCTAACATAGTAGCTCAATTAGGTGTTGTTTATTATCATAGATCTCCCAAAAATTTTCTTGCTAATGTGAACATAGTGAACATGAAAACTTAAGAGATTAGAAAGAAATTTATTATAATGTATTTTAAAAAATAGAGGAATTGATATTACCTTACTACAGATTTGAAGAAGAGGAGAACAGTAGTATTGAAGAAATTAAGGACACATATAGTAGCAAAATACGACTCATCATAGTGAAAGTCCCTGCAAAACAATGTAAATCATCCAGTACTTTGTCTTATAATTGATTTCAATCAAAATATGTTAAGATGAAATGGAGGTAACAAATTGGGTTGTGGGTAGAATATCAATGCAAATATGCATGATCAACCATCCATATGGCCATTGGTGTTTTTGGAGTCAACCATCGGTTCATAGGTGACCACCAATGCATTAAATTGGATACTCTACCTTACATATTTTAGAGAATGTATTTAAATCAATATATAAAATTGTGGTACTCAGTGCTAATATTGATAACTATACATGATGTCACAATTATTTTTTAATAACATTTATAAAATATTTTATTATTTACTATCAATATTTATTACTATGTATAATGTCACCAAAAAAATATAAATTTAAGGAACATCCATAGAATATTCTATTATTTACTTGTTAAAATCTTATGTTAAATTTAAGAGTTGAAAAAATAATATATTTTTATAAATTTTCCTTAACTAAATAAAATTTAGACATTTACCTTTTTATATTTTCATTAATTAAACAAAAATTGAATAATTAAAAAATAAATATAGAAAACTATTTGTAAATATCATCTATAAAATATTCTATTATTTATTTGTTAAAACCTTATATTAAATTTAAGAAATAATAAAATAATATATTTTTTTTTTAAATTATTAATTGAATAATTTAAAATCTTATTGTTAAATTTAAGAATTGATAAAATAATATATTAAAAAAGTTTAAGTACTTTACAACCATTAAAAAGTGTTCTATAATTTCTATTTTAATTTAATTTTGAATTCAAACTTTTTAAATGTCTTTTATCAATATAAATTTTACAATTTTTAAAATTCATAATAACTATTTCACTGCATACTTACTCTTAAATAATCTCTACAATATTATAAATTATTTTCATAGTTATAAGACCATAAATTCAAGCAAAGAAGTTTTAAATCATTAAATACTTCATAATTATTTTATAGATGTAATGCTTTCCTATTTCTTTATCCTGCTCAAATCCCCGAATTGAATTTAATCTCGTTACTGCTTAAAATGAAACTAACTGTATGACACATCTTTGTAAATATTTATTCTTATTAAGGGAAGGAATGTAAATCAAACAGTCGTTACAATTGCCAAGGTAAACCTCTCTACAAATATGGCAAAACCCTTCCCTCCCCCATTTTTGACAAACTAATTACACAACACGTGTATAACAAAACATGTTAACATTGAATCTATGGATGAAAGGAGGACTAGTTAATAGAGTAGTTGGAGAAATTATTCATATTATCTACAATGTTGATTCAAATCAACTTTCATTACCCATGTATATAGATGTTACATTCAAACAATATTTTGGTCCCCCATGGGATAGTTTCAATCCTTCACATTTTCCAATTCCTCCTATTAGATGAGATAATCGTTGACAAATGCATTTCAAAATGTCATAGGGTCTAACCATACATAAAATAGAGGGAATTACTCTTAATAAAGTAATAGTTGATATTAGAAACATTGATTGTCAAGGATTGACCTTTACTGTTTTATCCAGTATACTCTCATTGAATGACATATATATCTCCCTTGCTTTTATATTTGATTCATTTGCAAGAATGAAAGATAATTAATATATAAATGTTTACAAATTGGAGGAAAAAGATTGATAGAATTGTCTCTTCCACAACATTTACAAAAGTTGTAATATAACATTCTATAATTTTTCCTTAAAAAAATTTAACGTATATAGGATTTATTAAAATGCAATGTCTACAAATGCAACTCATTTTTCATGATATAGTTACCTTTCTTTTGTATATTAGGCTCTTGAAATATGCATCCTAATATTATTACTTCAAATTCTTAATAGAGTCATGTTATTTCATGTTCAATTTTATTTGTATGTAGTAAACTATTAAATTTTTGTTTTAAAATCCCTTTTAACCCAGGTCATTCAAATCAATAGCAAGGTTATGCCTATCATAGGGGATCAAAGATGTAACCACCAACTAAACCAATGATGATATATAACTTGTTACAAGCCCGATATTGACCCACATTAACAATTTTCCAAGTGTATAAAGTGAATAGGGATGCAAAAAGTGTCACCCATTGCACAATGAGCTACAAGTTGTTGACCAACCCAAACACCCTCAACTCATATGACATCGAACCAAAGAGCTTGAGTGATCTCAACCAACAAAGTGTTAACGACCCATCGAATTCCCCAAGGATAAATTTGAAGCATTTGCGGACAAAGATTATAAACTACAATTAACGACATTATTTTCACTACAAAAATCTCCAACTAGAGCTTGACAACAAGTCATAATATTATAATATATAAAAAATATACAATGGTTACATTAATTGTTATGTACATCTATTCATTTTTGCATGTAATCATTATACCATCATAATTATTAGCATTGATATACAATAAGCTACTACATAAAATATTTTACTATATACAATATGGAATCCCAGTGTCAAATTAGATTTTAGTTGCACCCAATAATAATCACATACATGTTGAGCCACTTCAATTACCCATCCAAACAATATATACATGTACTCCAATCATTCTTAAAATAAATATTAATAGATACAACACTCCCATCATAACGTGCACTCTTGGAACAAGTGCTAGTAATTAACTATTGTAACTTACTTGTAGATGTTAATATCATCTCTCTCTGTATGTCAAGTCATTGTTGCCAATTTTATAATTAGCTATTGTGAATATATATATATATATATATATATATATATATATATATATATATATATATATATATATATAACAATCATATATTAAATTTAAAAGTTGACAAAAGAATATATTTTAAAAAATATATATATTTTTAAAAAATTAAATATTTATTTTTTAAAGTTTACAATAATTAAATAATTAAAATTGAATAATTAAAAACTGAAATCGAAAAAAATATTTTTAAATATCATCTATAAAATATTTTATTATTTATTTGTTGAAACCTTATACTAAATTTAAGAATTGATAAAATAATATATTTTAAAGAAAAATCATTAATTGAACCATAATTTTTTTAAAAAAATTTATAATGACTATTTCAGTCTTAAATAAGTTTTAAGACACCATAAATTATTTTTATGATTACATTCTTCATAATTTCTTTTATAGATGTAATACTTCATTATTTTTATGATTACATTCTTCTTTGCTACGTTCTCCACTTATCTAAAGAATTTGCCCATCCCCCACTTCTATTTTCACCTCATCTTTTTTTAATCCTGCGAAATCAAGCATACTCCCTTACGGTCAAATTTTCCAAACAACAAACAATAAATATAATTCGACGATACGAGAGAATAAATGATTGCTAAGAATAAAGAATACCAGGAAGGTCGGCCTTGAAAATATGAGCTTCAGCGGTTTCCTTCCAGTCAATCTGAGTATAGGCTACAGTCGCCGCATCCCTTGCAAAATCTGAAAGAGGAATCTGAGTATATTTTTTATGAACTTTCTTCAGCACTGTTCTATTTCAATTATGGAAAGTTAGAAATTATGCTTTGTTTAACAATGAGGAATATTTTTGTCGTTTCTCTATTAATGAAAGAATTTTTGTATTATTTTAACCCTACATGCATATTCAAGTTCAAAAAGAAAATGTTGTCATGGAGGTTAGATATTTACAAGAGCCATTTGATCACCACGGGGATGTTTTATGTATTGTGAGTCACGTCCCTCGAATCATACACTATATGTCCCGCCACCTCTAGATCTAAGATGCCAAAGCTGGTCTCGTATTCACAATCAATTTCCACTTCCCTCAACCATGGGGGATGGAGATCACTACCACCACATGAAAACATTGATGCTGGTCCTCCCTAGTGGGGATCACCAACTAGCCCTTCTAGCACTATAACATAACCTCTTGATGAATGGGGAATTATATATTTGGATCCTCTAGACCCCATGGATGGTTGGATGGTTTTGGATCCTACCTCAACAAAACCTTCTTCTTGGACCACTCTACCACTAAAAGACGATCCTCCACCTCCGTCTGGTGCAATTGCTTCTGCCTACATTTATTATATGTGCATGAGATATTTGCAATGTTTTGTGGTTGTTATGAATTTCAAGGCGTTGCATACATGATCTTCTTTGTTGTTTTTCTATGGTTTGAGCTAGCATTTTCCTTCAGCAAGAAGTTTGAGTTGTGTAGACCTACCAAGTGATTTATTGTCTAACCTTTTTTATATTATTATTTGACTAATAATTGTTTTACTAAAGTATTCTAATAAAAAATTTATATCCTACCTTGAAAATAAAATAATTCATAATTCTTAAGAACTAAGAGGAGTTTTGAGTCATTAAATACTTTATAATAATTTTAAACACAATGCCTTATGTTTCTTTATTATTCTCACTTCCCTTAATCGCTTATAGTCTCATTCATGCATATAATGCAAGAAAGCACATGAGATACAATTTTCCAAAATATTTATTTATATAAGTAAACATGTAAATCAAATTACCTTTCCAACTATAACAAATGCCAAGGTAGAGTTTGTTATAGATATGTGGAAATTGTTCCCTAAATTTCTCATCTTAATACAAAAATATTGTCAAAATAAAAGTGATCACCACCCAAAATAGACTAATCCTGCATCATTTTTCATTTATTCATCCCTATATTTCAATGGATTTCACTTCATGGTTGGACTAACGCTGCTTGGGCACATTGATCATAAGAATTCCATTTTCCATGCTAGTTTTAATTTCTTCCACCTTGGCATTCTCTGACAGGTTGAATCACTTAACCAATACTTTTCAATTTTCCTATCTCGTTTAACCATATGATCTCATCACCAAAGTTTTGTGATCCTCCTAAACCTAGCCCATAAACCCTCATGTCAATGATTTCTTTGCTTGAGTTAATTTCTATTTTGGCAATTATTTTTATCAGAGTATGAGTTTATTTCTAGGTGTTAAATGTTTTTACAAATAGTGTTTTCCTAGAGAGATTAAACAACTTGTTGATTATAATTTTTACTTTAGTCAAAATAGATTGGCCAACTAACAAAACTTTCCATATGAACATGTGTTGGTGAATTGGTAAGCCCAATGACTATGAAAATGAACCACTTAACATGATCTATGTATATTATTGCCTTTGAAAAACTATAATGTGCACCTTGGGGGGTTCTCATTATTGTGACTTCACTAGTTTGACCCTTTGAAATTAATTAAGAATTTTAAAGATCCAAGATTGAAGAATGTTTAATTACTACTCACTTGATAAAAGGTCAAAATTATCACTTCCCAAGTTTCACATTAAATACCAAATGAAGACCCAAATATTGTGATAGTTCAAGAAAAAAATGTTCTCTCTAGATGTACATAATATGGTGTAAAGACCATAACATATAGGCTTGATATTCCAATGAGAACCCTTGAAGCATTCCTTCTTAATATAAAACTAGACCTTATCACCCACCTTGAATTCTTGATGTGTTTAATGTGTGTTGTGGTGTAATTTTTACTTCTTTTAATTGTGCAATATTATCTACTAAACATTTTGGATGTATTACATAAAATTTTGCAATTTGTTAACTTCCTTTTCCTATATACATGACCCCATGGTGGATGTCATGCAATAGGATATTTATTTTGTATGTGTCAGTGGTTGAAACCCAAGAGATGTCTAAAAACAACTATGCCCCATAGAAATATGTAAATATCTATTGTAGACATGTTTGATCATGTACAAAAAAAATTCCATCCCACGTGTGTTGGTATGCACTATTTTTCATGCACAAAAAATGACAAGTGTGCAATTCAAAACTTCTATTTACCTATCTCTTTCAAGATGAAAGATTTTAGATTAGTCTAATATGTATCCATCATTTCCCACAAAGTATGGAAGAAGTGATTGACAAACTATATGTTACAATCAGATAATATTGATGTCTTTAGTCCAAAGTGGACCCAAATATTATTGAACAATGAGCACACATTGATGCTCTTATTTAAATAAACCATGATATCCATCTCCAACAACCTATCTTCTACAATATATAATAATTTTATGATTTACTAATAGGTAATAGAATCCTGATGTTCATAGTGATGGATTTTCATAGCTTGCAGGGAACTAAAAATGACATATACAGTCAAATTCATATTTATGGGCTTGGTGATGAAACAATAAATGCCATAGTTTGCATGCTTATAAATGTTAGTATACATATGAGGCCTGTATTAGTGTTTTTGTATAATTTCAAAGTTTTTTGGTAATATTAAAGTCTCATGTTCCCCTGACATAGTGCACCTCCTTATCGTTTAGGTGGTTAGATGTGTCATTATGAACACAAATATTTCCAAACTTGTAGATAATCATGTTGGTCATGTGAAATTCAAAAACCTATTCAGTTTCCACAAGGGTGGTATATGCCTGCATGAAGATGTAATATAATAAGTAGAGGGATACCTAGTCAAATAAGTTGTGACAGACATATCAAACACCATGAAGGGTACATGAACTAGAGGGAGGTTGAGGTAATATAATACCGTGTTATATTTTCCATTATTGTGATCAATCACTAAATATAACTACTACAAATATGTCATCCACTTCATGTGTCTCATATTCTTAAACTTATTATGTATACACAAAAATTGAATCAACTTAATATTTGAATTAATGATTATTTCCTTACCCAAGATATAGTGATAAGATGTCTTGACTCCTTAAACTATGTTGTATAACTCTTTTTTCATATGTGGATTAGCATTAAATTGCATCATTGAATGTATCTGAATGATAGGCAATCGAATGTCCTTATTGTGTGAGTATTGCATCAAGTGCATAGTCAAATTTAAAGGGATGGAAAATGTTAGGTGTTTCCAAAATAAATGTTGCACAAAGGACTTAATTTAACTCCTCAAATACACATTGTTGTGTGAATGTCTATTGGAATGCAACTTTGAAACACATTCGATCTCACTTATATGCCATGATATGTGTGAAAATACAAGGAAATACATGCATTATAAGTTTGTAAGTCCAATAATACTCATCAAATTTATGAGATTGCATATACAATTATAAAATATTGGATTATTTTTTTCTTATATGGATACCTGCAAGGTCAATAATTTAGCCTTGATAATTTAT
The DNA here is from genome assembly GCA_037957365.1 of Torreya grandis. Taxonomy (NCBI): domain Eukaryota; kingdom Viridiplantae; phylum Streptophyta; class Pinopsida; order Cupressales; family Taxaceae; genus Torreya; species Torreya grandis. The sequence goes on from JARHVA010005749.1 coordinate 1,092,401, forward strand.
ATGTGTGTCAATTAATGCACACTTGGCTAAGTTTGCTTTAAACTTTTTTTTGCATAATGAGTCTAGGATTCTTGAAACTTACTTCACATGGTCCTACCAAGTCTAACTAAATATGAGGATGTCATCTAAGTACATGATGATATATTTAGTGAAGGTATTGAGTATGCCATTCACTAGGGGATGAATTTTATTGGCACACTAGTTAATCTAAGGCATGGCCATCAATTATTACAATCGCTCCTTTGTTTTTAATGTTGTATTCCAAACATATTTGGGTCAATCTTTAATTGATGGTTACTAAACTTCAAGTTGATATTGATGAAGTATTTTTTACCTCATAGTTAGGCTAAGAGGTTGTCAATATGCAATAATGGATATCAATTCTGCAAGGATATCTTTTTAAGCACATGATACCCAATGAAAAAATTACCCAAGCCATCCTTAATATGTGCAAGGAATATTGGGATATCACAATGTGATTGATTTAGTGTGGTATTACCTTGGTCAAGAAGATCTTGGATCTAGTGTCAAAATTCATCATCCTCCAAAATGGAACTATTATATAGTGGATTGTTCAAAAAAGGGGATCCATGAACCAAATCAAGTTGGTTTATCATTAAGTAATGTGTGGAATGCATTTTTGTCCTTTGAATACGTTTATGTGTTGCTATTAAAACTTGCCAAGTTGTTGTTTCTATAATTGTTACATTCTGTGATGTGTTGCTAGTGATTATAAGCTCAATTTTGATATTGTCTCAAGAAGTAACATAAGTAGGATGAACTTATATGTGTGAAAAATTAGCTTTCTACATTGTTTAGTGAAATCCAAAGTAAGTTTAGACATTGGATGTGAGTCACAAATGTTAAAGATGTGGTCTTTGGCATGGATGTCCCATTGTTATTTACCATTGAGGTCAAGCATGTAATGTATCCTAATTATGATGTCATAAACCAATAATGGCATGATGTCATATGTGATTGTATACTCCATCGTCTGGAATGCATACTTAAAAGTATATTTTTGCTCAACCTAAATATATCTCCCTTATTATATCCATCTCAAGGAGTATGGTCGAGCATGTCTTCAATGAAAAGACCTAGGAATTAGACTATGTCCTATACAATGATGTTTTTATAAATACTAATGTTAATGATGAAATGTAGTTTTTTAATTTTTTACCAGAAACTTCATATGGAATAAGAATTCTCATTCATCAAATTTGTATATGGTGGTAGTGTTGGCACTCAAAAAAGTTTTTTTGGATTAGTTTCATGTGCTTGCACATGATTAGATTTATATTACATAATCAAATATTATGAAGTGCATAATTTTAACTCATCATGTGAGCTTGTGTAGTATAAGTGGTGTCACTTTTCAACTTGTTTCTTCTTTTCTTTTTTTGAAGTTGAAGACATTGAACCCTTATGAGGTTGTGCAATCAATTTTTCTAGATTTCCCTTATGTGACATGTTTTTCTTTTATATAGGGGAATTATATTGTTCATCAAACACATGTTTATTATTTGATGTGAAAATAGATGGAGGTTTTTTTTCTTCATCATTTCCTTATCCTCAATCTTGGTAGTGTTATCATATGTTTGTCCCTTTGGGTCATAAATCCATCTTAGCATTTTTATAAGGAAATATTTTGATGATGTATTTCAACATTAAATTTTTCTCCATTTTATCCTCATGTATATGTGAAATGTATTCATGAAATTAATTGGTGTAGTTTTGAACCAAATTCTACTTGTGTTGGAATAAATTTTGGAATTTCATGTACTCATCCTCATATTTATTTAGCAAAAAATTCTCGTTTTTCATATCAATAAAATTTTACTTCAAGTCCCAATGGAATTGTAGTATTTTGTGCCTTGTGTGTGGTAGGTTTCCCACTAGTGGAACACTCAATGCTGTGAATGTGATCTTATACAAGTCACTGAAACAACTGATCACAAAGTATGCCTCTAGTTTTCTGAAAATGTGGGTCACAAAAATATAATAAAAGGGATAAATTTATTAATAAAATGATATTAATATAAAAAAGGTGAGGGAAATTTTTTGGACATTTCTCTAATATAAAAAGTGATCCATAAATTTTCTTTGTGAGGAATAACCTCCCTAACCACCTGAGTACATAATCATCTAACCAACCCACATAAGACAATTCATTTAACCTCTAAGATAGTTAATAATGGGGGTGTATCATTAATGAGATGCATGAATGATTTATTTTTTAATTATAACTTTATTACTTATGAATTAAATAGCACTCTTGGCACTCAAGTGACATTTTAGATGACTACATTTCACCCCCCACACGCCCCCCCCCCCCCTCCCCTCCTCCCCCTCTTATTATAGAAAAGTAGAAACTTTAAAATACTAGGATAAAGGAAAAGAAACATACTTAGACTTACCTAAAAGGTGAAGCCCATGAATTTGGATTTGAGTCTATGAAATGTGATTCATTGCATGTCCTACAAATGAAAAATGCATAGATCAATATTTACTTAGGAGATATCAAAAGTAAAATAAAAAATTAAGTAAAAAGGTAAGAGATAATAAAGGAATAAATACATCTCACTAGGCACATGAACTAA
>JARHVA010005749.1:1100000-1107500 GCA_037957365.1 Torreya grandis
GTTATGATCATTGTGATCTCTACCAAATATCTTAATTGGTTTTCGTAATGAGACTATGCTCTAAACTTTGTGAGCTAGCTATCATCTCTACTGAATCTATGGTACATGAGATATCACATAAATAGGTGAACTAGAAACCACATGGATTATATGATGATTAATTTATGGTTCCTTAAAAATAATGTGCTAGGAAAACTCACTTGTATAAGAGTGTGATCTAGGAGAAGGAGATCTCGAGGCCCCATGTGTGAATGAAATAATGCCTCTATCAACAAATTGGTCAATATGATTGTGAGTACATAATAATTATTATCTTAATGTCCATTGATTTTGTCCTAAATGTAATATAGTTTGTTTCTTCTTCTTTTCAAATGTTGTGTTGGATGATTCTGAGTAGGAGGAAGGGTGATTGTCACCTATCTATTAATGTGAATAATATGTCATGAGGCCTATCTCTATCTAAAAACTATATGGCCCTACTTTCAATGTCATGTGATCTATCTGTTACAGGATATGATTGGTAAATTGGATATTTTCCTTTTTTGAGTATCTTGATTGCTTGTTCCTATTCCACTTTTTCCTTAAACATAGGTAGATTAGGTTCTTGTACCATATTGGATGACTATGACTATGAGAAATCTAAATCCAAATCTATCTTTCAGTGTGTCTCAACTAGTCCCAAATTCTTATTTAATTTCATAGATATGTAACATAGATGTTATAATGATTTGGATGTCTCATATAGTAATTTATCCTTAAGAAGAAAATGAGGCCTCTAACAAAGACGCATTGTACCTCTAAATCTATTAGCTGGTAGGTCAACTATTGCATACATTATTTAAATCATAGAATGTAATCATTTATTATTTCTAACTTACCCTAGTGTAGTGAAGGAAACATCTCATATTTGATTTGAGGTCCCTTGTTATGACTATAATATATGAGAAATAATTCTTCTAACTCATCACATGTGTGAAGTACACCACTAGGGAGTGAGTGATGAAACTAATTTAGTGCCTCACCCTCCAGAGTCTATGAAAATAATTGTAAGATATTAAAACTATGAGTGACATGTCCCATAGCCTTTATGTAGGCTTGAAGGTTCAAGTATGGATCTCCATGTTTGTTCAACTTCAATAATGCTAGTATTTGAAAGTTTGGTGGTAACTTTATTTTGAATAGTCTATGTAGGATAGGATTTTCATGAATGGCATTGGAATCAACATAAGATTAATATGATTTAATTTCAAAAGTGAGCTAGTCTACTTGTTGTAAAGTACCCATAACATGCATCAAAGAGATTACCTCTTGTGAAGGTATATTACCATCATCAAGAAATTTTTTTAATTCTTGAATCTTTTTGTTAATTTTATCCATTGGTATATTGCATCAGGGACCTTTGGTTTTGCTCACCATAACCTTTGGAGGGGTGATAGCTTAGAGCTATTGAGAGGGAAATGGGATATCACCCTTGAAGAGGTTAGGATGAGAAAGGAGTTCTAGTTTAGTAATGGGGGTTGAGGGATATTCATTGGTATCTCTTAATTTGTTAATTTGTAAATAACTATCACGTGCTAATAGACTAGAAGATACTTTATTATCATGTTAATGTAGATTGTGTAAACTATGAACACAAGTATAAGTTCATTTATGTTTATCTAAAGTCATATTATCATTTAAACTATCATTTGATAAGAAATCAATTTTAACATGAGATATGCGTGAAGTAGGGAGAGAACTAGAAGGTTTGGACTCAATGTCTTCTTCACCAAAATAATAGTAATCATCATTATTCCAAGGTTCATCAAAATCAAAATTTAATTCACATGTAGAAGTAAGAGTAGAAAAATGATCATTCACATGCTCACTAAGGGAGAGAGTAGAATAAGAGTTTAATTTTTACTACTATGCAATATATCATCATGTGTAGGTGTAATGAAATGAATGTCTTCAATAGATATGAGTGGAATGCATTTATCATCATCAAATTCAATATTGGAGTTAAGGGTAGAAGAAGTAGCAATCAAATTTTCATTTGGCACAATATGACATGTAAGAGAAGAGTTAGAGATATTTGAACTATCTATATTTTGCATAGAAACATTTTATTGAGATTGAAATGTAAAGTAAGGTGATAAAATAATATCATCCAGTTTAGACTGTGCATTGATAAAAGGTAAAATATAATTTATACATGTTATTTAAAATTTAATTGAGAAGGGTAAAGCACATACATTTTATTTGTTTATGCTAAGAACATCATGTGTAATATTACTTGAACCATGCAAAGGTAAAGTGATTTTATTGTTCTTATATTACTTTAATTTGAATAAGGATGTGGCAAAAGTAGTTGAAAAACTAGAATCACATTCAAACAAATGACTACCTATAAGGTATTCTTTTGGCCTTATATTGTTAGTTTGATTTTGAGAAGTAGGAGAAGAGACGAGAAAAAGAGAAATTGTATCTTATCTATCCTCATCAATAATTTCATTGCCATGCTCATAGTAATAATCATATCCATCATTTCAACAATCATCATCATCATCATTATAAATGAAATCATGTTCATTATCATGTGCTAGTGTACATTGTTGAAAATTTGTCCATTCATTTGTATAATTATGTGAAAAGTTTAGAAATCGATAAACTAGGTGAGGGAAAAGAGGCTTCTTGGATGTCATTTTAAACTTGCCAAGGAATATAATGTAAATAACGAATAATAAACACACAATAGGTAGAATGTATATAAAATATGTATATGTGAAAATATGGGAAATATTTAGCCCAATGTATATTAAAAAAATCATAATTTTATTTCCAGCCCTAAACACTAGCTTTTACTTGTAGTGTGACCAAATATGTGAATATATGGTTTGTTAGAGTGGTTTAGTTAATCTTGATTAGGGATTGATTAAGACTAATCTAGTGTGCACATGCCTAAGTGCTTAGTGGGCTACACTAGCTCCTCTGTAGGGCGACAATGGCCTCAACAGTTAGGATTTAGTAGGGGATAGTGGCCTCACCACTTAGTCCTTAGTGGGATACAATGGACTGACCACTCACCTAGTGGGAGGGCCACCTTCTTATCCTCCACTTGCCTCTTACTATTCCTATTTATAGACACTCTTAGAGTGCATTTCATGAAGAGAAACATGGAGAGGAAGATGGATTTTTAAGGACATTGTAATCTATTGTTTCAATAATATTTTATTCTTTCTGTAAGCAATGCCTTCATTTTTTCCTCAATGGTAATGTGCTCTTAAAGAGACCCTGGGTGAGTGCATTGATCACTCCAACATGATATTAGATCAATCTCTAAAAATACATTACTTAGTATGTCTATACCTTAGTTTGTACTTTGTACACCTCTTTTATCCTTTGTTCTTTGTTGTAATGTGTTTGAGGTATAGACCATATAATAATAGTCTCAACTTCTCATAGGCATGTTATGTAGAGTTGTCCTAGAGGTGACTTTGTTTAGAGTTATCATGTAGTGTGTGACAATGTTATTTTTCACTCTTTTTTAGGGGTTCTCATGGGTTTGATTGATTCGAATCTATTTGTTTTTTCCATTGACTACTCTTTGAAGTCTTGGATTGGACTTCTCATTCAATATGTAAGTCTTGGATTCATCCTTGGCTTACAACTTAAATGGCCTATTGGTTCTTTGGTAAAACCCTACATGTCATCCACCACTCAGCTTCACTAAATCTAAGCCAGAGGCTCTTAAATGCCTCATGTTATTTTTCTTTAGCCATTTATCTTATTTATTTTTATGCCATGAAATAAATGTTTTAAATCAATTTATAAGAAAGTGGTAAGAAGGATTTTAATGGGTTTTGATATATGATTTGGTAGTGATGGAGTGTGTAATTCAAGGAGCAAGATTGAAGATATATAGATGAGCTTCTTTTTATCCACTCCTGAGGTGACCAAACGTGTCATCAACAAGTTGTTCAGCATAATTGATGTTCTCTACCTATCCGTGACCTCTGGTCTATGGACTATGGTGAGATGTTTTTATAGTTGCTTAGTTTGAGCTCTCTTAAACCTCCAACTACCCAACTCAATCCCTCATGTGCCACTATCAACTTGACTTGATCAAACTATATTTATATGTTTTAGATTGCATCTTCACATAATAGAAGAGTTTTTTGGTTATTTGAGTACTATAAATGTGAATCATGATTTATTAAATCATAACCTTCTTGGTTCAACATCAACAAGCTAAAAAAATAACATAGAGACACACACATACCTTGTCATTAGCAATGATATTAGAGATCGAATGCAAGACAAGATAATTTCACTTTGTGTTTTGAAATCTACCTCAACTTTATAGTCTTCTTTATGCCCTGGCTTGCATTCTTCACTATTTTTCTCACCACCTTAAGCCATACTCCCCTATGTATTACCTTTTCTTGATTCCACTACATTACACCTCCACCTATTCAAAGTTCTTATTCCTCTCTTAGACATGGTTCATTACCTCTGCCTACATGTTCCCACCTTAACTTATCCTTTGCCATTGACTTGCTTCTCCACACTCCAGTCGACATCCCGTTACTTTCTATTATTCATCTTTTAGAATTTCTATGAAGTTATTATTTTTTATTAAAAAATTCATTGAAAGTTAAATAAAAGATATAAAGTTTCCATTAAAAATATAGTATTATATTGAATCCCTTAATAATGTGGCTATCATTTTGTGGGTTAGCAGTGGGGTGATTTTTAAAGGTGGATATTTTTTTTGTGTGGGAGGGGGGATAATCATCTTTTAAGTGGTATTATTATCACTTTATGGTGGGGGTTTATTATTTAGTGGCCATTTTATAAATGATAGGATTTTTACCTTGATAAAGTAGAGATTTACTTTATTAGTGGGTGATTTAATCACTACATATGACCCTTTATTTACGATGGAGATAACTATACTAGGGGTCCTTGTGTTTTTCCAAGTTGTGGAGGAAAAAAAAATTAATTATTTTTAATTAAAAATAATATTGTAAAATATATTTTAATAATTTTTTTTTTTATTGACCTCTTATGTGCTTTCATTTTTCAAAGACCGAAGGTGAGGTCAAGTCTGGTAGGAGGCCAGACCCCCTCACAAGCAAATAAATTTATTTTATCCTTCCTTTTGCTCTCTCATTGTAATTTTGGATGCATTTTAAGCTATGACCAACATCCTCTTTACATGATTTTTTCGTCATATATTGTTCCTCCCACCTTTTAATGTTCCTTGTTATATGAGCTCCTTGTTTGGAAATTGTTTTTTGAGCATGCATATCTTCTTGATAGAGTTTATATATATTTATTGATAGTATTCTTTAGATTTTGGTATAACTTATTCTCTTTATGAAGAATAGCTAGTCTGGTGTAGCTCAGTGTCAACATCTATGTGTAGTAGGATGGGCCTACATTGTTACTTCAAATGTATTTTTGATAGAGTCTGACATCCTACATCTTGTCATTTTTTGGCTATTGATTCTTTTAGGTGTGTTTTTTTCATACATTATGGCTCTTTTCATCATTTGCCACACTCTTCCATCATCCCATGACATGATAGTTTGTGCATTGGCACTTTGACACACTTGTAGTTTGTGTCATGCCTCTATGAAGAACCCTTTATTAGTGCCTTACCTTATTCTATGGAGACCTTATCTATATTTTCAACACCACTTTTTATGATAGTTAATAGTCTCCCATAACATATGGAGCTATTCTAGTGCATCCAATATCAGCTTGTTTAGTGTTCAAGTAGTGGATTCAGACCACTTGTGTAGACCTTTTTCATCCACTCCATCCATTATTGGGGGATGCACATACAACTTTTTTTATCACCACTCTATCCAGTTAGTAGTATGGGAGGTGTGATGTACATTTTGACTTTTGGTATTGAGTGTTCTTTACACATATATTACTCTTTTATACTTTTATCACCACTGATAATCTTCTTGATATTCTCATGAAGCCTAGTGTTAGCTATTTTTATGATCGAGTAGTGGATTTAGACCACTCATGTAGATTGAGTTCCTTTATGACTTATGAGTACATGGAATGCAGAATACTTCAACATAATCTCTTGGGGTTTTCTATATCTCTCTTTTTTTCTCTCTCTTGGGGGGGAGTTTTTCCTATGGGTTTTATCTCTTTTCTCGAGTTATGAGAGTTATATATATTTTTCACTTTTAAGTTTTTTATAGATTTATCCTTTGTACATGGGTATATTATTTAAGCACTTTGTTTATTAGAACTGATATGAGAATTTTACTTGACTCCATGGCCTTTTTAGTGATTCTTATAGTGACACTAGTGTGGTAGCCCCACTAGTATTTTTGCTCATTTTTCACCATCATGTTGGAGGGTTTTCAAGAAATGCTTCCTCAAGTTCATCATTATACACAATATTTTGGAGCATAGTATTTATGTTCAGTGATCCTTGTATTCAAACCATTCCTACTTCAATTTGTTAGTTATAATAACTTGACATCCATGTACTTTATCAATATGGTTTGGAATTCATAGGGACATTTGACTTCACATTGAATCTTATTTTATACATGGGTACCTTATTAGGCTTAATCATTGGGACCCATTTGTATTTTATATTCACTCCCTAATCTTTGATTAAGAGAGGGTATTAGAGTAATTTAGCTAAGATTTAATAGGGCTTGATTAAGACTAATATGGTGTGCACATGCCCAATTACTTAGTTGGCCACACTAACTCCTCTATGGAGGATAGTGACCTCAAAACTTATTCCTTATTGGGAGACAATGGTCTCAACACTCACCTAGTGGGAGGGCCACCTCCTTGTCATTCACTTGCCTCTTACTCCTATTTGTAGACACTCTTGAAGTGCATTTCATGGACAAAAGCATGGAGAGTAATATAGATTTTTAGGGACATTTTAATCTATTGTTTTAGTAATATTTTTTTATTTGTGTAAGAATTGCCTTCATGTTTTCCTTGATGGTAATGTGCTCTTGGAGAGACCCTAGGTGAGTGCATTGATCACTCCAACATTTGAGGTTTTATTGAATTTTTTTGAATTTTATTAAATTAATGAAACCCTAATAGAGGACTGATTTGGATTAGTTAGCTTATGCAAAAATCAATAAAAATTAGAATTTTATAAACCACAATTTATTACACAAAAATGAAGAAGGTAAACCCTAGGATGAAACTAGGGGTTTTAAGCAATATTCAAAGTATTTTAGGTTCACCAAATGAATGAAATTTTTAATTTTATTAATTTTAAGCCTTAGGTTGTTAAATATATTGAGTACAGTAAATTAGGATATAAAATATGTAATAAACACAACCACTGATTTGTAACAAAATTTACCTAGTTTGACCTTTTTAAAAATATAAATAAATGATGTAAACAAGTAATTAGATGGAAAATAATTGAGATGGAAGATCTAAAGGATACAAATTGAGACATTAGTTGATTTGAGTGTTGTAGATAGGATCCAAGTGTCAAAACCCTTC
>JARHVA010005750.1:0-75000 GCA_037957365.1 Torreya grandis
ATATGGTAAGCTAGATAGGTAATTAGTCATGCGCAAAATGTCCTACCACATAAGATAGATAACACCCATGTAGATCTCAATTATTTATATGCAATTCTAAGGATTATAAGTATCTTCATGGCATAATAAAGCTAATTTTATACCAAAAATCATTCCAATGGTGCCAATACCCCCTATGGAAACATAAGGGTTAGAGACCATTAACATTCCCAAAATGTAGCAAAATATTACCCTAATAGGGATATATATCAATGAGAAACACATACAAATAGTGTGCCCCCTAAAATGCTTGATAAGTACCATGAAAACATAGGTACCAAACAATTATATTGTAATACATGTGAATGATATAATTCATGACACCTAACATAGTTTAATAATATGCATGATAAAAATCATGGCAACAAACATAAAAATATAACAATCACTGACACCCAAGATAATACCACAAAAATTAGCTACCACACATAAGTTAATCAGACAACATGTAAGCATGTGACTCACAAGACCAAAAATAAGATGATAGTTTATATACAAGTACATAACAACATACACAAGAAAACAAAAGCATTACACATGTAAATATAAGCAAAGGCTCACACACTATCTAAAATGTACCCAATATAAAAAGATATCCATATAACATATAAGATATAGTTATTATTAAGATATGCATGATTTATGTAAATTAGTCTGATATAATAAATGGACATTAAATAAAAAATATCACAATGATAAACTCTTGTAAAAGGAAACCTAGTGTTTAGTATTCAAATGAATGATTAGGCTCACCAATATTTTTTTACTTATTTTACACCTAAGAGATATAAAATAATGAAAAATATGAATAATAAGATAATGGCAATATAATAGTAAACACACAAATATGAATTGAAACAAATCGATAAATAATACCCTTAAATAAATTTAGAAATGATAAATCAAGAGAAGGATGACGTAATTAACTAATTATGCACACACATTTTTCACATAATTCATTATTAAATCTATAAATTATTTGTATATGTTTCATAAATTGCTAAAATTATAAACAATGGTTGAAAACCTACTTGGATGCTACCAACAAAGTTGCACACTTACATCAACTAAAACTGATAATGTTTCTGAATAGTGTCCATACACACAGTGAGAGTTTGATACTTATAGAATATACATACTTATGCCTATAATGTGTTATTATGTGTGTATGATAACCTCTCCAATATTTTGAAAAAAATATTTTATTCTCTCTCTTTCATTTAAACCCTAATTAAATATTTTTTATTCAACCACAAGATGCCCTTAAAATTTTTATTACTTTGGGTTGGACTAACCCCAATCACTCACTATTAAACTACTAAGCATTAAAAACATTTAAATAATATGAAGAGGTAAACTACACATATATTTCCCACTTAAGTGTGTGTATGCAACATCTTGAACAATCTAGAATGCATTGATATATTTTAATCTTTGATACTTAATACCATGTAACTTTGATTTTGTTTATTCAGATATCTCTCTATAGAATACTTTAGGACTAATCCCATAATATTTGAGATATATGCATGCCTTTTGATAATATTACAAGAGAGTAATAGGTGACATCTGAGTGATGATTAAGTCCAAATTGATCCTATTTTTGATTTATAATAACAAATGATTCTTTGTCAATCACCATTATGATTGACCCTGAAAAATGTCTAGACTGACTTAACAGAGACTTTCCAATTAGAAAAATAACTATTGAGGGATCCTGTACACTTTCAATAGGGTGAGTAACCTATGGTAATTGATACTCTATTATTTTATCGATACTACTTTGGAAGTGAAAAAGTAAGGATATGAAATATGGAGACTCTTTGTATGGATTATAGATGGCTCAAATATTTAATCAATTAATCTTGAATATATATGTATCTAGTGAATAAGGGGAAATATGCACAAGATCAAAATATATGCAAATTGTCCAAGCATGCAAATGTATCTCAAAATTGATGTTTCCAAAGTTTCAAAGACCAAATTTAGTTATATACATTACTATTAATTAAGAAGAACATATACGTACCAAAGAAAATGATAATGATAATGATAATGATAGAAAAATATATAGTGCACCATCTATTACAAAATCCAAATATGGATAAGTTTTTAATGATTATCTCACCAATATATGAATTGATGATTAGAATTATATATCTCAATATAAGGGATTAGACGAGGATTATAAAGATTATGACAACTATCCACCCATTAGCCATGAGAGACTCATAGATTTACCTAAAGTTACAATAGCATATCAATTGCATGAAAGAGACATCATTGGATATTGTTATCATATTATAATGGGGAATTTAGAATTTTATCTTAATAATCAATTTTATTTTATGATAAAAAGTTCAAACTAGATATAGGGACATTTAGTTGGCATTTATTTTTATGCCTTGCATTTATTGATTTTATACTTGATTGAGAACTCATTTTTATTGGATTGTGATATTGCATAATTTATTTCTATTTGGATTTACCTATTTCATTTTTTTAGTGTTCCTCCTGAGAGTTTTCTTTTCGACATTTTACTAATCTATTATCACTTTGTGTGCATATGTTTTTCCTTGATTGGTCATCGCATGTCCTTGGAACCTTTATTCATAGTAATTAATAGGGTATATATCTATTCCTAAACTACTATGATACACATCATTTATACAATTGGATACTTACATCTTCTACTACATTTCATCCATACCACATGATTATGCCTCATAGATAGTTTTTTATAACTTAGACACCCACTACATATTGGCCTTGCATTATAAAATTAATGGGCCCTTATTCCTTGAATACCTTATACACCTTATAAAATTAATTTCTTTATGATTATGAATGACTAATATATCACCCATCAAGGGGAAAGATCAAAATAACAAAACTTCAAAAACATTAAAACATACAAAAATTGAAAAACATTGCTTCATACATGGTTACATATTCATCTATGTTAAAGGATTTAATATCCATTATTTACACATGATTTTTATTTTATTTTTTTAATGGATGTTATTTATATATGCATGTTACATGATACTGCACTGTCACATATTACTTGATTACTATTTTTCCATAACTTTGAGGGGCATTTTCATAGGAAACTTATCCTATATTGAGGGCATTACCATACATCAAAATTTTAAGGTGATAAATTTATTTCCTTGTTATTTTATCATAATGATATAGATTACATTAGATAATACATATGTTTCTATTATTTTCATGGATATTGACATTACAATTATTGCATGGTTACATTAGATATTGTGATAGAATGTTTGCTTGTGGGTACATGTGTTTTCTAGTTTTTGTGTCCTTGTCCATAGAGGATTATATTTTTGTTATGTTTTATGAATACTTGTGTGTTGTTTAAAAAATTATGTGGTCATTATTGTGTATTCACTAACTTTTGTGGTCACTAACTTGTGTATGGTCAGTAACTTGGGTGCCTTCATTATAAATAAACCAAAATGCTAAAACTTTCAAAAAACTAAAAATGTACAAAAACATTCATAAAATGTGAAAGTTAAAAAAGTTATTTGCCTTTTTTTAATCATATAAAACATATTATGCCTATTTTTACTATGTTATAGGTTTCTCACATATGCATTGTACCCTTTTGCATTATGCTTGATATGAAACTATATTTCATACATAGTGTGGTGCTTTTACATTATACTATGGGCCATAAATAGATGGAAACTCATTTATTCTAAAAATAATTAAATGGAATCAGATATATTCAAATTTTATTTCATATATTTTAGGATATTGGACACTTTAACTATATTAATTTTCTAACATATGATGTGGCTAACATAATATTTTGAGATGAATGATTACAACATGGGTCTTCATCCTTCATATCAAAAGGGGGCATATATCAAAGATATTTTTCAAAACATTAAAAATTTGAGATAAATTGGAAAAAATATATATTTTAATAATTAATAAGTGGATCAGGCCATAGTGACTCCAAGAGAAGTGTTGGCTATGTTTTAAAATCTATCAAAAGTATAGTATTAGTGGTAGTTTATTTTAACATTTGGGTAAAATAATAGCAAGGTGTATTAACTCATATTCTCTCTTTTCAAATTTTCAATTCAATATAATGTTTATTAAAAACTTAAAATTTTCAAAATTCACCATAAATACTGTTTACTTATTAGAAATCAACCATTTTTTAGAAGTACATCAAACTTTCAACTAATAATATATATAACTATATGGAAAAAGATTTATCTTCCTATTCTTATGGTAAGTGAAGGTACCTTATTAAATTATGAAACACTTTAAATTTTAAATATTCATGTATCACCTTATATACACCTCAAATTATGGACATTATATGGACACCTAAATTTGGTACAAGACCCCTTTTCCATAGTCTATTTTCCTTATTTTATCATACTTAATCCACATGAAAAAATTTATCTATATTAGATATATCTTCCCTTTGTGTCAATCCTAATATCATCATATTTAAAGTAAATATTCCTCATTTATATAATTTTTTTTGACTTATCCCATACTAACCTATCTATTGGATGCAAAATATATGAGAGCCTATAGATTGAATATTCATTTATCTTCGTATGTGCTAATAGATATAATTTGATAAGTGATTTTAGCCTCAATGGACCAATAATAGATTTATTTTGGGAATGTAATAATCATATAAACAGTCTAAATATACATGCTTAATTTTTTGGGTAAAGTGGGAATAAGACACTAGGAATAAGGGTCTTATGCCAAATTTAGATGTCTACATAACTCCCCCACTTTGACATGGGTATGTGAGTAAAATGCATGTGTACGTCAAAGTATAATAGAAATAAATGAGACACAAAAAATCACTTGCCTAAGGAAGGATGAATATTTTTTTATGCATAGTATAGTTGAACTTCCATTCATATAGTATTGTTGATGTACCTGGCAAAAAATCCAACTCCTATAGGTAGTCAAATGCTTTTGATATTTTTTATTTTTTGAAAATATATCATATGAATTAATACAATTTATTATTATCACCTCAAATATTTCATCAAAAATACTTCAAATAGGTGTTGAAATATATCCAAAATGTCTTTGGGAGTCTTCATAAACTCAATCCACTTATTGATCAAGAAAGTAGATATACTTTTCCACTCTGTCACTTTTCGTTTTTCAATCTTTTGGATTTGGTAATTTCGTTATATATACCCCCTTTGAGGTAAGGTATGAATAAATTATGTTGCAATCACTCATCTCAAAATAAAAGGTTAAACACTTCATATGTTATTAAAAATAAGTTAGCTGACACATATTATAATAGTAGATAGATATGTAATTTTAATCTTTTAATTATTGTGATATTTTAGTAGATCATATTATAGGAAAAATAGATTATCCAAATCATGATATAATCCTAAAAAAATTGCAATTTGTTATTTTCCACAATCTAATGTTTTGATTTTTTTTTTGATATTTCAAAGTTTAATTTTGCATCTAGTTTTTCCACATGGATTCATGTGAATTGCAATATATCAGAATAAGTATGTTATCATAATAAGAAAAATTCACTAAGGTATGATTCCCACTTTGGAAAATAAAAATGGGAAGAAGTTATTATACCTACAAATGTCACAAGTAAACCATTTGTTGGGATATATAAAGTAATGGGAATATAAACACATATATTACCCCATAGATGCATGGTGGAAACCATGGAAATATATGAATCAATCAATTAATACCACAATATGCATGATATACATCATGGATATAATCATAATATATTACACTCAAGTTAAGACTACGCAATGTTAGTGATCACACCCAAG
The DNA here is from genome assembly GCA_037957365.1 of Torreya grandis. Taxonomy (NCBI): domain Eukaryota; kingdom Viridiplantae; phylum Streptophyta; class Pinopsida; order Cupressales; family Taxaceae; genus Torreya; species Torreya grandis. The sequence goes on from JARHVA010005750.1 coordinate 5,874, forward strand.
TTAGTGAAAATACATACCAAGACTTGACTCACATAAGAAATGATGATGAGAAGGTCCTCTATCAATAAGGATGAAAAAACAAGCACAAACATGCATGCACAAGCATACATTCATGCATAAAATATGATTGTAACAATGTGACAATCACAATATATATTATCCATGTGATAAGAGACATATATGATACTCACATAATATTTAGAAATATAGCTCAAAAAAGATAATGGGAAAACAATGTTAGCTATCACCGTGAAATTTTCCATTGAAATTGCAATGCCCCCAAGCTCAGATATGTTGAATCTAAAATTATACCCTCCAAGATGTGGGCACATAGTGTGAAATCTAATATCATGTAACTTATGAATATACATAGCACCCATGCAAGACAATACCATAAAACCCATAGGTGTAAACCATGGTTAATGAAAAAATATAGCATAGGTAAGCTTGTAATATGTATAAAGAAATGTTTTTTTTTCAATATTGATATGTTTCAGTTTCTAGATGGGAAAAATATTATCTATGTAAGCATAAAAATTGATAATAAATGGTGATAAAGTGTATGAATGTTGTATTGAGTATCATGATCTATGTAATGGTTCAATCCAAATAAGTAATATAGGTCCCAAAGTGTAAGGCAAAATTAATATATCATGACATATGATATATCCAACTACGTGGCTAGATAAAATAGAGATTGAATCATAAGTTAAGGATACCAATGTACATGGGAAATACCTCCTTCCCTTTAATGTAAAAATATTCAAAGAAACCAAAATATAGTTATTATAACAATATTATGTCAATATAGAGTTTAAAGCTAAGAATATACAGTGCAATGTATGTAGTAAACATACATGGGTATAATTACCCATAGTAAAATGTGTCAAGTAAATCAAAGGGAAAGATATAGTTAAATGAATAATGCTTATGAAAATCAATAAATGCCAAGATGTAAAGTCTATTAAGGACATGAATGCCAAAAATAATATAATAAGGTAAGGCATATAGGTAATATGGCTTTATAAAGTGATACATGTATAATCAATACAATGTGTATAATTAATTATGGTTATCACTCCCCTATGTGCAGATTATGCTAAATTTATTCTCAAAGTAAACTCATATAATGTCAATGAAAAACATGTGTGGGTATGATTGCCCAAAATACAAAGATATGTATATAGATATAATCAATAAATATCATGCTTGGATATGATGCCCCTTTGGAAAAATATATGATCATGTGTAAAACCATGTTTTTGATTTTTAGATATATATGTAGAATAAAATAAAGCACAAGATTGTACATGAAATAAAATGAATAAGACTCAAAAAATAGAATAATGAAATGAGGATAATTCTATGCACCTATGGCTTTCCTTAGAAATTTATGAATACTATGAAAAAATTATAGATAAGTATGTTGTCATGATTAGGAAGAGTAGTATCAGTGATTTAAAAAGGTTAAATATCCAAATGGTCAAGGTCAATGGAATAAAACAAGCAACATGAAACAAGTGGATAAAATAATGTCAAAGCAAACATAAGGAAAACATATGTGAAATCTAGAATATATAATAATGTAATCAAGCTCAAGAAGAATAACTAGATCATAGTCATAGATTGGAGGATGTTGATGATAACATATAGAATGTATGAGAAAATCCATGTACACATGTAAAATTGTATATCTTATGTAAGACATTAGTAATAAAAGGGGTGCATGTAATGGTGGCTCTATATAACAAAATGTGATTGCTTAACAGGATGTTATATTTAGCCATAAAAAAGTAAGCAATGCCCATACATATGAGATCCATAATTTTAATCATAGGAATATCTATCCAGATCATCATTCCTCTTATCTAAATTAAGGTATACTATAAAAAACAAGTGTGGAAACATGGATACGTAAATCTAGTTATGTTTACTAGTTATGTCATGCCCAAAACTTGCATGACTAAAAATACACAAAAAATAGGTAATTTTTTTTTTGAGAATGTCCAAAGCACATTCTAATCCCTTTCACTTCCAATAGTTTTCCAAATACATGGCATAAGATTTGAAATGTGATGTAACAAGTACGCATGCCTAATCAACATAGATTCTAATGCACATATGACCAAATGATAATTTACACAACCATGTTAGCCCCACTCACTCAATTTACATAAAACTCTCTAAGTTTACCTAGTGTGTCCCGTGGTCCTAAGGCCTATAAATGACACTTGAATTAGGTGAGGTGGGTTTGAGAAACCATTAGATCAAACAATTATATCTACCTTATTGTGGTACTCAAAATCATCTTTGGGTAATTCTAGCTAATCATAAGGCTTGGTTCAAACTTAAGTCATAATTAAAACTATTTTTTACTTAACTCAAAGTAAAAAATCATGGAGAATTCTCAACAAAAAATCATATAGTCCTAATACAACCTTCATAGGGGTCTAATATATCTCAATTTAGCGTCGTGAGGATGGAACAGCCCATCTCCACCATCAAATTTGATTAGTCCATATCATCAAATTAGGGCATGGTGTAAAAACACTTGTAAACCTTATGGGATCCCATAAAGGTTTTTAAATCCTCATTTTAGGTTTAATCTAGTTTGGTAAAGGGGGAGGAAGTGTTGGAGAATGACTTGTCCAAATTTACTCCTCTCCACCTTCTTCACCCTTTGGATGATCACCATTAATGGGGACTCAAATATTTTATCAAAATTAGAATTATTTCATTTTCAAAATTATAACATGATAAAAAAAGGTGCATGGGCTCATTTTTTAGGTACATAGATCAACAGAAAGTCTCTAGGTTATCTTAAACTCCCGTGGTTATCAAAATGTCAATTTGGGAGCTTCAATATCCTCTACAACCATTAATGGTTGCCAAGCCAAGTTTAAGGTAAAATTATTTGAAAATAAAATTTTAGGTTACAAATATTATTTCATACAATAGACTATATAAAATTAATGGGGGTCAATTTTAGGGTTAACCCATTACTAGGCTTCCAAGATCCCACAAACATTGAAAAAGTGTAAACTGACCTCTTAGGGAAAAAAGTAGCATATATAGAAAATAATGCTACTTTAAGTTCTAAAACCTATTCCATGCAAAATAACATGAAAAATATAGGTAGTCCCTTTAGGGTTCCCTTGCCTACGGGTATGTAGGTCTCCATTATCTTCACATGAAACTAGTGACTTCATTTTAAAAAGTTTTAGTATAATTTTAGTATATAGGTAAAACTTTAGGAAATTAATCAATTTGAATAAAATAATATTTAAAATATAATTTTTTTTTTAATTTTATCTAACCTATTTGTAACAGTTACCTAGCGGTCAATGTTAGTTGACCTCTGCATGGCCTAGCCCAAGGTGAGGGGTTCACAATGTGGCTTATTATCCATGTGGTTTACCCTTAACCACTACCTAATGACTCCACAATCAACTACCTAGATAAAGTGTAGGCCCCCAAGGGTTCCCACACTCACTACATGGTCATATTGGTGACTGCTAATTATTTTTACCGATAGACCTATAAACAAGGACAATACATTTTCAAAGGGATTGTCAATATTAAAAAATTTCCTACAGGTACGTAAACTTTGAAAAATGTCCATGGCTAAAACATAGGTATAAAAAGTTATGAAACAAGCAGTGTTGGGTCCCAAAAATTCTCAATTTTATTATAAAATTTTAAGGCACAATTTTACCTCATGTTGTGTGCTTAAAAAATGTGTGGAGTAGATTACAAAGAAGATCTAGGTAAAATTAGAAGTTTTCACTTCAAAAATTTGTATCTTTCTTTCCAAGACTCCAAAAATCAATCCCAAAGTTTATATGGATTCCTAGTAAAGCCTAGTTTATGAATAATTTATTTTTGGGGGGTTTAGGTAATATTAATTATGTATAAAAATTATAAAAATAGAATAGCCTATTTAAGGCCTTAAGCTAGATAAGGGGGTTTACAAACTTTCCAAGTAAATTATGAACTAATATTCTATTATTCATAAAGGAATATATTTTTTCAAATGTCACTAGCATAAGCACAATTTATTTTTCATAATTAATTTTTTCTTTTCATTTATATTCCAATACAATCTATTTTTAAGAGAGTACAAGAGAGATAAAGTCTTCCCACTTTAATTTAATGCCTTTTTCAACTTTTCTTATACTTTATACATAAAACAATAATTACAATTGAACATTAAATTATAATGGGTTTTAAAATAGTGAATAATTTTTTTTAAATCATTACCAAATCATTGAAATATAAATCTTCAAGTATGTTGCACATACAACCTACAAGGTGAACCAAAGGAGGGCCTCACCTCATTTTCCATTTTTAATCATAAGGTGACTTCCCTAAGCACCCTTGAGCCTAAGACGTATATGTCTGAGCATAGTGAACATCAAGGGTATGAGTAAGGTCAAGATTATCAAGATAAGATTTGGTTGGTGGGTAGAACATTTAAGTAGTCTACTCAATTAGAAGGCTAACTAGCAAATCTTACATTAGATACTTCTATGACCCAAAAAAATCAATTTATGAACATCAAAACATAATTTAAAACAAATAATATCAAGGCTTCCATGTGGGTATGCCTCCCTATTGTCTTGCCACTTCTATTGGCCATGAGATGACCTTAACACAGTCAACTATGCCAAAGAACCATGTAGGAGGGCATGGGAGGCCATTTCCCTAGCAACTACCAATACACAAATAAGAACCATTTATGAGATCATGGGTACCCTATTCCATTAACAATACCACTATGCCAAAAATAACCATGTAAGAGGGCATGAGAACATGGTTTCCCTACCATTACCACTACACTAAAAAAAAAAATAATATAAGTAATCTAAGCATAAATGGGTATCCTAATGGATTTAAAATGAATCAAGAAATGGATCTTAAAATAACCAATCATTGCATCTCCAAACCCCAAGTGGGTAATAAAATCCACATGGTAACCATAGGCACAATCTTGGTAAGCAAATTTAAAAATAGGGTAGCTCGAGTGGCCATACACCTCTTGGAAATAAGAAAACAAAAGGGAGAAGATTATCTTTCAAAGTATCAAAATAAAGAAAACAATTTAAAAAAAGTAAACCTACCTTGGTTTCTTTACTTGGTACAACATAATATAATTCCTTTTAAAATGGTTGGGTTGGTCCACCTCCTTGCAAGAAAAGGTCTCTTATTCTTCCCTTAACTTCTCCTTCTCTCCTCTATCTCTCCTTCTATTTCTCAAATTGAAAATGGAAAAAAATTCTTCCAAGGAAGGATTTGATTCCTCATATAAGCAAAGACTCACATCCTTTGGCCAATGGGAAGGTGAGATGTGTTTCCTATTCCTTGGCTCTTAGTTGAAAATTCCACATAAACATTAAATATTATAATCCCTTGTGGTAAATTAAGGTAAGTACTTACCTCTTTAATGTTCCCACTATCCCATGCCATAAATGAGCACATGGGTTTTCCTATGGCCTACTTCACACTCCAAACAAGTCCTACTCCATCCTATAGTCAATTGGGGTCTTAATTACATAAATATCTACATTTAAATTACTTTATAACCACTTTAAAAGTTTTTTGAATTTTCCAATCTAAGTTTTGGTTAAGTTGACCACTTATGTGGTTTAAAAATCTAATTTATTGAGTAATATTAATGTCAAAATGACAAGTTGTATGAATAATTTCAAAGGGGTGAATAGTTTTAGGAGGGGCAAGGAGGTTCACAAATTACAACTAGGTCCACATATGACACTACAATTAGGTTTCAATTTATAAAATTAAAATAGTCATTACATCATTATACCAATTATGGACTCTATTAGATCACTCTAAGATCTCTAAATGTCCAAGAAATGCATGAAACCCTAGGGAGTAGGTGAGAGAAATGTAAACATAAAGAGAGTTTCATATTAGTCCATTAGCCAAAAATTATAAAGGAGGTACATTATATAGTGAGAGATTATGTCACCAAAAATGTAACAACTTAACTCACCATTAGAAAAAAAATAAGTGTATTTTCCCCTAATGACCTTAACAACCCTAATCAAGTTGATTAACAATTGTATAGGTAAAACTACAAGTGGGGAAAACCTACACTAATACCCCCTGAAGTGTAACTTAGGTGGGTAGAAGAATTGGGTCCCAATAACAAGGCTTGATGAGGTACCCAATAACAATGCAACTCATATAAGGTAGAGAAAAGGAGAAAAACCATAGGAACAAAACTCCTCTCTAAAAAGAGAGAAAATAAGAGGGATAAAAATCTTGACTAGAGTCTATAACTACCTATATCCATCCTATATCCTGCAACTGTGGATCAAAATTAGATGCAATGAAGAGTGGATAACCTTGAAACAATGAATGTGTCTTCCAAGTGCTTGATGGATCTTTAACTAAGGAATGATTCTTATACAAGTAATTATTCTCCTTGTGTAAGGTAGAAGGGACAAATTCTCTATGTAATGATGGTGTAATGGAATTAGAGGCTAATAAGGATTACAAAATGCCCTATAACTATGGAATAGACTGCCTAATATCTAATATGTCTTGGATTACTATATCTATTCCATGTAATGTCCAAAGTGGACCAGAGGTGGGTTGGTCAAGAAATAACTCCTTAATATCTAGAAGGTGACAAGGATATGGTGGAGGTGTGTCCTCATCACTACTATAGTCATTTGTGCTAGAAGAAGAGTCATCAATCTCAAAGGAATGCTCAAGATAAGAAATGTCATCATATTCATGTGAGTTTGAAGAAGAAGAATTTAAAGGAGAGTTAGGAGTAAATTGTGAAAATTTATATAGTAGAGTTTAATGATTGACCATTCCCACTAAAAATATGGTATCATTATGTAACTCTCTAACGTACAGTAAATTTGGAGTTAACTCAACTCGTATGCTAGAACCAAGGTGAGTGATCTAGTAAACTGATAAAAGATTACTTAAAAGTGAGAGAACACTCAAAAAATTATTGAATGTCCCACCAATAATTTAGCAAACCCTCTCTTTAGAACCTTTTTAAAAGTGTCTTTACCCATTTGTATAAAGGACATGTCACATGGTTCTAAGGAATTGAACTCTATTTGTGAATATGACATGTGATGTAAAGCACAAATTCAATTACTCATGTAGGATTCAGAGGTGAACTACAACGAAGACCTTGCCTTTTACTTTCCCCTTACCATTCTCTTTTGACTTTTCTTTACCATTACCATTTTCCTTAGAGGATTCATGGGTTGATGAACTCTTATTGGAAGAATTAGGGACATTGATATTGTGCTTTTAGAGCATCTTAGTTAGTTTGTCAATCTAATTCTTCAAAATTTTGATTTGATCATACTTTCTTGAACAAAAACCATATTTGCTACTATCTTTGTTAGGCTTAACATTTGAATAAAAGGTCTCATTATTTCATTTTTAGGTGGGACGATTTACATCCTTCTCTTGATCCATTTTATTTTATTTCTTATCTCTATTCTTTGAAGCTTTTTATTTCTTATAAAAATGTGCATAGGATTTGAGGACTTCACTATGCACATTAGTATCAACTTATCTTCCTCATAAATCAATATTGAAACAAAGGTATCTAAGTAAGGCATCTTCCATGTGGCTCTAATATCACATTGTATGGCATGGAAAGTGGACACAAACATAGAATGGTCTAAACCAAGTTTGGATAGTATAGACACAACAATTTGATTATCATTTTTATCTATTCCACATTAGTCTAATTGTAACCTCAAAGATTTAAACTTGGTGAATAAATCCTATAAGGTGTTAAAGTCACTTGGGCTCAAACTAATGAGCTCATTCCCAACTCATGACCTCTCATCACATCCTTATTTCCAAAGAGCTTTTCTAGTGATGTCTATATTTCATTAGGTATTGTATCAAATTCTATGTGAAAGAGTAGATTAGGAGAGACAAAAAGACATAGTAGTCTAAAAGCTCTATCACAATAGTTAAACCATTTAAATTTATCTACTTTTATTCCAGGTTTAGTCTCTTTTCCCTTTACAATTTTATGAAATCCCTTGGCTTTAAAATAATTTTTATTCTATATTTCCATTCATGATAATTAAATGGCATGAGAGGACTTAATGAACTTAAATCCATAGTGCAAAAAAAAAGGTTTTTGTAGAAAGTAAAGAAGAAGGTATAAAATAAAATTGCACAACACCACACAATACCCTCTTAGAACTATCAAAGTGACCGCCCTTAAATTTTAAAATACAAGTATGCTCATATAGACTTTGGGCATAACTGAGAATGCATCTTGAATAATTATTGCATAAGTACAAGGAACTGGAGGGATGTTGGGCTCATTTGATAATGTATCTAAGAGAGTATAATAGTTGAGTTGAAGGGATTTTTAGTAGACCTAAGATGACCACCAATACATAGATCATAAAAAAAAACACTTTTGAATAAGATGGCACTAAAAAAGGAGTTATCGATCAAAATTTATAGTTGATTTAATGTTTGTTCTTGCATAAAAAATCTCAACCCAACATAAATCAAAAATATTTGGGTTGATTAGAGAATTGGTTGTAGCTAAGTTTAAGCCTAGATCATGTGACCATACCATATAACCAAAGTTATAATACCTTTTATGAGTGGTTCCCCTCCCCATTTTTCATTAATTTGATTGATGTGGGAGTGATGTCACTCCCAAAATACCTCTAAATTTCAAATAAATATTCACTTTTTTCCCTTGATTAAATTTAATGGCCTTCTAAACATTGTAACATGCAAAAAAGGGTGTTCAAGGTCTACACAATTCTTACGTAGGGGCTAGATTCTACCGTGTGTATGCATGTGTGTTAGGTTATAATAGGTATGCATATAGTGGTGTCAAGTTTTGACAAGTGTGCATACAAGGGGTGTCAGGATCCACTGGGTGTGTAGATAAAGTCATCAGGTTATGACAAACCTATATTTCGAGGCATTGGATTCTAATAATCTTATAGATATAAGGGTGAAAGTATACCAATGGTAAAATGTTTGTCCAAGCCTATTTCCCTGCTGCCAAAAGTCCTTGCAAGGGTTGGAAACTTTGCTAAGATTAGAAAACCCCAAAATATGTAGATTTTGTATGGATCCAAAAAAAATAGTAAGAACCCACTTGATAACTCAAAAAAACTAGAAAACCCCAAAAATTGTTTCTTGATTTGATAATCCTACTATACAGATATGTATGAAGACCATGAAGAAGACCCAAAACCTCTAAAAATAGTTGAAAATGGATGTCACAAATCTAGGTCATGTTTACATATAATTTTAGGGGTTTGATGCCTTTTAAATCTAATGGTGCTATTGATTTTATGATTGGAGACTTCAACTGTATAGTTTATAGGATTTTCATGAAATCCCACCAAACCTATGAAACCACCAAAAATAATAAAACTAATAAGAATGCATGCAAGAAAGATCTCATTGAGGATTTCAGAAATGAAAAAATGACCTTTAGATTAGAGTTATGATACCATGTTATATCACTGCAAGATCTCTAAACATCCAATAAATTAATGAAACCCTAAGAGTAGGTGATAGCAATGCAAAGTAAAGTAAGTTTTATATTAGTCCATTAGCCAAAAATACAAAGGAGGTACATTATATAGTGAGAGATTAGGTCACCAAAGAGGTAACTTTACTCACTATTAGAAACACATTAAGTATATTTTCCCTTAATGACCTTAACAACACTAAGCAAGATGACTAAAAAATATGTAGGTAAAATTACAAGTGAGAAAAATACTACACTAACACACTCATGATCAATGTAGTCCCAATTCCCTCATTAGCCTCCCTTATCACCTACACAACAATTCACACCTAAAATGTACTACCCTATATGTCCAAAACTATAGAATATATTTAAAAAAAATTAATCACAATCCATAAAAAATACATATGAAGTTATCTAAGGCATAACATCTCAATGGTAATATACTTGTGCCATTAATATAAAAATTGGTATAATCAATCATATGCTTAATAAGCATTAGCTCTACTAGTAAGGAATTATGATAAGTATCATAATGGACAACTAAATAACATAAGTAAATTAACATCATCTCACATATAAAATCCATTGTCTCAAACATAAGGTAATAACAACATTCATGTCTTGATATGTATAGAGCATGTCATATCATAATGTGTGTACAATATTATTTTTACCAAAATTAGACACTATGAAGTTAGGGGTCTCACAAATTATGTTTACCTTAATTATAATTTTAATTAAAGTAAAGAATAAACTAAACAAAGAATATTAATTTTTAAACTATGTCAATTTTTTTAAATCAACATTTCGAATCACACTTCATGAACCATCATCAAGATGAGAGAATGATGATGGTATATGAAGTGTGATCTGACATGTTGATTTAAAAAAATTGACACAATTTAATGAAATATCTTTTTCATTTACTTTTTGGAATATGGAAATACCATCTCTATAATAAGAATAAACTAGTTAAAATTAAATATATCTAAGCATACATAAATGAACATAGAGAGTTCAGATCTATCTAACAGGACATTATGTGAAAAAAGTCCAAATGCAATAAATGAAGCTAGAATAAATAATGAAAATGAAAAAAGGATAAGGAATATTGGCACTTGTTTTTTTATTTTATAAATCTAAGACTACAGATAGAATATGAAAACTGTATCAACCTTATCATGTAATCTAGAAATTTCATGATACTCTAGGATAGACCCATCCACTAGGACAAATATGTACCTGTGTTGGATAGACTTGTATGGTTATGACTATATAAATGTGTCCAATTATATTGTGATGTGACTAGTTTCATCATACTAGGGTTTCACAATTTGGTTTTTTTACCAATGTGATGACATCTTTATGTTACACTTATACATTCACTTCACTGATATGATGGGTATAATTTGTAAAATATGTGAATATCCTCCTTGAATTATCCTATATTATAAAACAAAAAAATATCTATGGAGTCAACTAAAAACTGAGGTAGCATTAAAAATTACATATCCCACACACCTAGAGTTAGACCTTCACATAGTTTTGTGAGAGTGTAGTTAGAATAGATTGAGTGAGGGTTTGTGAACATCCTCTTCCATATAAGTGATGATGTATTTATAGGCAGTATAATAATCTCCTTTAAAATAAGGGAAACATAGAGAGACCAAGATAGGATGACAATGTCACAAGCATATAAGATTTTATTTGATGCTTGGATATTTTATATTCATAAATGTATTATCTTTGCCTCTACATAGATCCTTCTTAGATTATTTTCCCATTCATGAATGGGATGGATTAGACCTTGTATAAATAGGCTGACCTAGGATAACTCACATGTGTTGGAAAAATATGACAATGTATAAACTCAAAGGTTACGATGCATGAATCATGAAAATGGATGGCAAACTAAAAAATGGAAAGGGACAAACCCATATGTGTATATTTTTATCCAATATAGACTCTTATAGTGTATGAGTTCAACTAGGAAAAAATTATATCCCTATTTTAAATGAACAAGAGGGTTGTGTATGAGAAACAATATATATGTGTTAATGGATACAATTTGAAAAGTGCTCTAAGATCAATGGACAAAGTATAGACTTAATCTCAAGCTAGAGTGTTCCTAAAAAAAGGTAAATGTACATGATTTTCAAATAAGTTAAACTGGGAATAAGAGACTCAGAATAAGGATCTTGTGCCAAATTTAAGTGTTTACACTTATAAGTGAAGTCTCTCAAGCCTAAAGATTAAAATGAAGGAAAACATCATGGATCTCATACATTGAGACAACACTATTTCTACATCTTATCCAATCTTTATTCCATCAATCTATGTATATAAATAGAGGGTTTTAGCGATAATGCATATAGTTGCATCTTCACCTAAGGAAATGAGGTTGAAACATTACCTCTAACTCATTATATACAAATTGCTTGAACTAAAATGGGTTTGATTATTAGTGTGTGGGATATGTATCTTGTAACTATATCACGGTGGTTTCCCAACATAAATAATTCTCCCTTAAACTATTTTGGATTAACATTGGATGGTGCAATACTTGGTGTGAAAGTAAAGGTTTATGCTCATCAAATCAAAAAGGCGTAGACTATAAAAGTGTTCAAAATCAAATAGCATACATACCTATATTTTTTATAGATTTTATAACCAAGGTGAAATTAAGCCCATGATGATTATGTCCAAAAAAAAATGCTTGGAGTAGAAAATTCATTTTGGGTTATGTGCACCTTATAGTTTTAATAAGTTTTTATATATGTTTCATTTATTCAAATTTCATTATTAAATCATAAATCAAGTTTTTTTCTTTCATATTTTTCAAAGTTTTGGAAGTTCAATTATCTATTTTTAGCATATTCATATCTACCTATGTCAATGTATTAGTTGTTTTAAATTAGATTTGTCTTATACAATGGTTTTACCTTGTTATTAAACTTATATTAAATGTTGGTAAAACATATGAATCCTGATGCTATGTTAGATTTATGGTTCTCCCATATAAATTGGATATCATTATATAAATACTCCATCATTTTGGGTTTTCTATTAATTCTCTTCATTTGACTAAATGATAAAAAAAAAGTACTATGATGAGGATTCATAGGAATGAAATATCATATTTTTTAAGATGTTAATAAACATTATTTGTAAGGTATATGTATTAATATAAAAGATCATTTGAAACCAAATCTTTTTCATTATTTCCATTTTTATTCATGTTTCCATGAGAATTGAATTTGATTTCCTAAGTACATGAAGAAGGCACTACCATCTTGCTTAAAAATCAGTTTAGCTAGTTTTAGGTTTTATCTCACTAGATCTAGATGGAATCCTACCATAACCTCTCATGGGATGATCATATATGAAAATTTTGTTTTTCTAAAACATGAAAGTGAAGAAAAAATTGTATTCAAGTTCCCTGTCTAGTTTGAGATTTGTGGAATATACCATTTTCTTGTTAGAGATTCCCATGGATCAGTGAGGATATTCATCAATATGATGACCATATATGTTTAGATATTTTTATGGGTAAGTTCATGAAATTTATGGGGAAAAAATTGATAACTCCTGTACCAAAATAAGTTGAACCTTGTCCCCACTTAGTGAAAGTGCACAAATATTTTATTCAATTCAAAAAAATCAAGTACATAAGGGTGCCTTTACTCCGTTAACACTTTTACAATGCAAACATGGATTTATATAGTTTTTACCAATGACTGGTAAAAACAACTAATCCTATAACCAAATAAATATGTGAAAACAACCCGTAAGGTAATTCTAATTAATAAATATAAAACATTAAAACTACCTAATAATTAAACTAAGTTTATTTTATGGGGGTATCTTTACTAAAAGATGCATGCCCCATTTACAATAATTATTTATTATCTACCAAAAATCTAACCTAATTTTAAGACTTTGGAACAAGTCCTATCAAACCCCCTTATGATCCAAAGTCAAGTCTTTGGACACATACCAAGCATTTTTCTAAATTTTTCAAATTTGATTCTATCAAGGGGTTTTGTGAAGATATTACCTGTCTGATCGGCAGTTGGGCAATATATTGGATCAAGAGTTTTCTTTGCCACCAGCATTCATAGATAATGGTATTTGACATCCATATGTTTTGTTTTGATATGAAAAACTAGATTCTTGGACATATTTATTACACTCTGATTATCAATGTATAACTATGTTGGAGAAAACTGAGAAACTTGAAGATATTTAAGAATACGATGAAGGTAAACAATTTATCTGGAAGCATCCCATGCTGAAATATACTCTAATTCTGTTGATGAATTTGCAACTATGTCTTACTTCTTACAACACCAAGCAATGGCAGCTAAACCCATATGCATAGTGTATCATGTGGTTGACACTCTATCATTCACACATCCACCAAAATCTGCATCACAATATCCAACAAGTTTGAAATTCTTGTTGCAGTGGTATTCAAGGCCATATGTTTTCATTCCCTGAAGGTAATGAAGTAATCATTTTGCTGCATGCCAATGAATTTCTCTAGTCTCACGCATAAACCTAGATAAAATTCCAACTGAAAATGAAATATCAGGCCTGGTAGTCATCAAGTATATCAAACCTCCCACCAATTGTCTATATGTGGTGCCATCAAAAAAGGCACTGCTATCATCCTTAGACAATTTCAAGTTACTTTCCATGGGAGTGAGGGCAGGTTTGCAATCACTCATGCCAAACCTCTCTAATAACTCAGAAATATACTTAGTTTGTCAAATGAAAATACTATGCTCTTTCTGAGTTACCTCTATGCCTAGATAGTAGTGAAGAAGTCCAAGATTTGTCATCTCAAACCCATCTTTTAATTTCTTCTTCATAGACTTGTTATGGTTTTCATCATTACCTGTAATAAACAAGTCATCTACATAGAGAACAAGTATCACCATTTTCTTACCCTGCACTAAAAAATAGAGAGTATCATCAGATTCACTATGATGAAAATAAATGGTTGTCAAGTATGAATCCATTTTCTCATACCAAGTCCTGGGTGTCTATTTGAGCCCATACAAAGCTTTTGTCAATTTACACACTTTGTGTTCAGTACCCACCTGTTCAAAACCCTAAGGTTGTTTCATACAGACTTCTTCCTATAAATCACCATTTAAAAAGGCACTTTTAACATCCAATTGATGTAATTTCCAACCATTTTGTGTTGCTAAAGCAAGTACTGTATGAATAGTGTGCCATTTGATAGTTGGTGCAAATGTTTCCTCATAGTCAATACCTTCTTATTGCGCATATCCTTATGCAACAAGTCATGCCTTATGTTTATCAATGGAGCCATCTGACTTATACTTAGTCCTATAAACCCATTTACATCTGATGGGTTTAACATGTTGAGGAGGATCAACTAAAACCAATGTATTATTGTTAAGTATGGAATCATACTCACATTTCATTGCCTATTGCCAAACATGTTCAGTAGATGCCTCCTCATAAGTAAATGGCTCAGTGGAAGAAGTAGTAACAACCATAGCATAGTTTACCTATTTTCGAGAATTACTGGGCCCTGTTAAACCAACTTCATTTGTTGTCAAGTCATAAAAAGTACTTTGAGCCCATTTTGGATACTTAGACAAATTATTCAAATCAAGGACCTCAGAATTCTCATCATGTACATTATTTGAAGGGGGACTTAGAGAATTTTCAACAATTTCTAAGTCATCAACCTATGAACTTGTAGATGAAGGAGAGGAAAGTGAAGGAATTTGAGTTTCATACCATAACTTCAAAGATTTATCCCCATTATTCAAACCCTTATCTCTTTTTGTATTTATCCTCTCTAATCTATCAAGTTGAGAATCAGTCTCTGTAGTGTTCATAGTCCCAAACTCATCAAATATTACATCTCAACTTACTATGAATTTTCCTAACTCCTATGCAAGCAAATGAAAACCCTTTTTATCTTCTGAATAACCAAGAAAGATGCATTTTTGACTTCGTGGTTCCAACTTAGTTCTATGTTTAATAGGAACCAAAGCAAAACAAACACATCCAAACACTTTCAAGTGTTTAACTTTTGGTTTAAATCCATAACATGCCTCATATGGAGTTTGTCCCAAAATTGCAATTGTGGGGGACCTGTTTCTCAAATACACTACAGTACTAATGGTTTCAGCCCAAAACTTATCATCAAGCTGTTTATATTACAACATGGCACGTGATGTGCCCTCTAAAGTTCTATTCATTCGTTTAGATACTCCATTTTGTTGTGGAGTATAAGCATTACTATATTGTCGATGAATGCCATGTTCTCAAAAATAATCTAAAAATTCATTAGAGGTATACTCACTTCCATTATCTAAACGAAGAGTGGCCAAATGTGAACCTATTTCTTTTTTGACTAAGTGTAACCAATCAACAAACTTAGCGAAAACTTAAGATTTGTTTTTCATAAAGAATACCCAAGTCATCCTAGAAAAGTCATCAATAAACAAGACAAAGTATCTACACCCACCAATGGATGACTTTTTCATGTCACATACATCACTATGAACTAACTGTAAACATATGTTAGCTCTCCAAGATGACTATTTAGGAAATTTTTCCCAATTTTGTTTGCCCAAAACACATGACTCACAAAGAATACTATCTTTGCAAAAAGTAGGCAACCCATTCACCATACCATATCTCTTCAAATCCACTAAAGAGTGGATATTCAAATGTCCATAGCAGAGATGCCATAACTGTTGTGTAGACATAGTACCTGTACCTATGTCAACAACTGCCACAAGTTCTATATTGGGAGGACGCACCTTACAATGCAATCTAACCAAGTTTCCATCTTCATATCTTGTATACATTGTTTTATAATCATCCTTCACTTAATTGATGTAAATGAGCCCATTTTCAAGCACAATTTGATAATATTTCTTTTGAATAGTTACCAAAGAAAGTAAGTGTTTCTTTAATGTGGGAACATACCAAACATCCTCCAAGTATTTTATAGACCCATTAGGAAGAAGAATTCGAATAGAACCAAGTCCGAGTGGTGTATGAATAAACTTATTTACTAAGGCAAATAGAGAGAGAGAAGCTTCCTGATAAGACTAAAATAAATCACTCCTAAATGTCATGTGTTTGGTTTCTCTTGTGTCTAAAACCCATACATCTGTGAGCTCATCTCTAGCCTCATATTCAATATAATCAATGTGCCCCAAAGTAGTGAATGTAGATTCATGGGCAACATTACTAGATTTATCATAGTCATGATTGGCATACTGAGCAGAGTTAGTCTTAGTCACTTTTTGTGGCCTCTAAATTTTATCAAAATGAATCCTACATTGTGAGGCAATGTGACCAAATTTTCCAAATCTATGACATTGAATGTCTGATCTACCTCGACCTCTGCCCTTGTATGAGTTGTGACCATGTCCTTGATCACTTATTTCATGTGAATGTGATTGATTAAATTGTTGATTATTTGAGTGACCCCTACCTCTATTTTGATTATTTGCCTCCTATGTAACCTTGACCCCCTCTATAGCTATTTCCTCTATTGTTTTGATGCCCAGATGAAGATGAACTAGGCTTTGAATCTAAAACATGGGCTTCTTCAATGTTCTTGGATTTCTTGGGTAGAGAGAGGTCATGTTGGATGAGAAACTTATCCAACTTATCAAAGGTGATGCCTATGATCTTGTCAGAGACATGCAACATTTCAACAAAATTCCTATAAGACCCTGGTAGTCCTTTCAAAGCAGCAGTAACTATGAGGTCATCATCTAGTTTTCCAAAACTAGCCTTAGTGTACTCAGTAGTGATATTTTTCAACTTAGACATATATTCTTCCATATCCCCATCTTTAGATAATGACAAAGTAAACAAATACATATGAATATCTATCTTCTTATGCTTAGGTTTCGTATCATACAAATATGACAATGTTTTCCATGCAGTGTAACTATGAGGAGAATTTTCAATATGAACATATGTATCATGAGTACAACATCATTTAATGAGATCTAAGGCCTTAGAATCATGCAAATTGAATATATCTAATTTATCCTGCTCTATTGGCAATGTGGGATTTTCATTCTTAATAATATCCCATAACTCATTAAACACTAGCGAAGCCTCCATTAAACATTTCCAATCTAAATAATTGGAAATTGTTAATCTATCACCATCTAAAAGCAAATTTTGAATTTTTGGCATTTTTAAATGAAAGCAAGTGCAGTAGAGAAAAGTGCAACAAAATTCAAAAGAAATGAAACAAATATTACACTCACTGCACAAGACACTACTTCTATGGGGTTTTGCACTTAACCTCCGTGTAGAGCGTAAAAGAAAAAATAAGTATTTTTGATGGGTTTTACACTTAACCTCACCAAAAATCAATGATTACACCCTTATTTCACCAAATTAAAACCTTATTCCACCAATTACACCCTTATCTCACCACAACAACGCAAAAAGAAATATGATTGAATTTCCCCTTTTTCAATTTTTAAAAAAATAACACAATATGCATACATGTTAGATATACAAAAAAGTATGAAAATAATAAGAGATGTAAGTGACATCTAGTTAAAAAAGGATAAATAATTACAACTCAAATAGTAAAAGTTATTTCATGTAATCAACATGCCAAAAATATACAGTTCTCAATGATCTAACACATTCTTAAAAAAGGTAGACATCTATATGATTTTATATATTATAAAATTATGTATCAACATAATGGACTTTAAAACATTATAAAATCATATTGGTCAAATTTTGGTGCTTGGGACATGGGAAAATGTCTTATGATGATTGAGAAGGAAGATTTAAAAGAAAAAGTTTAAAATGCAAGCTTTATCTCATTATCCATTTGATGAGGTCACATCAATTAATAACACAACATGGGTTTGTATACATTTTTACACTTTTGAGAACCATTCAAGGCAACCTCATATGTTAATTATGCATAAAAAGATTGAAAATTACAATGTTGAAAACCTTTTCAAGTTGGTTATTTCTAATTTGATGGATATTGTTGGGATGGATGTGTTGATGTACCTAAATGTATCAATTGGTTCATATAGTGTTTAATAAACACTTCTCATTTCTATATCCAAATAACCCATTTCATGAATTACCTATTATGATAATCCTTCTATCTTTGGTGAAATAGAGGCAAAGCGAATGAACTGTTTAACAAATTTATGTTTATTGGTGGTTGGGAGCCACTGTGACCTATAGTTGATGTATGAATTTGAAGATGATGTGTGCTAATTAGAATGATCTATTATCAAAACTAAGATAATATCTAATCTAAGGTGGATATTAATAATGAAAATTAATCTAGATTGGCTTGGTTAAAAAATAAGCAAAAGGAAGGGTAAGGCAAAAAATAGAGATGTTGTTGGTATTTATTTCAAACATTATGACAAAGTTCCAAGTTCATCCAAATGTGCATTTAAAAAATATATGTCATGAAGTGGCATAAGCTAAAATCACACCATACATTAGAAAACATCTAAAGATAACATAAATAATGCAAATAAGAACTAGATTTACTATTAAGATATTACCCCTATAAGCAAATAACATTAGCTCTGATGTAAGAAGAGTAAATAAAGTGAAAAAAACCTAAGAATATTCAACTAATCTAGAATTATAAAAAATTATCAACTTTTCAATCAAGATACACATTCAAAATCCATAAGAACTATTAAAATATTAAATTTAGACTAAACAAATGAGAGAGAAACCATGATAGCAATTCACACAAGCAATTATGGACAAACTTTTTAAAATTCCTCACTTCTATTAATTTTCTCAAAAGTTATAATATAGTTTGGGCTCCAAAACTCTCTCTCTCTCTCTCTCTCTCTCTCTCTCTCTCTCTCTCTCTCTCTCTCTCTCTCTCTCTCTCTCTCTCTCTCTCTCTCTCTCTCTCTCTCTCTCTCTCTCTCTCTCTCTCTCTCTCTCTCTCTCAATTGGTAATACCTCTTTATATAGACAATTCATGAGGTATGTTGGTCAGTAATGATAAATTACTTTTTTACATATTTATAGAGCAACTATCCTATCTATTACATTATAGAACAAATGACCTTTTATAATATACTAACCTATAAGTAATGTACTTTACAAGCTATACATGCCTTTACAAAAAGAATATAACTTCTTAAAATTTTATACAAGCCTAGTTACCAAAGGAATATTCCTTATCTAACTTAACTTTAGGACCCTGGTGTTGCATCAGCCTTCTGTTTTCCTTGTAGGATCATCATTTTATAATTTCTCACTGATCAGCTAGAGATCAATAATGGGTCTCATGAATAACTCTTTTTCTTGATCTCCTAGGTTATTAATATCTTTCTCAGCTCTCTCCAAATCTTGTTTGATGCTCCTAGCATCTCCTATCTTCTCCTCATATAACATAAATAGGCCCATGATCTTCTTATTATCAATGCCTATCTTCCCTTAACCTTGGTTCATTACTTCCTCAATGAATTGAGAATTTCTATGCATAAAATCCTTGTCACTGATAAGACCCAAGGGGATAACTATGGTAGGCTCTCTGATTAAGTTGTCTAATATGTGCAACATCCTATCTTCTAGCTCCTTGAGGTATTTAGAAATGTCCTCCATTTACTTAGACAGGTTGCTCAAAGATTTTATCTTATCCACTAATATAGCCATATCCATATTCAGATGGGCTAGGCTAATTGTTCTAAATTTAGAGGTTTGGTTCTTGGTTAAAGCTTTGATCAAATCCTTTACTTGATAAATAAAAGCCTATTATTGGCCAACTTGGCATATAGCCATAGTAATTTATTTATTTATTGCATCTTGCTTAGTCCTTATTGAACAATTCATTCATGTTGTCCTCAAAGTGATGGAATCTATCCTCTTGGATTGACAAGATCGATTATTCTTTCAAATTTTTATTCTAATGCAAAATGCCCTTGATCATTGTTTGCAATTGATCTGACTGAGATCAAGCCATTTAAATAACATTTTTTTTTAATATACCCTATTCATCATAGTCATGATCATGCTTATCCTAGGTCTAAATTGACCAATGGGGATGTTGCCATTGAAGTCTAAAAATACTTGATTTCTAGAATAAAGCCATAGGGCAAGGATGTTCCTCAAATAACTATCCTTGGACCAATTATTGATAATGGTTTGATCTACTTCAGGTTTAAGCAATTTGTCATAATTTTCAAATACTATAGGAGATATATAAGTAATTTTTCTAAGACTACCCTCATGAATAATCATGCCTTTATCTATTTTTCCATCTTTAAAAATAGGAGAGAGAATGTCTATATAATGCAGTAACTCAATTTTTTCTATAGCATAATGGAGACCTATCACCTACATGGAAACTACATCATAATAGAGATTCTTTGCAGACATGTTCTTCTCCTCTTCTCTTGTGATGGATTGTTGGTTCTCAATATTCCAAAATATGTTCAGCCAATTATTGTCCCATGTATTTAGAGATGTAGCATTGAATTGTTTGTCCTTAAGAATCCTCCTTTCTATATCTAAAGTCAAATAGATCTCTACATCTTCACTTGAAACACCTTTTTAGGCTATCATGGCTATCAATTCCCCTAAATGCTTGTTAGGGATTTTAATTCAATTCTAGATCGAATTATCCTTGCATAAGTGACAATCCAATCTTCATTGGCTTGATTATAATGATCACATGGTCAAATTAGGGTATTGTACTTGTTAGAGATTTCCTAATGGTTTTTATAGTGCTTTAATGGTGGTAGTTGTTTGAATGTATGTGAGCCTTATAACTTAGATCTCAATTGAATTTATATATTTTCATTTCTTGAACATATTATACTTATGTGGCTCTGATGTGGCATCTTTGTTGTATCCTGCTCATTAATGTTAAAAATATGATTATTGCCTTTTGAAAATTTCACCTTGATCCTGCACCATTAGATCTATTTATTTGGATAAATGTGGTTCATTGATCTCGATCTGAGAACTTGAATGCCATTAGCTTCCTATTATATTTTATATGGTTGTGACACTTGTCACTTCTACATTTTTATAAGATTTTTTGAAATGTCAACATCTACCTCGCACTATTAGATCTTCCCTACCTAGATGAATGCATTCATTAATCTTGATCTATTTAACTATGCCTCCTACTCTATGGATCATTGATCAAATTGTGTACGCTCATCCATGTACTATCAATCTTTGGAAAATGCTCTATCTTCAATTTGTGTCTTGTGTTTATGCCATGTGTCTTCTCTGCATTCATCCTTGGGGATTTTGAATTTTCAACCTTCATCATACACTGTTAGATCTTAATTACATGGATCAACATGCTCTATTGGATCTTCTTATAGAGTTCCCATAGTGGTGACACTTTTCACCTCCTCACTTGTCTTAGGGATTCATTTATGTCTTGAATAAACACACACCATCAATTAGAAGGTGTATGCTTAGTCATGTATTGTTGATCGATGGGAATGTGCACCTGTGACTACAGCTTAAATTTTTAACTCTAATTATGCATTATTGGATTTCTCTATTAGATTACATGTGTATCATTGGATTTAAATTTGAGGGGTGGAATGGTATTGGCTATTCAATATTCTTTCACTTAGATTGTGACCCCTGTCACCTTTTCACTTGTCATGGGGCTATGTTGAATTCTTGACTTGATATGCACTGTTAGATCAATCTTGCGTAATAAAATTCATACCATTGATCCTATGGTCAATGAAGATATTAATTTTGGCTCAAGAATATATAAAAACTTAGGTTAAATATTTTAAACTAAGGTTTTATTCAGGTTGATAAACATGATAAAACCATAAGATAAATTTTTAGGCTAAGTCCTAAGACATAATAAAAGGGATCCCACGAATGATAAGAGACAAGTCATAAGGTTTTAGCCTAGGGTTTTTATTGTATTCATAAATATAATCAAAACTTTAGGATAAAGCTTTATAATTTGTCTAGGATATAATAAAAGGGACCTTGCATTAGTTAGACCATGTTAGTAATAAAATAGACGAAGGGGTCACAGAACATAAAGGGACCAAGCATACGAATTTTAGACTAAAGTTTGGTTGTGTTGAAAAATGCAAGTAAGCCCTAGGATAAAAATTAAGCTAAGTGTATGGTACGAATAATTATTCTCATGTAAATTACTCCCACCAAAACTGAATTTGATTCAAAATAACCCTAGGTTAAAACTTTAGACTAGGGTTTTAACATGACTTAAAATAGATCTAATTAATCTTTGATAAACCAAAAGCTAATAAAAGATAAATTTAACATTGAAGCACATGACCCTAAGTATGTTCATTCCCAAATGAGATTCCATTGAACTTGAAATACAGAAACACAAATAATAACTTTTAGCAACATTAGAAGGGGTAAAACCATGATCGTCTAAAAACAAATCCATTAATCCAAATGAGAGTCGTGAACAATGTGCAAACATGATAGTGGTATTATGATCAAATGATTTTTCAATTTTAAGGTACAAATTTTCACAATTTGAAACAAGGGTCACCATTTTTTAGAAATGAAGGTATGTTGTCCTTAACGAATGGTGACTTTTGGGGAAAATATAACAATATGTTAGAATTCAGAGACTCTGGTTTAGACTAATAACTATATTATTCATTCCATTTGATATAGTACCATTATTAATATTAATTCATGGTTTAAACAAGTCTTTCACATGACGAATTAGGATCAAACATCAAAACCCAATCATGTTGTGTGTGTGCTTTGATTCCACTTACTATTTACCATGGGATTTTGGGAAACAACTTCTAGATTTCATGACTTCAACCATTAACACTGACATTCAACATGTTTTTATATTCATTAGGAACTATGATTTAGCTTAGGGAAGGATTGGGCATTACTTTGTTGCTAGCCAAGTATCCATATCCCTAATAAATATGTATTTAACTCTACTCAAGGCCTTGTTTCACTATGAACTATGTGTCTATAGCCTCGATGGAGATTATCAGAATCACCTTTGCTAGGGATTTGAAACCTTGACCTCCTCCTTTGCAAGCATCTTACAAAATAAGCTTAACCAATTTCTCTAAGAGCATTTTTAGAATACTACACTCAAAAATTTCTACTTATACCAGATTTTTGTGTATGAGGGAAAATTAAAAAAAATACATGTGAATGTGAGTAAATAAATTCAAATTCTTTTCCCTTTTACAGCCTTCTCTTCCAAGCTTCTCCTATGGGACCCAGTCACATCAAATTTCATGAAAACCAAACTTTAGAAATATTTTTTAAAAAATCCAATTTTACACTTGCACCATGTTTGCCTGGGACGTCATGGCTATTGCTAGAAGTTATTTTTTCACCTATTCTCTCACCTACAAGCTGTAAAAATCCATACAAGCATGCTAAAATAGATTTTAACTGAGTTCTAGTAAATTTTCAAGGTATTTTTTGTAGGAAATGGAATCAAAATGAAGCCTGGGCATTGGAAGGCCATACAGCAGGCCGTACAACTCAAATTTTTCCATTTTTTTCATTTAGAATGCAAAAATAGAGGTTTTAATGCCATTTGATCAAGATTTGTAGATGTTTTGGATTTAAAAAGAGATGAAATGAATGCAAATAACAATGGTAGCCATGAATGAAAATTTTCAGAGGTTTTCAACAAGAAACAGGCCGTACAAATCTAGTTTTTGCAAAAAATAATGAATTTAATAACATTTAAATGCTAAAAAAATTATTTTTATGCTAGATGAAGAGGTTGAACACAGGAAAATGGAGTATGAATGATCAAAAAACACCAGACTATGGTATATGGAAAATATATAGGTTTAAATGTAAATAATATTTGAAAAATTAAAATAATTTAATAATTTTTCAAAATATTTAAACCAATACTATATGGCATACCTTATTTCATGCCAAATTATATCATGTGAATTGATTTTTCACCTTGATTATTCAAATTCACCAAGCTCCCAAAATAACCATGCTCTAATACCACTGATAACTCTTGAACCAAAATAAGTTGAACCTTGTCCCCGCTTAGTGCAAGTGCACAAGTATTTTATTAAATTCAAAAAAATCAAGTACATAAGGGTGCCTTTACTCTGTTAACTCTTATACAATGCAAACATGGATTTATATAGTTTTTACCAATGAATGGTAAAAACAACTAATCCTATAACCAACTAAATACGGGAAAACAACCCGTAAGGTAATTCTAATCAATAAATATAAAACATTAAAACTACCTAATAATTAAACTAAGTAAGTTTATTTTATGGGAGTGTCTTTAATAAAAGATGCATGCCCCATTTACAATAATTATTTATTATCTACCAAAAATCTAACCTAATGTTAAGACTTTGGAACAAGTCCCAACAAAAATTGGAAACACTCCAGAAATGTTTTGGACGAGTGCATGGAAACTAAAATGGATATATGTTTTGAAGAGAAATAGATATTTATTATTTTGAATAGTTTTAGATATCCTAACCTAAATGGATATATTTTTAGCATAGATATCCATTTAGGATAGATATCTTCTCAGAGTAGATATTATCCTTTTAAGATGGATATCCATTTGAAACGTATATTAATTTAGAAAAAATATCCACTTTGAAATAAATAATCATTTTGGGAAGGTTATTATATATGTTTAATATTTAGTAAAAAAATGTTTACATTTACATTAAATTTCTATGTTTAAATTTAACTTTTCATTTCATTTTATATTATTCTAGTTTTATTTTATTTTATGAAATGTAGTAAATTAGGGCCACTCAACATCTTCTATAGTTAGTTTCAGATCTACAAGAGTTACTGTTAAAATGTTAGTTTTTTAATATCCAATCACGTAAGTGCTTAGGAATTTTTATGATTTCAATGTGAAACCTAAATTTATCTAGCTGTAATTTTTACATGGTGTCTATTCTGGGAAAATTAATGGTAATTTTGTACATTTTTAGGCTTTCCATGTTGATTGTTGATGTTTTTAAGAGTTCTAGGTGTGCCATAATTATTGTTTAAAAACCTCATATCTCTCAAATATAGTGAGAGATAAGAGGATATTGATAATGAATTCATATATATTATAATTTAATGCATATTAAATACAAATTTTATGTCTATATATAATGTTATAAAATATAAATTTAGCAAGCATGACTTGATCAACCCTCATTTAACACTAGAGAACATTATTTTATATTTTATCATGATCAAATATAATTCTTTGATAAATCTTTATTTAATTAATCCCATGTTAAACTGAATATACATTTTCACATAATCCATTAAAACTTTCTCAAATAATGATATTTGAGGACAAAATAATAATAATTGGTTCTCAAAAATGCCTGATTTTACCTAAGTCTACCTTCATGTATTTAAAAACACCTATAAAACATAAATGCTTATTATAATAAATATAAACATATAATAGTAAAGAGATCACTTGAAATTTTATACTTAAATATTATCATTTGAATTTTTAATAACAATAAAAGTTTCTTGAGTTGATCTTTAGGAAAGTGAAAGCAATAGATGAGATAAATGAGTGAGGGTGGAAGGAGTGGTGTTGAAAAGGGTAGGGATTCAATGGAATATTGAATATCTACATCATTTATTCTATTAAGTAGTGATAATTCAATAATACTAAATTATTTAGATCACTCACAAACACATAAAGTTAAAACCTAAGGGTGCAATCTATTCACACAAGTGGTGTTAATGAAGATTGATTTAATGTGTCAGATCCTCAATAATGGGATAAAAATTCTAAAATATAGGGACATCATTGGTAAATTCATAGGAAATTTATTCAAAATCACTACCATGTATAAATGGTACTAAATAATTGGGGTGAAAACTTAACCTTAAAATTCTTACTAAAATGATTTTTCATAGCTATTTTCACTTATGTATCTAAAAAATCAAAAAAAATGGCTAAGAAGCAATGGATGATGGAGGATTATTGATTTTTTATATCCATGGATTTAAAACATTAATCCTATTTTTACTATTATGGGTACTACACTATTTAGGTATGGTTTTTTGCATTTACAATGGAATTTTGAGAGGAAGTTGTTTTTAAGAAGATTGGTAGTGGTATTGAGAAAGTTATGAAAATTGATAGGAAGATACTAGAAGGAAAGATAACACCTTATTCAATACTTTTTATATCCTTGGATTTATAAAAACCCATTTTATAATAGATTCACATCAAATCTATGGATGTGGTTTGGTGTGAAAATTAGATATTGAGAAGCTATCATTTAGTTTCTTAGATTGTCATCAATTATGGCACTACAAGGATAATTTCATTTTTATTCCCATAATAGTGGTAAAGATTTATTTAAATCTAATCCTAGTGATTCTTTAGATGATTTTATTTGGATAAATGACCAAAATCATAGATTTCATAAGAAATTAAACTATTGATGCCTTTAAACCTATCTTTTAAGACCAATCATTTACCACTCAAGGGTTGAAGAGGTCTTTAGAGTCTAAAACTAAGGATAATATGTAGGTATTAATCCTTTCCATTTTATTTCTTAACCTAAAACATATCTTACATAGTTTCGCTACATCTAAGCGGGATATTAATGTACTAAAAATTCAATCCAATGTAAGTATATTTATCCCTATTATCTTTCCTTTTATTTAATTAGTAAATAGATCTGTTTTTTTACTATTATTTTAATATATTGTATTTTTTTTTTCCTTTCCTATGTTCTCTTTATAAAAAATAATGTGGTATAGTATAAAATTTTAGGCTTGCTATTACAACCATAGTTTAGGACCTAGCCTAGGCAAAAAAAATTAAACTAAATTATAATAACCCCTTGTGTCATTTATATATTATTTAGTTTAGTATTATTTTTTCTTTGGGATCTAAGTTACCCTTGTTTTTCATATCCTTATTTTTAGTTTCCTTATTAGATCATTGATAACTCTTTTATTATAACCATTACTATACATCATTAATTTTGTCTTGGGACCTGATTAGAGCCCCATTTCCAATATATTATGCATAAGCTTTGGAACCCCATACCCTCAATAATAAATGTGTATTACCATTTATTAAATCTAAAACTACCACTAGGTTGTGTCACTTTATTCAAGTATATACAGGCCCTAGTTTGATCTCTTATTTATATCCTAGTCTATATAGAGAGGATTGTTATATTGGTCATCCTAGGTTGAACATACATTTTGGTGAATCCAATTTTGAATCACATCCCACTATTTGTTATATTATATTCATGTTTATGAGATTTATATTTTTCCATCATTCTATCATCATAATGCATCCTCTTAGGATCTTTCTAATAAGCCTAAACCCATTCCTATTTTATATAGGTTTCTCTCTCATTCCTTTTATGCCCACCATTGTTGAAAAACCCTCATGTTGTAGCTCAATATAAATTTATGTCCCTAATTATAACATGGTTCAAATTAACCTAGATCTAGACCTAGGAGATCCTAATAAATTTATCAAAAATATTGACAATAACATCAATTATATCCCAAACAATTATGGGTGTCTTAGTGTCATAAACCCATCTACTAAGATGGTTGGGGTAACCAATAATGGACATCCTCTTAATATCATTATTGGTAATCCTCCCCCTATTAGTATTCTTATAAAAAATACTAACCATATTAATTAGATTCCTCCTATACATATTTCACAAGTCCTTGAAAAAGTGGTTTAAAAAATGGACCTTAAGAAAGCTTCCAAAAGTAATTAGTTGCTATAAATACAAAACCATATTTTTCAAATGTCTAATCAAGCTCCTTAAGTCATTTTAAATAAACCAAGTCAAAATTACATCCCTCATACTCTTATCAAAGCAATTGAAGATATTATTCCCAAAAATTGATTCCAAAATAATATGCTCCAACATATCCAAAATAAATACTAATCTCCTTTAATGGTGTCCATGGATATTTGATTTATTTATCCAACCATCACATACAATGGGACAAATAATCTTGCACTAAATTTGAAAAAACTTAGTAATCTCTATAAGAAGTGGATTCAAACTAACACCTTTGAAAATACTAAACTTATAGACACAACCTTAGTTGGAGATGCATTAGATTGATATAATAAACTCCCAACTCACTCAATAACCCAACTAGAAGACATAGTCAATGCTCTAGTTGAAGAATTGTAACAAAATGAACACCTTGATAATAGACTTATCAACTTCATAAATGTGAAGTATTTATCCAAGGAATATTCCTATGATTTTATAAAGATATATAAATCCTTGGTGGATAAAGTTGACCATAACATGAGTGGTGAAAATATCTTCAAACTCTTTCATACTCTTCTAATATCCCCCTTTCAATAAAAAGTTAGGATCTTATTCCCCATAAAATTAACTCATAAGGACATGTTATATTTTTCTTGATCAAAACTCAAATAAGGAACATTTTCAAACTCAAGTAATAAAACTAATGCTAGTGAAAATAAAAATAAGCCTCCCCAATATTATAAAATATCTAATAAAAATAATCAAAACCCTATCCTCATTACCTTGAGTTTTTAATAAATTATGTAGTTAATACCAAAATCTAGACATTTTATACATGTTTCTTCACCATCACCATGGTATAATGTTGACAAGTTCTTTTGGTTCCACATTGATGTTATTCATTCTCATGAGACATGTCATGGACTCATAAAACTTTAATTTGATATTTTATACCTAAAAATTTAAATCTCAATGTTATTAGCATCTCTAAATAGTGATATAATGAATATAAAAAAGGATTTAAAAATAAAACCAACCATTTTACTTTATTTTGGAGTAATGAACCTAAACAAGCATAAAACTTTTTAAATATTTAGAATTTATAATATATAGAAACAACACACAAATTTTAATGCTAAATGAGATTATAATTGAAAAAATATAATTTAATTTTTATGGAAAACACTAAGAAAATGAAGGTACTTATCTTGTTACGAATTATGTTATGGTCTAATACTATGTGTAGGTGGCAAGCATGTCTGAAAATGAATGTGGAGTCGTGCAACTCTAAAGATCAACTATCTAAGCCTACCTAGATAAGTTCATCAATATATGGATGACTACACCATAATTAGTAATTTTCCTTCGTATTGAGTTTTCTTTATAGACTATGCCTCACTATTTTGGAACAAGTCACTACATCTGCTTATAAACCATCTTCTTGTGTGATATCAAGAGCTCATTGTGTGCACAGTATCTAGAATATTGTCTCTTTCACTTCAAAACCATAGTTATAATTTTAACACTAAAAATGGGGAAGAGTGATGGGTTGAGTTGAGCTAACCACTGTTAGTAATGGGTAAGTTTTGACTACTTATCCAATACTATGAGGCTGGAAATAAAATCACACATAGTTCTTCATGCTAGGTGTACATGTGAAATGGTGCTCCTTTTATGAATGCAACCTATGAAATAAATTTTGACACTTGAAAATGGAAAACTTGAATTGGTTTAGATGAATTTTATTTGTCTAGGGCCTACTCTTTGTGACTAAATTATAATATGAGAGATTTACGGTAGTCCCTCTCAATGTGCGTATGTGTATATTTGTATTCATAATAAGTTTTAGATAGATACCCCATAGGGAGATATTATTATACCTAATTTGTATAAAAATATTAATCTTTAGGTAACTTTTCATACCACTAACATGTGGAATTATGGGCCAACCCATAAGATGATTTCATTTTTGAAAATGACCATTACTTGAAATGTGAATGAGTCTAGCGAAGGTGGATAGTTTTAAAAAATGGAATTTGAGTATTACTAAAGGAATCCAAATAGATTGGAACAATGGTATAATAATCATTAAATAGTTTGATTATAATATTAATCAAGTTAGACATATACTAGGATTTTTTTGTAAGTGATTAATAATAAATTAAAAGGTTGGGCCCATATAAGGAAAGTGGGTCAAAGATACATGTATGAAAGAGACATATGTGTATGCACAAGTCATGTGAGGTAAGAATTGTTAAATATTGAAATTTCCAAGTGTATTCTATAAATTCCCCCTATCTTCCCCCCTTAGTATAGTATTTAAAATAAAAATAATGCTAGAGTAAAAGGATAAAGATGTACCTCAGTGTGTAAAAACATTTTATCTTTAGGATAAGGATGCAAGTGTGAAGATTTCTCCATGAAGATATGAAATGAAAATTAAACAATAAATGTCTATATATGATGTTATCTATGAAATAAATGAAACATTTAAAATTTAAAGAGGAAGGAAGGAATACACTTTTAAGTGGTTAAATGAATTTTCTCTCTAAAGCTTTGGAGATATGCTTCTTTTTGAAGCATTTGATAGTGGGGGTGATCATTCCTAAATGGATAATTTCATGAGATAAATATGTCCTAATTAATTTTAAATTTTTAAAACTATGGTCTGGGTAAATAATTACCCAACCCCAATGAAGAGGGAGTAGTGCTAGGCCATTGAGTTATAGTGAATATAAACCACACACTACTCATTTAGCTCATCTCAGACCTCAAGATGAAAGGGGGAACCTTTATTAGGCTTATTTTAGGATGAATCAAATATTGTATATGAAATTATAAATTCAAATTATTACCATCGTTAACCTAAGTATCATCAATGTTGGATTGAAAATATAAAAATGTAATATTGTGTATGCATGAATAATGTTCATGCCCCATAATTTGATCAATTTTCCTAATCTAATATATAATGTCATAAAATTTATATTCCACTCCATCCCAATATTGATACATTTATTATAACTTGTCACTTATGTTCTTATAAAGTTTATGCATATGCATTACATATTCCTTCAAATCTATCTTAAACTATAAATACATGTTCCACAATATGAACAAGAATGATAATTTTAACCAATTTGAATTCTTTAAATCATGTAATTTCCCCCAAAATATGAATTACCTATGTATGTAGTCTTAAATATTTATGAAAAGATGACTAATGTGGCCAATTTTTAAGTGAGGAATGTAGCTTGTGATATTACTCATTTCAAAATAAAAGACTTAAACACATGTTATATAAAAAGATGTAAGCATGTAAATCCTTTACTAATCATGTGGAAGATATGTCATCATAGTATTGATAGATCATCAAAACATATAAGAAACATTTATCTTAAGGTGTAAAATTATCATGTCAATATAAATATATATATTTGGGGAAAAATAGTAATCATGGAAAATATAAGGAAAGAATAGTAACCTAGACAAAAAAAAGTTCATGCCATGAATCATGGCACTACACACAATAAGGGATATGTGTGATATGGATCATGACACCAAAATATCAACATACAATGTTATATGTATCCACTCATACGCACATAATGGCATGGATATGACATGCACATAATATCACTTAGTATAACACAAGTAAAGATCCACACATAATGGACAATCAAAAGTTACATAAGGCAAGAGTCACTTGTAATGATGTTGTAGTGAAAATTAGTCATCCAAATTTTCACTACCTATTTGAGAAATTTTCATTATTCAATATTTTGTAATGTAATATTTGACTCCCAAAACCAATGGACAAAGTAAAACTATAGTGTGAGTTCAGATGGTGTGGATCTTGAAGATGATATTTATTGGCTTAAGTTAAAATTAATCAACTTAATTATATTATTAATTATTTTTAAAATTAATTAATTTTAATTAAAGTAGTAAAATGATGCCTTGGAATATTTATGTTTTGGATTTATTGAGTAAATCAATTATTTTTAGAATTAATTATATATTTTAAATGCACAAGCACAAATTCATTTAATGTTGTAAAATTCCCACATAATAAAATTAAACATGGGAAATTTTTAGTTCAAAAAAATTTACTTTAGGTTGACTTGGTCCAAGGGATAATGTAGGGAAAGGTATTGTACAAAAGACAAAATTTGGGTCATTGTCAGGGGTTCTTATTTATTTTAAGCTCTTGGAGAAGATCCAGTTGCACCTTTGTGTAGGCTATGTAATTTTATGGATTTGAGAAATGGAACTCAAGAAATTAGTTGAGATAATTCTTTGGATTTTTGGGTTTTGATGTTATTTGTTTATTAATTTCATATTTATATTTGTAGATAATGAATACATTAAAAAATTTCACTTTTATTAGTTGTGTGAAATTCATGGTGTTTCCAAACTTTGTGTTGAAAACCCCATGTATGGGATTTATACCAAGTGTACCCAATCTATGTTTTAAGGAGACTTTGTGCTCCCAAGTAAGCATTTTAATCTAATTACATTTGTTCATACTATGTCAATTTTTTTGTGTGAGTAATAATTTATATATCTTTCATTTATTTTTGAGTTATTTTGATGGTTATATGCATTCATTATATTATGGGTTTCTCTCCTTTGCCTTCATTCTCCTCTATTCTTCTTTTATTTTCAGCTTCCGCCATTTCTCATTTTTGTTTCCTTTTTATGATTTCTATTTAAAAGTACAAAAAACCCTAAAAATAACCATATCCTAAAATGGAGTTTCTCCTATCAAACATAGAGGAAAATCACCATCTCAATGGTTATTTCTCCCATTGTTGGTAAATTTGTGTTGTTTTTTGTTGGGTGAGTCGTAAAACCAAAGAGACCAAAATTTCTACCCATAGTTTTTAGTGAATACGATGGGGATCAAAAGGTTCCTTTGATAGGTTCCCCTTGAAAAATAAGATTGGAAAATCTATTGAAATGATGCCTAAAAAAGATGGAACACAACCCATGCTTCTTACTTTTTGATTTTCATAATTATTTCCCATGGTCTGATTTTGGTTGCAAGCATGAAGATATTATAGCTAAAACAAGAATATGTATATATTATAAATATTTGTGGAAAAAAGAAGAAATATATAATAAAAATATTTTAAAAGATCCTAAATTATGGGCTGATTGGATTTTTGAAAGTTATGATACAATGAAAAATGTTTTCCTCCCCATATGTCCTTCAAATAAATTATAATTAGTAAAATTGTTGATGATCCAAAAAGAGTAGAATTTTTGAAATATTTTTATGGAGATGTAAAAATAAAATGAAGATAGCTTTGTTATATTTAAAATTCAATGCAAGAAGAAGAAGTCATAGATGAATGCATTTAAAAAAAAATTGGCCTCCTTCTAAGATTATGAGGTGAGTCATGAAAGTAGTGGGCTTCATATTGATGAAGAATAGGTATGTGATGATGTTGATCATAATAACATAAAATGTTTTGAATAGGAAATAAGAAAAAATCATCAATAATTTTACATTCATGTTGAGTGCTAAGAGGTTTTACTCCCAATTTCACCTTTAAAGGTGCTTAAAGGATATTCAGTTCAACCATTCACAAATAAAGGACCACAAGAACAACCAAAAAGTGAATATGTTGGAGGTATGCCTCATCTTGTATGTGTTTTAAGTTTCAAATCAAAACATAACCCTTTCATTCATGATAAAAATTTGAGTTTCATGTGTCCTTTTATATATAAAAGCAATCTTTACATCTTGGTTGTACATGGTCAAGTGTTTGAATTGGTATTTATTTTTCTGCCCATGCCCCATGTCTTTCCCATGGATGAAATCAAAATTATGTCATCTTTGCAAGTGCTTTCCTCATATTACCAAAGTTTATTCCATAAAGGCTCATAATTTTCCCAACCCATAAATGGTCATGTTTAGTTACACTATCTCACATTCTCCTTTGTAAATAGTTTAATTTTTCACATAATTTTAGAATGTGCTTTTACATTTCATTATGTTGTTTTGTGTGTATGTTTGTGTTAAATAAACATAACTTGTTCACTTTGGTATTTTCCCTTTCCCCCATGTTTGTCTCTTATGCCCTCCAAGTGTTTGGTTGGTTATACTCTTTGCAAAAGAATAGCAAAATGTTGAAATCAAACTAAATTTTTTTGGTACACAGGAGTTAGAAAAAATTACTTTTTCCTTTTTTGATTACCATGGAAATAATGTAGAAGCTTTGATATCTAAAATAAAAATAATAGATATAAAGGGAATAATTGTTGGATTATTCTTATTTTTCATGTTACTAACCTAAAGCTTTAAGAAGCATTATAGGTTTAGGGCATGTTAAAACCAAAAACTTTTAGTAGAATTAAAAATAATTAGCATATTTTTTATAGGAAATATTAAATCCATTGTATGGAATTATGTTTGATTGAAAATTAATGGAAAGTAATACTTTGACATAAGTACATAAGCAAATTTTACAAACAAGTACACTATGACAATAACAACTAAAAAATATTATTGATGATTTAGATATAAACAACATATGGGATGGATATTCAAAAATAAACACTATTTATTTAACCATGGGAGTTGTAGCAGATGTAGGCATAATTCAAGGGACATGTGAGTACATTTCACATTCACAGGTTGGATGAGGCACATATCACAAGTGATTATTTGATTTATTTTCAATTTTGACAGGGAATGTGGTCTCATATTTAGAGCCAACTATTGTAGTGAAAATCAATCATCCAAAATTTTAATACCCATTTGAGTAATTTTTATTGTTTAGTATTTTTTAATGTAATATTCGACTCCATAGCCCAATGGATAAGGAAAAACTAAGGCAAGTTCATGAGGAACATATTTTGAAGATGATAGTCATAGTCTTAATCTAAAATTAATTGACTTAACTAAATTATTATTTATTATTTATAATTAATATTTTTTAATTAATAGTGATAATGTCTTCATTGATTTATGGGCATCCGATGATAGTGATGATGGAAAGCAAAAATGATCAGGAGGTGATGATAGCAAGCATGGCTACTCAGGTGGTGATGGGGAGAGTTGGTGAGAGGTTGGTATCATCAGTTTGATATGGACAAGGTGCATTATTTCTAATAGGGTAAGGTGTAGCAATGGGTCTTCTTGGGGACATCTAGGCATTTTAGAATGGCCTCTATCAAGAAGATTCTCAGATGTTACTTACAACACCTTCGACGATAGCATCAAATCGAAGGGAAAAGGGAAGAAAGAAGCCAAGCATGAATTTTCTGGGAAAGGGTAAGTAGAGTAAATATTTCAAAAACTTTTCTAGTTTCTTTGCATCCCACTTTGCCCAGACAAATATTCCCTTTGAAGAGTTTATGGGATTGGACCAGTCGATGGTAGAAAAAGGCATTTTTGATGCTTACACTTCTCCAAAGAAGTATGTTGTTGATGAAATACTAGATTTAATTAGGGTTTTGGAAAAGACTACTATATTTCCATCCTACATCAACTCTCTAAACCCTTTTCATCACTATAGTGGTTTTTGAAAATAAACTATTCTTAGATCTCAACTTGGCTTAGACCCTATTTTGATCACCAAAAACTAGTTTCAAAAGGAAAAATTATCAAAGGAGATTAAAGTGAGTTTGGAGGAGGCTAAAGGAAATGTTGAAGCAAACTCTTCTCAAAAAGAAAACTAGAAATGTCCTTATTTGGTGACATTCTTAATTTTTTTACTTTCCATAACTTTTTGAAATTTCAAATGTAGATCTTTCCTTGTTGGATTTGGAGAGAGGGTAGAGATATTTGATTGACAGGTGTGTGGGGAAGTGACCTTCTTGGTAACATTTTTAGATTGGTATCAAAAATCATGTCCCACTCTCATAACCCCTTCCATTTTTATCTTAGCAAATGTATTTTTCATGCTTTTGTTTCAAACCTTGGAGGATAGAGATTTTGTCTAGGCAAACAAGCCATGGTTTATTGGCAAGAAGGGGGTGTTTTTTTGCCCCTAGAATCCCTTTTTTAACCCAATATCTTTGATAATATCCCAATCCCTAGTTTGGGTTATATTTTATAATCTACCTTTTGCCCTGCAAGATCTAGTTATCTTCAAGAGAATGGTAAACAAGTTGGCCAGTTTTGTTAAGACTGATGAATCATTAGGAAGAACCTAAACTATACCAGGGTGTGTGTTTTGATGGATTTAGCTAGACCCATACACCATTCTATTTATATTTACTCTTCTCATAGTGTTTGGACATAATTTATTAATTTTGAGGGATTCCCTTTCAGATGTTTCAAATGTAATCAAGCTGGTCATAGGATTGCTTCTTGCCCCAAGAAATTTTTTCTCGATCCTCAATATTTGATCTTGAAAAAATGGGTCAGAAAGATTGGTTGTCTGAATCAAGATTTATTTCATAACTTACATTTCCCTTCAAAATCCATCTGTGTTGAGCCTTCATCTTTAACAAGTTTTTATCATGTTCAAGATAGCCCCCAGAAGGTTGAGGATTTGGTGACATCAGTAGCTTGGACTACTAAGGAGGTTGAGTAGCCTTCACCTCTCTTCTTGGAAATAAAAGTTTCCACTAAGAAATCTAGGCCAGATCAGGTTATTAAATTCTCTCCTCTAGTAGAATCTCCATATTATAAGGAAATTGGATACCCTACTGATGAGGATGACATTGAAGAAGAGATTTCTAGTAGAGAGGTTTTATCTATTTCACAATAGCTAAGTGCTCTGAAGAACCCCAATCATAGCACAAAAGGTAAATGAGGTAGAAAATTAGAAGCAAAAAGACTCCAACTGGATGCTATAAACTCCATTAATATGGGGCATAATGGACTATGGAATCACTCCTTGCTATTAAGAGCAAGCATTTTCTTGTAGTAAAAGGTTGAGATCTTCATCACATGATTTGTAGCATAGATTCTTCCTTGGTTTCTCTTATTTTGTTCACTTCTCTTTTCTATTTCTTTACTTCTTTTGTCTTTTTTGATGTGTTTGGTATCCTAGATTTATTTCTTCCTTTTTTTTCTAGTGTTTTCTATTTTTCTTGGTGTTATTTTTTGACATATTATGGCAGCTGATGGTTAATATATCTTGGCTCTATTATTCTCTCAAGGACTGGCCCCACACTTTTTTCCCTAGAAATGGTTGTAGCTTTGGTAAAATCCTCTATATCTAACCCAAAAAAATATTTTTAATTAAAGTCATAAAAAGATGCCTTGGAATATTTACATTTTAGATTCATTGAGTAAATCATTTTTTATAATTTATTATATCTTTTAAGTATGTAAGTACAAGTACATTTAATGTTGTAAAATTCACAATAATAAAACTAAACATGGGAAATTTTTAGTTAAACTAAAATTATCTCTAGGTTGAATTGGTCTAAGGATGAATTTTTAACTTCACTTGTGGGAAAAGCTATTGTACAAAAGGTAAAATTTGGGCCACTATTAGGGTTTATTATTTCATTCAATATCTTGGAGAAGATATAGATACAACTTTGTGTTGGTTATATAATTTTGTGGGTTTGAGCAATGGAATGCAAGTAAGTGGGTGAGATCATTCCTGGGCTTTATGGGTTTTGATGTTCTTTATTTATGAATTATGTAGTTCTATTTGTAGATAAAGAATGAATTAAAATTTTGAAATTTTCTTGGTTTTGTGTAACTTATAGTGTTTCCAAAATTTGTATTGAAAACATGTGTATGGGCTTTGTACCAAGTATACCCAATCTGAGTTTCGAGGAGACTTTATGCTTCCAAGTAAGTATTTTATTTCTAATTACATATGTTGATCCTATGTCCATTTGTGTGTGAGAGGAATAATTTCCAACTCTTTCATTTATTTACAAGTTATTCTAGTGGTTCTTTATATTCATTCTACCATGAGGTTCTCTCCTTAATATTCATCCTTCTCCATTTCTTCTTCCATTTATAGGTTCCACCATTCTAAAATTTATTTCCTTTTTTTATTTTTGATTAAAAATACACAAAAACCCAAAAATACCCATGTCCTATGAGGGGATTTCCCCTCTTAAATGCGAAGGAAAATCACCATATCAATGATGATTTCTCCCATTATTGGAAAATTTGTGTTTCTTCTCATTGGACGAGTCATAAAACCAAAGTGACAAAAATTTCTACCAAAAATGGCTAATAAAATGTCACACAACAAGGGGAGAACCATACAAAGAAAAAGTCAGATAAGAAACTTAGATAATCAAAATTCATAGAAGGAAAGAGCCAAATAAAATTTCATAACATGATACATTGAATGAAGTTAAATTTATATAATAAATAAAGAGCCACACAAATCATAATCAGTGATTATCCTATAGGAAACGAAATAGCAACAATGAAGCATATAAAAAATAACACTAGTCTACACCATCAATATATGTCAAAGTCATAGCATATCAAATTAATACATCTATGAAATGTAGCACTCTAAATAATATAATAAAGATAAATTAATGTGTAAGCAATTAATGTATCTCAACATGATAATTAGAAATGTCATACAAATGTATAACTTGTAATAATGTGACCTATGGAATGGCCACCTATTGTGAGCAAGTATCATCATATGTATTGGTATATGAGACTTAATATTACACTATGATGTATTTATCATCATCATGAATAATAGGATCCTATTTATGATGAGTAACCATAGTAAACATGGTATCATGTCAACTCTATTGTATAGAAGAATTATGTGCTTGTGTTAACTGTGGAACATAAAAAAGCTAAGTGTAACACTAGCTTAGGATGTGATGGAGCAGATAATGATTTCTTTGAATACAAAATAAAATTATGATGTAATGGGAATTAAAGCATTGGTCATCTAGGAAAGTAAATTACCTTTCTCTATATTGTTTGTGTAGATTGAAATTAAATAGGTTGTACAATTGATTGTGTTGGTGGTGGTGGTGAATGAGGAAATGCCTCAATCTGATTAGGATACTCATACAAAATATCTATAACTATTACCACTAGGGATAAATTTAATAGTGTATCCCTATAAAATTCTATAATATCCTGGTGAATCCTAGAGTTTGGGCATAATTTCATTGGCTAATTCTTTGATAAAATTACCACATAGATGTAAATTGATTGGATATTCTATTGGCACTTTAAAAAATATATAATTATCTTTGGAATTAAATGTAATATTCAATAAAGATATAATGACATAAAACAAATTAAATGAATAAAATTAACTAGAAGTTGAACTTTCTTTTTAAAACTAATGAAATTATAATGGCACTTACCAAGAAATGAAAGTAATCCATAAAATATTGATCCTCCCCATGCCCCACATACCCCTAAAATCATTCTAATATGGTTATCAATAAATTATGAGAACTTACATCTATATGATCCATCCATGTTGGTTGAGGAAGGATTATTGATACCCATTATAAAATAATTTTCCTCAGATTTTCAAGGGCAGTTGAAGGAGAATGCATAGTTATAATGGAATGTCATAAAGACTAGAAGAGGGCCACAAGAGTCTTAGTAAGTCATAATCAAAGGGAAGACACCAAGACAAACAATATGGTGCCTCAAGAAATTCATAAAGCCTTTGGATGGAATTGGTTATTTTACATGTCAAAATATGATCATCTTTTACATATGAACCTCATGAATAACAATTTAAAATGTGACTTACACATTAAAATTGCATGCATCTCTAAAGTAAACGTATATTTTTATTTTAAAATAAGATATCAAGAATTTATAATTTATTATTATTAATTATCAAAAGTGAATATTAAAAATACTTATAAGTCAAGAAACTTCATTGCATAATACATTTTTTTTATTAATTTTTATTTTCACATTAACTTCTATATTCAATCAGGGTACCCAAAATTCAAATAAGGTACTTAAATTTTATTGAACCTAACTTCACAAGAATTGAAATGACATGTATGGAAAATGTTGAAGATAACCATAATATTTATATTCTTCTTCTCCTATACATTATACACATTAATAAAAAATAGTTTTTACCACTTTTCCAATTCACATGTAAGATTAAATATCATGGATAATCCAACTATTAAAAAGTCATATACTTTCATAAGAAATGTTAACCAAGAGTCAATGTGTTGAAGTTTTGTCAAAATACTTATGCAACAGATTTGTGGATCTAAATATTATGAAATCAAGGGTATTTCCCCTACATTGGATGAGTCTAAATACATATCTAAATACATTTGAAGAGTGGTATTAATATATAGGTAAATAGATCACAATCAAGAACAAATACTCACTATGGGATATGCATTGAATGGATTTAAGTGTTTTATTAAGAATAACTTGTTTAATGTCAAGAGGAATCACTATGAACTAAAAGATTAACTATTTTAAAACTCAATTTTGATCCAATAAAAATTTCATTTAAATTATAAGAGAAAAAAATGATTTAAATTTTTAATATGTATTAAATGTATTCTTAATGTAGTTATTAGTATGGGGAGGAGCATTAAAAAGTATAGAATTATTATATCATTTCAAATATGTTCATTTCAATATATCTTTGCATAACCCTGTTAGCCTCTCACATGGACCTATAATTGGATGATGCTAGTAACTATCAAAAGTGATATAGAAACAACTTATAGGTCGAGGAATATCATAACATAAAAAAATTAGTAATTTTCATGGTCGCACATTAACTTCTATATTTATTCAAAATTGTATAAATTTAACTATACTAAATTTACCTCTAGAATCTATTAAATTTTAAGGATTCCAATTTGTTATGTAACGAGCATAACATATGCTAGTAATGTATTAATTTAGTAATCCTTAGTTGAAAATGTAACTTTCAAGTGTTTTTTATTTTAGGTATTGTTGAGGATGATAATATGTAAATTTGATATTAGTTGGAATGATTAAGATGGTGGTGTTGATAGTGAAAAATGTCACATCAATGAATCAACCCTTTTGCCTATTGTCAAGGTTAAAATAGAAGCATACCAATTTAATTGTAAGGGTTTAAGGAATGAGAATAGATTCCAAATATGTGTATAAGGGGTTTTTTTAATAGTTATGGTAAATAAAGAGCAAGTCAAATATCTAACAATGTACAATTATAATATAGAAATCAAATGTATTTAAACATTTAAAAAGGAATCATATCACAACTATATAATATAACCTATCCGATAGAGAAAGCCTATAAAACAACAAATCCTTTCAAGGAAAGATATGTGATCCCTTATAAATTTGTATAATAAAATATTTTATAATCTCGTGATATCTCTTAAGCTCATAACAAATAAAAATAAAATAACTGAAACAAACCAAATAATAAGTAAAACAAATGAAAATAGAAACCAAATAGTGAGTCAGAAATAAACACTAACATATTAATCCAACAATACTTAAATAACTAATTCCAAGAATATGAAATAAACAAGTAAATTCCTAACTACTTATCTATCCTATGAAATTAAAGAGTAACAAGACTAAATGAAAGAATAATAATAAAATAAACTAAATATTAATCTAGGAAATACCAAAAAAACAATCTAAGAATATTATTAATTGTTATGAACATTAAGTAATTTAAATAGAAAAACCTAATAAATAAAATTAAATTAACATAAAGACCAAATTGAGAATAATTTATCAAACTATGAAAATTTGATAAAATAATGATGGAATAAAAGCATCTAAATTTAAAGATCAAATAAAGATGAAAAGAACGAAAAACTAAGTAAGAAAGATAAATGATAAAAAAGGTAATTAAATCTAAACTAATTATCTAAATTAATCCAATCTAACTAAACTAATCTAAAATATATAATTAAATTAAATAAACAAAATTAAATTGAAAATTATGAATCTTGAGACAAGAGTCATATTTAAATAAAAGTCAAATAAGATTTATGGAGAAATAATTTTTTTGAGTACAAAGTCTTAAAAATGATGATAAATTACAATCAGAAGATTAAAAAATGTCACAATATGTGATTTGTTCATCATTATTCATGTCAATCACATGGATTTATACTCATATGACTTCATATATGCAATCATCAAAATATATTAAGCCCGATAGACTTCAGATAATGGGTTTATTAAATAAACATGAAACCTAGGTACACTTGCACTAAACAAGTAGATTAATTCACCATCAAAGAATGTATTGCATGGTATATTTTCAAATAGTCATTTGATCTTAGAGATATTTTCACATGAAATAATAGAAGGATAGATAAATTTAAAAATTCAAAGAGAGATCTTCACTTGTATATGTTTCTCTCTTTGTAATGTCTCTTTGATTTGTTTATAAAGAAATATTCTCTAGAGATGGTTAGAAAATAAGTTACAACTAACTTTAGTTTGTTTTTGTTAACTATAATTGATTTTTTAAAGTCATTTAGTTAAATTTATAGCTTATATATTTATAATTTTATATTTAACATAAATTTTAATAGATCAAATTTAAATATGATAGACTAATAACATTTCTAATAGGTGGGGTCCCTTGACTCACTTGAATAAATTAATATAATTATAACTATGTAAAACAATATTAATTATGCTTACTATTAAATAAAATTTAAATACTCCTAATATTAACTTACATGATAATTTTTCATGATAATTAATTAAAAATGCTAATAAACCATTCAACACAAATTGAAAATGTTATTACACATCACAAAACCACTGAAAACATTCCAACATTCTAAAAATTCATCACCATGACAACAAGTCCAAGTATGAACCATGAAGAGAAATTAAATAATATTTTAATGATAATATACATCAAAAATTAAATATATCAATGAATAACCCTTATCAATTTGGTACTCCATGTACTCCATAGATGTAATGAAAAGTTTAACTAAGTGAGTGCCTTCATAATCATCCAATTCTAATTTAATCTTATTTAACATCCTAGTCACCAATCATTGTGTTGTATGGCTTATAGTATGTTTATTACTAGAATAAGTAGGTCTTTAAGGCTCAAGTGGAATTTTGGTATTAATTGGCACAAGCGAATGGGGATGCAATTTTGTAGTTACTTCAAGTACATTTTTAGGTTGAGCATGTAATGTAGAATTATGTGGATCAGACTAGATAGTAGTGTGCATATGTTGAGAGTACTCGCTTGGATTACCTCACACATAAGAATGATGTGCTCTCCTCAATCCTATATTACCATATAAAATTTATGATCTAGTAGGTAAAAAATCAAGTACATTCCTTAAATTTGGATTAGTAGATTCAAAATAAATGGATACTTGGGTTCTACAATTAAATTTTTGAGAAAAAGTGTTAGCCGCACTATGACCATGAACGAAATGGCCTCAATAACTACTTCATGAAGGAGTGTTATCATTGTGTTGATCATTACCTCTACCCAAACATTTATATTGATTCATGCAATTATGGGGACTACCCTAACATTCTAAAGGAAATATACTAAAATAAGCATTCAAAATAACTATACAACCGATATTTGACATGGTCAAATATCCATAATTAAGTTTATTAAACTTCCAATACTCAAATTTTCATGACTTGTTGAATGTATTTTCACTAAAACTAAGTCAGATTTAGAACAAAATTATCATGTATATTACCAATTTAGTATCATTAAAATAGGTTCATCAATAAGTCAAACAACTAGACTTTTTTTCACATTTTGTCGATATGTTGATATGCTAAA
The DNA here is from genome assembly GCA_037957365.1 of Torreya grandis. NCBI lineage: Eukaryota > Viridiplantae > Streptophyta > Pinopsida > Cupressales > Taxaceae > Torreya > Torreya grandis. Next base: position 49,892 of record JARHVA010005750.1, read on the forward strand.
TACATAACTCTCATTTATTAAATATCCACATCTTCACCATATAAAATATTAACCAATTTGATATGTTAGTCAAAAGAGACATAAAATAAATATAACTCACTTATATGTTTTATAACCAAAACATCTCATTTCTCATATACTTCTTATATTCCCAATACATCATTATAAAAAAGGAAGCATGAAATAAATAAACCAACCAGTCAATTTTACCATGTATTGCATCATACTCAATCATTTTTCTTTCCATATATACTCAAAAATAATTATTTCTTTTAAAAGATGCAAAATAACTTTCCATGATCACTAAAATAAAATCAAGTGTAGGAGCAAACATTTCCTTTTTTTCCACAAAACCAAGCGTACAAAGCCCTTGCACTCTTTTCCTTAGGAAATGACACATAACCCTAATATTAGATCATATATTCATGCATTGGTAAATAGATACAAGATTAAAAAAATGAAAGGCACACATATCAACAACCAAAATGAAATACACCACAACCTTCATAACCTTTTACTTGTATCACTTTCTGGAAATAACTAAAGAAATTATAAACAAGATTATATGCATAATCCAATATTCATGAAGTATCCATTTGACCTTATAACTTCACCTATGCATTTACCCAATATTGATACAAAAAAACCTACATGCATCTATATACACAAAATGACATCAAATAGTCATAGCTATGCCAATTCTCATCAATCATCATTCCTGACATAATAAAAGAAAACAAAAGCTTCTACAAAATGAACAATCAAGGGTATTTTAACAATTCTTTTTTAAAATTCAAGCCCAAAAAAGCATCATAAAACCAAACTCAAAATGATTTCTTCAAAAAAAATGTGCATGCATAATTTATCTAAGATGAATAAATATATTGACACTCAACACTTCTATGCCAAGAACTAAAGTTTAAAACTAGAGATGAACTTGCTTATAAATAATGACATTCCATACTACTTCAAAACCATGAAATTGTGATAACTTCCTTTAATCCATGCATGCAAACTCTTTACCATTCATATTTAGGCAAACAAATAAAATAAATCTTATATGTAGACATGTTATAACCTTAACACTAGAACACTACCCTTAAAAATACTATTCAAAGCCATTCATCTTTCATAACACATGCAAGTCTTTCAAACAACCAAAACTAAGAAAATGGCATAAACCAATAAATAACCTCCATAAATCAACTACATGGATATGGCTTCTCATAAATAATTTTTACACATTTTTCACCATAAAAATAATCAAAAAATAAATTGAGCTCAAAACATACTACATTCTCTAACAAAACACCATTCAAAAATGTGTATATTCTTAATATCCTCAGAAAGAACAAAACTATTTTATGAAAAACATACAAGAGTTTATATACATGCTAAACTCATACCTTAATATTTCACATAGGTGCCTAAAATCTTTTTCAAAATTTCTCCAAGCTTCGTCATTACAACTCCAAACTGGCATAGCTCTGTTTCTACTTGGTATGCTTACAAAATTACAAAAATAACCAAAGAAACTATAATTTTTATATTCAATTAACTAACATTAAACATTACCAGTGACATGTTTTCTTTGTATTTATTTACAACTTCCACAAACAACTAAACTCACTTGAATAATATTAGTGACTATGTTATCTATCTTAGTAAACCATTTATCCATATAACTAAAATGTCCTCAAAAACTAAAAACCAATACAAGTACCAAACATTAAACACTGCCTTACCACCAACTTACATAAGATCTATAAAAATTAAGCATCTAACTATGAGCTCACTGAATTTTTACCTTTAAACAATCCATGGTGGATCTCCAATATTCAATGCATAAGATTCTTATAACTCAAAACAATTAATTATAGTTCAAAATGAAAATACCACCCTTTGTTTATGTCATCTAAAGGGGCCATCAAAAAATAAACCTTGTGCATGAATACATGATTTACATCATGATTAAAGCTATAACTTAGGTTTTCTCAATTCAAAGAAACTTAGATAATATGTTTTAGGCCCTTGGTGATATCAAATTACTTTTAATAAATGGAAAAAACATGAGCTATCATGCCTAAAAATACATGTTAAGGCCTTGAAGACACTCTTTACGATAAAATATGCCATTGAATGTGCATACATACTTCAGCTTAGCAATTAATATATTCATGCAACCATGTACCATGTTTTATAGACAATAAAATGCATTTTATTATCACCTCTTTGTGTGTTAAGAAAAAATGAAATATGTATGCATGATTTATTTATCTCTCAATTACTTCTAGATATTATTATACAATAATCTCAATGTTCTAAATATATGACAAGTGCAATAAAACTATATTATACATTTACCTTATCACTTCTTACACATTTCAAATCAATATAGATTAGAACTATATTATTTACAAATAAAAAGGAATGCCAACATTTCATAATTTTTACTATTCATAACAAGATAAAATATGAAAAAAATTACCAACTATGTAATAAATGCAAAGTAGATCAACATATATTGAAGACTTATTTATTTAATGATAATACTTATGTTAACCAAAATCACTTAATAAACATCAAGAGTAATAGATATTCAGAGTAGCATCATTAATGATTTCACATACACATAAAGAATATATTTTCAAATGAATATAAATGAGTTGTCCTTCACCAATTATTTTAAACTTCATGATTGTAGTCATCAATATGGAAAAACTAAACATGTCAAGACATTCCAAAAAGTAAGCGGGTGTCAAAAATAGGCATAATAGGTGGATATATACTTTTGGATTCTCCAACCATTAAAAACACTCCAAGGATTTTTGTGTTTGTTTTTTTAATAAGTTTGTAAACAATTATACAGTATTTATTTGTTGATGCGACCAAGCCTATGTTGGCTACCCTATAAACTTAATTGGATATAATATGAATATCCACTATGAGGTGATATTATTTATCATGATATTTTATGGTTTATCATTTTATCTTTGGGTCATAATTACCTTTTTTAATTGACCTTTATAAAAAATAAAATATATTTTAATACATGTAATCTTATAGGTTGTGTTGATGTTCACTAGATGATTAATATACTATTATGATTTCCTAATTCTCTGATTCTCTTTAGGGTCACTAAAAATAGAAACACTAATCTATTTTAAGATACCCCTAATGAAAGATCATAAGGAGTTTTATTTCCATTGTATTTATATATTGTTCGAATTCCATACTTTTATATTTTCCCCTCATTATCAAGTTTAATCATAAACTGATCCAAATTCGGATCCTAATGTACTAGTCATATATACTAGAGATTTATAATATGCCTACTTAGATGTAGCTCATGTTATTAAGGCACTTTTGTAATACATTTCATACAGTCATAATACCATACCAAATATGCTTATTTGAAAATTTAGTATGAGGGTGATACAAATATCTTCATAGTGATGTGTTTATAATTTACAAGCTCTTGAATATTAATAAACAACACTAGTCTCTATTGTACATGTGAAAATAGTATTTTATTGATGTTAAAATTATATTCTAATTTACATTTTTAATTCCTATAAAAATAAAATAAAATAAGGGCACTCAATTTTGAGGTCATATGTAAAAGTTACGACTTCTGTAAAATCAAAGGACTCTATCTCTAGATATTCTCAGAAGCAACTGTTGGTCCTCTGACTATTTATATTTAGAACAAACTGAGACCACATGAATTTGATTAGTTTCAATGATTGGATATTCTATTAAACTACTAGGTGGAGTCCAAGGATGAGGGAGCCTAAATATAGGTATGGGGATGGTAATAAACATTAGAAAACATAGTGAGAAGGATGGAAGTTCAATTCACATTATTTGTAATAAGTTTGAGTCTTTGTTCCTATAATTTCAGTGTTTCCTAGCTATAGACAATTGATTTAGTTATGTGGAAGTGAAAATAAGTGTCTGATAAGTGTATACCATAATTTTTATACGAGTTTTGGATAGGATGGTATTGAATGTTCTATCCATCTAGGCCAACTTGGTAGTACCTTCTATACTCTTGCATTACATAGTGGAAGGGGAGCAATATTTACCTCACTTGATAGATTTTTCCCCACATTGGATTTATCCAAGATAAATATTGTGTTATATATGTGCTTTGATCATTATTGTGATTCATGTTTATGTTTATTAGGTTATACATTTCACTTTCAACACTTGTTTATCTCTAATGTTTCAAGGTTAATAACCTAGAATAGTCACATATCAAATTATTATTAAGCTAGGAGAATAAAACCCATGTTGATGAGACTTTGAATAGAATATCCACCTAGTTTATAGATCATATTGGTATCAAATATGGTTTAGTTTAAGTTATTTTTTTGTTTTGACTACATTACAAAGTTATTCCCATCACTAAAGCTAGTAGTGCTAGTGGTCAAGGTGTCCTAGTTACCTTTGAAGTGGGTATTTCAATAAAGAAATGGAACAAGGAATCAAAATTATGGCCAATGATAATTAATAAGATGCCTAAATATTAGAATAATGGTTTTAAACCCTTGAAGAAGGAGTAACCAAAATCTCTCTTTCTATGGGTAAGACTGACCAATTGACATCCATCACATGGCTTCTTATGGAAAAGTTTGGTGTTTCCATGGAGACATTAAAATTAAACAAGGAATATGTTTTCAATAACCATGAGAAGAAGTAATAACAAACCCATGCCAACCTAGATCCATTTCCATTCAAGGTTGATGAAAAGATTAAAATTTAGTTGTATGATGAGGACATGAATGTAGATAAGATAGACCATTGTCTAGCCTAACTTGAGGTATATTTTAGTTTGCATCAGATTAATGAAAGCCAATAGACTTATTTTTCAAGGTTAAATTTATCCAATCATGTTTTAAATTAGTTTGATATTTATGTTCATTTTTTAGTTTTTAAGAAGCTTATTCCTATTAAAAGGTGGGATGATTTTAAGATGTTAATTAAGAATCAATTCTATCCTATTTTTTATGAGGAAGAGAGTTCCATGTATTGGCAATACCTTAGGTAAAATAAAGATTAAACCAAAAGTTATATAAAAAGGTCATCCAAATGGATAAATATGTATTATACTATGAGCTCTTGATGAAATAAGTGGATGGAATCCATAGTCATTTGAAGAGATTAGTCCTCTTAGCCAAGCCTATAGATGTAGATGAGGCTGGTTCTCAAGCTTACTACTTAGATATAGACAAGAAGAAGGTGCCATCTAACTCTCAAATAGATCCAAGAAAAAGGATTAAGGGAAAGGGAAAGGTAAGTAAAATGATACTTCTATTTCTAAAAAGGATACAAAGAAATATTATGGTGAATGTAATGTTGATAGTCATTCCCATGATAATTTTTGGAAGCTCCACTCAAAATTACATCCATTTAAGAATAAGAAGAAGTAAAATGTAATGTCTAGGCTTTAAGGTGAGAGTATTGGTTGCATCTCTGAGGTTGATTATACTTTATGCTGTACATATATCAATAAAGAGGTATGTTTGGGTAGTAGTAGTCTCAAGAGTGAGATTTCTAAAATTTTCCATATTAATATCTAAATGAAGAAAATAAAAGTAGATGCTCTTTTTTATACTTGTTCACAATCAAATTTAATAAACAAAGAGTTTGTATAAAAATTAGGGTTTGAAACTTACAATCATCTAAGTGTATTTTCTTTGGGTTGGGTAAATAATTGTGTAGACATCAATGTAACCAAAAAATGTAAGGATAAGTTTGGTATTAATAAAAATTTAATTAATGAAGATATGGTGGATGTGGTGCCTATTGATGTGTGTGTTATAGTATTTTTCAACTCTTACTTGTATAATCAGGATGCCATATTCATGAGGAGAGCGAACCAATATTGCTTGGTAAAGGATTGAAAGAGCTACATAATTTTTTCCTATGAAGGTGATTCAAATATATCCTTGGTAATTGCCTCTGAAACTAAGAATCTTATTAATGTTAGAGGAAAATTTGCTTTGATTATTTTGAGAGATATTCAAGATAAGGAAGTAGTGGTAAATAGAAATTCTTGTAACATGTTTACTAATAAAGAGTAGAAGTGTATGGGAGAGATAGTATAATAGTTCAAGGAATTTTTTCAAGGGCCTATGGGGTTACCACTAGCTAGGCATATTGAGCGTGAAATCAATTTTCTACCCAATAGACTACTTTCAAATCTTGGGTTATAGAGGCATTCCTTGAAGGATGCCAATGAGGTAAAACAATAATTAAAATATTTGATTAACCAAGGTGTATTATGTCCTAGTACTTATACATGTGTTTATATTATTGTTTTAGTACCTAATAAATATGAGACATGGAGAATCTGTGTTGATTATAGAGAAATTAATAAGATAAACATCGAGAATAGGTACTGTATTCCATGAATTAATGATATTATTGGTCAACTTCAACGTGCTAAATATTTTACTAAGATTACTTAGAATATGGGTATCACCAAGTGTGGATTAAGGAAGAGGAAATTTGTAAAATAATGTTCAAAATAAGGCTAGGGTTGTATGAGTGGTTAGTTCTACCTTTCAATCTATGCAGTACATCGACTACTTTTATGCAATTTATGAATGAGGTAATGACGCCATTTACTAATTCCTTTGTCATTGCATATTTGGATAATATTCTTATTCTCATCAAAAAATTTAATGAGCATGTTAAACATCTTAAATATATTTTATAAGTTTTAAAGGAGAATAAGTTAGTGTTGAATGAGAATAAATGTGAGTTTGACCAAAAATCACTAGTATTATTCGGGCATTTATTTGTATATGGGTAGTTGAGTATTGATCCAAAGAAGGTAGAGACTATCATGAATTGGGTAAAGCCTTCTAATGTGACTAAGGCAATGAGCTTCATAAGCGTAGTCCAATATTTATAGAAGTTAATTAAGAACTTATATTCTATTGTTACACCTTTCATGACATTATAATAGGTGCTAATAATTTTACTTAGGGTATGAAGAAATAATGTGTATTTTAATTGTTTAAACATAAGAGATTTCATGCTCTAGTTTTATCTTTTCCTAATTTATAGCTACCTTTTAAGGTGGAAACAAATGCTAGTCACTATGTTATGGGATTTGTTCTACTTCAAGGAAGTAAGTCAAGAAGCTACCATTATGAGTTATTCCATGGTGAAATATTGACTTATACATATGACAAAGAATCATATGATCTTTTTCAAGTGGTTAAAAAATGGAAACACAATTTAATGGGTAAGGAGACTAGTATCCATATGGATCATCAACGTCTTCAATATTTTCAAGCGCAAACTAAACTTCAATAAGCTAGGCACTATAAGTGGATGGGATTTTTGTAACAATTTCATTTTATTATTAAATATAATAAAGGTGTGATTAAAAAACTAGCTAACACATTGTCAATACCTCCTTTACTTATATCCATGGACACTATAACTCTTATTGATCCTTTTATGTATGAATATTATGTATAGGGATATGAACATGATGAAGATTTTGGGGAGCTATTTATTCAAGTAAGAAAGTCCCAAGGTGTAGGGTTTGATCCTAAAGAGGATTATTATCTTCAATATGGATTTATTTACAAGATGTGAAAACTTTGTGTGTCCAATGAGGAAAAATTTCAATTAATGAGGGAGGCACATACTTAAAAAATTGTTGCTCATTTATAGTGATATGTTTATTTGCTTAATAGACAAGTAGATATTACCAAGTTAATAAGAGGTTGTGTTTTATGTATTATAAGCAATCCTAGAAATGGAAAGTTGAGTTTATATATGCCATTACCAATTCCTTCTAGGGCATGGGAAATCATTTCCATGGATTTTTTAGGTAGGATGTCTACGTCAAGTAAGGGGCATAACTATCTCTTTATGGTTTTGGATCAGTTTAGTAAGATGTGTATTTTTGTTCCTTGTTAGAATACCCTCAAAGGTAGTGATGCAATTGAGTTATTTTTTTCCAATATGTGGGTTCACTTTGGTTTGCCTAGTTATATTATTTCTAATTGTGACTCAAGGTTTATTGGGAATTTTTGGGCCACATTGTGGGAGAAGATGGGTACTAAATTGAAACCATCTACCTCTTTTCACCCACAAACTAATGCGTAGAAATATATTATGAATAGAACATTTGTGAAATTTTTTAGAGGGTATAATAGGAAGCATCCTAAGACATGATATGAAAATTTGGTGTATATTCAACATTATTATAATAGCTTTATACATTCTCATACTAGTAAATATCCTTTTAAAACCTATTTTGGCTACTTACCTCAATGTGCATTTGATTTTTTTTTAGATAACCATACAAATGCAATGGGAAAGTGGATCCTAAATTCTAAAAATCTATTAAATTCATTGAAAATATTTATAAAATTCACCTCCAAATAAAATAAAGGTTGGAGGAGTCTCAAGCTAAGTACAAATCAAGACATGATCAACATAGTACTGAGCATAATTTCTTTGTTGGTGATAAGGTATGGTTGTACTTAAGTAGAGAAAGGATCTAAGGTAAGTCTAAGATGCCTAATCCTCTTAGGTATGGTCTATTTTAAATTCTAGAATAAGTGGGAAAGAATGTTTCTAGACCTAATTTACCTCCTTATATATAAATCTATTCAGTTGTTAATGTTGAGAACTTACAACTTTTTGAGCCTTCTATGTTAGATAATGAAAATTAAGGGATGTTTTTAACATACATTGAGGAACTTTATACAAATATATAGTTAGAATTGGAAGAAGGTGTATTTTTGCATAAAAATAAAAGGATAATTCAAAGAGAAGTGAAAGAGCACTACTAGTTGGGTTAAAGGGTCAACTACCTGAAAAGGCCAAATGGAATTCAATAGAAGATGTGAGGAATACATTTACTCACTTATAGGATCCTAAATATTTTAAAGACTTAAAAGCCTCAAATTGGGGAGGTATGATCTAAATTTGGATCCTAATGTACTAGTCATGGGTACTAGAGATTTACACTATGCCCAATTATATGTAACTCATGTTCTTAAGACACTTTTGTAAGATATTTCATATACTCATAATATCATATCAGATATGACTTTGTGGTGAATCATTATGAAGGTGATCTGGATATATTCATAGTGATGAGTTTATAAATTGCAAGCTCTTAAATCTTAATAAAAACCATTAGTCTCTATTATACAAGAAAAATAGTATTTTAGTGATGTGAAAAGTATATTCTGATTTCATATTTGAATTCCTCTTGAAAAATTAAACAAGTTCAAAAAAATGACACTCAATTTTGAGGTCATATGTAAAATTTATGACCTTCAGAAGTCAAAGGACTCTAGCTCTGGACATTCTCAGGAGACAAAGTTGGTCTTCTGACTATTCATCTTTGAAGCTAGCTAAGATCACTAGAATTTGAGAAGTTCCAATTATTTTCTATTTATTTCAAGTGTTGGGTGGATTAAAAAGATGAGGGAGATTAAATACAAGATTGAGGAATATATTAAATATCAAAAAACATAGTGAGAAAAATGAAAGTTGGAATCACATTGTTTGTAACAAGTTTGAGTCTTTGTTTTTGTGATCTCATTATTGCCTAGTTGTAGATGTTTGATTTAATTATGTGGAAGTGAAAGAAGTGTATGTTAAGTGTAGATAATAGTTTTTATATGATATTTGGATAGGATGGTATTGAATTTTATATCCATATAGGCCAACTTGGCAATACCTTGTATACTCTTGCATTGCATAGTGAAAGGGGAGTGTGATTCACCTCACCCACTAGAGTCTTTCATACATTGGGTTTCTACAGGATAAATAGTGTGTGTGTTGTGTACTTTTCTCATTCTTATGCTTCATGTTTTTTTTCATTAGGCTATAAATTTCACTTTTAACACTTGTTTATTTCTATTTTTACAATGTTAATAACCTAGGGTAGTCACATATCCAATTTTTTTAATCTATGAGATTTAAATTTGTGTTGATGAGAATTTGAGTGGAATATCCACCTAGTTTATGAATCATAAACTTATTGAAATTTATCATGAATATTTATTTTATTAAATTCATATGATTCATAATTTATTTTGCTTCATGACAAGATAAATGTTTTCCATATTTTTCCTCTAAAAGACTCAATCATCTTAATTAACTTAATTTCATTCAAATTGAACAAATTTTTGATGTTTTTCTACAATCTCCATCATATTTGTCATTTAAAAGTACTTTATTACATCAATATAATTAAATAACGCAAGGTTTTCCACAAGCCATTATATCATTATTATAGACTATGGTAGACTCAAATTTGTTAAGATAAATGTATTTCTAGGTCACCAAAATGTGAGGCACAAATTTAGTGGAAGAGACTCTCATTTTAGGATTTTATTTTACATTTTTCATATACATTGTTCAAATTTTTTACTTATAAGAATTGACCTTGTTATGAAGGTAGATAATTTAAACTTTCCAAACCACCTACACCCAAATTCATTACCAATATTTATAGTAAACTCAAATTTTTCAATTCACATACACCTAGATTATTTACCAAGGTTAGTATAAAACTTCAATTGGGCAATCCATCCATATTCATTGTTTTTTATATATAAAGAGAAAGAATACATATTTTATTTTTAAACTTTTGTTTTTTTAAAATGTATATGGATATGTTTCATAATTTACACTAATAGATGAACATAACTTGAAGGTTGTGAATCTTTTGAAAGAAACCCTCCTTCAAATGGGGTCTACTAGCAAGGTATATGGTCATGGAGGGTAGTCTCATGATATTTGTTTTATCATCCCCATTAATATTATACCAAAAATAACTAGAGGAAATTTCATGTATCTTACCAAATTCCATGTTCATGTTATTGAAATTGCACTCTTCAATTGGAAAAAATCTATAAAACTATCTAGCATAATTCCTCATGAAAAATATTATAAATTGAGATCAAAAAACTAATTTCATGAATTAATTAAATTAAATTAAATTATAAAGGACTCTCAACATCTAAAAATATTTATAAGAATATCATTATAATGTCCTCTAAAAAATATTGTGTTTCTAATTGAAAATGAAACATCTTGTAGGATTAACACTATTTTATGTAAATGCATTGTTAAAAATTATTTTTAAAAGGTTAAAATTGTTATTTTCAATAAGAATAACCATAATATACAAAGAATGAAAAGATAAACGTCAGAAAAACATTTTCATAATGTAGGACTTAAAAAAAAAATTCCTTGATGACCCTATATATAACATCTCCATGCATGCCCAACAATAATACTATAAAAAGACCTAGGAACAACCCTTATTGATTCATCAACTACTCATTTATAGATATACTTAATAGGTCTGATGCATGTTACCACATGTCTCTCACCATAAACTGTATGCCTAATACCTAGGATGGCTCTGACAATAAAGAGTAGTATAGGTTTACATTTGTTTTATATTTTATTTAGGGAACAAGGGATACTCTGCCCCTCCCTTGTATTTTTGATTTTTATTCTTGTCAAATATGATCTAATACATGTAGTGATTATTGATTTAAATTGGTATATCTAGGAAGGAACATATTATTCCCTAGATATACCACTAGATTCACTAATCTCCCAAACATTAACTGCCAAGTAATCATGACAATAGTCATGTAAATGGAGTTTCTAACACTAAATCTTTTGGAATATTTTCCCCATTTGAGATATTTATAAAATTTTCCCATAGTGAACTAAATCCCTACCTTCACCAACTTTGAGACACTCTTATTCTTGGAGCCTCCCTTATTCATCCCTTTCTTTCCTGGCATAGCCTAAGTCCATTGTTTATCATTTATGAAATAAGATATAAAATTATGTGACTCATAAATAAAAATCAACATGCTATGGACACTTAAGAATTCCCAATAATTATATAGAACATATCTACATTGGGTGTTCTAAGGATATTCATAGACTCTTTGATTTCATTATTATTGATGCTTCAAATGGATTTTGTTTAGATCCATGAAAATTGAATCCCACCAATCAAATATTTTTTATATTTAAAATTTAAAGAAAATGATTCAAAATATTCCCTGACCTAAACTCATTTTTTGCTAAGTAATACAAATACCTTACTAGTAATTTCCTCAAAGGTACAAGTTACATCAGAAGGGATGTAAATATATTTTGGTAAAGCTTTGTTTGTTAAAGTGAAAGAGTGTAAATAGATAGTCATAATTCACTCAAAACTCATGGCCATTGATCATATATAATATTTTATGCTCCCTTAATTTTTTTTTTTTGGCTAGTACGGATAAATAAGATGCTTATAAATACATGTTCAAGTTTTGAAAAAAATTATTTTAGGGTTTGAAGTATGGAATTTTTATATGTTCTTATGTTTGATGCAATTGATCTAGTTGTTTATATATTTTCAACAGTAAAGAACAAAAGCTATAAGATAGACTCTCGGACCTCAATGTATTCCCCCATGTCAATACAATTATAGAGTTGGTTCAAACCAGCCATTAGATGTGAATCTATGCCAAAATCATATCATCTCTCATGATGTCCTCATCCACCCTTGACACTAAAAAATGACCAATATAATATGATATCACTATGCAAGTTGTGTAGGTCATGTAAACCCAATTGCTGCCCTAAATCTAGGTTTGGTGTATGATATCCCATGAAATAACCTATCATTTCCTCTCACCATTTCCACCAAACTCACCTTGAAATATTTCACAATGTATATTTTTTGAATGGAATTTACTTTCCTTGCCATTTCACCATTACTCAAGATCAGCATGAAATGAAATGTATTATACCCACACAACTCATTACCACACTGTTGGAAAGAACACATAACCTCATTTTCCATCATCACATCCAATAGAAATATAATATTATGTTTCTTATAATTTCATGTAAAAAAGGTTATATGATGTTAATGATCATGTGTTTTAAGTCAGGGATAACTAATTATTTTTACTCTTTCACTTTACAAATCTAGACTTTACCAAAATAGAAACTTACATCCCTTCTAATGTAACTTACACCTTTGAGGCAATGCTTGTGTCTGTGCACGCGTGCGTGCATGCATGCGTGCACAGACGCACATGCGCATGTGTGTGTGTGTGTGCGCGCACGCGCGCTCGTGTGTGTGTGTGTGTGTGCGCGCGCGCGCACGCGTGTGTGTGTGTGTGTGTGTGTGTGTGTGTGTGCGTGCGCGCGGGCGCGTGTGCATGTGTGCGTGTGTGTGTGCATGCGTGTGTGTGCGTGTGTGTGTGTGTGTGCGTGTGTGTGTGTGCGTGTGTGTGTGTGTGTGTGTGTGTGTGTGTGTGTGTGTGTGTGTGTGTGTGTGTGTGTGTGTGTGTGTGTGTGTGTGTGTGTGTGTGTGTGTGTGTGTGTGTGTTTGTGTGTGTTTGTGTCTCAATTATATATACCAAGAATAAGATTGATAAGAGATCCCCTAGTGATATTATTGTGATAAGAGATCCCCTCAGAATAACCTTGAGACACTCTTATTCTTACTCTTATTCATTTAAAGGTTATATTAATTTCATATTTTTACTAGAGCCTAAACTAGTTCTAGATCACAATGGGAGGTCCAGCCTCCCAAAAATGTAAGACCAAAATTTAGATTAAATACACTATACCTAGAGAATCCCATCAAATTAGAGAAGATCCAAAGCTAGAAACTTAGATCCAAACCCAAAATTAACAACTTAGTAAACTACAAGGCAAGAAATAGAAACCTTTCAGAAAATATCTTTAAAACATAGTGAGCCCAACCATTAAATCAACCTTTTTTTACTGGCAACCATCTGCCCTTACTAGAGATCAAAGATTCCATTATCCATTGAGTACCACCATCAATGAAATTCTTAGCATCAAATTATAATATTTTTGCTTCTATTTTCTTACCTCTTTTCCCTTTTTTAATATAGTTAGGAGACTTCATATCAGAAGGATGTTGAGATATAGACAAAAATTCCTTACTAACCATCTATTCTTCTTCTTCCTCTCAACCATCCCCTTCCTCTTTTAAAACTTCCTTCTACTAGGAACTATCTATATACACATAATATTTGAAAACTTTATCAATTACTGATGCTTTCTATCTTACATGAACCCATCGAGTCTCAATATCTTTGACTACATGCCCTAAGGGGTGTACCGAGAAAGGAGTGGGAAAACCATTAGTTCTTTGCAAGATAGTTGTCCCTTAATTCCACTTTTTATCAATCCAACTAGCTCCTAAAAACATTCCCCTAAGTTATTACTCCCCTTTTGTTCACTCTTCCAATATTTTACCACCTTATGTACCCCTTTTCCTAACCTAAAACCTATTTTGATAGTTTATATTACTAGGTCAATTAGGTTGACCTTGTACTCTTATTGGTGAAACTCATTTACGGTCTAGGTTAGTTTTTGGCCAACCTAGCCTGTGAACTAGTGAGTTTTTTCTAATAATTATACTAGGTCGACCGTATCGATTGAAACTTTTAGAAGGGTTTAGGGTTAGATTCACCAATATAAACACATCCATTTTATCATTATTAAAGAGACATAAAGAGATATTATTCATTTGTGCTTCTTTACAATCTGCCCTTACACTATTCTACTTGAGGAGCCTTAGCTTAGGGTTTCTACTTGGAGAAGAATATATTCTTGTGGAGAAGTCTTGGATGCTTTGGATTTTCTTAGTGATGTTTACAAACCACAACAACCTCTTGCAAAACATCTTTGGCTAAGGGAGAGATTGAGTCTCGATGAGTTCATCTTCTAGGTAAGTATCTCTAACTTTGTTCCTCTCTTCAATAGATAGAAGTAGCATAAGTAATGGATTTTAAATAATATTACTCTTCTTATCCATGCATTAGGGTCTTACCTATAAATAGCTTAATTGGGATTCTCTTATGAATGTTTAATTTCATTTTTTTACTAACCCCCATATTGTGCCACAAGCTTTGGTGAGCACTAGATTATATTTCTTTGCTTTACTTGTTATTAGTAAAGTGAATAAAAAAATATAAGACCTAGTTAGGGTTATTTTATGGTTTTTCTTGATTGGAGGCTTTAGAACCCTCCCTAGTGATATTATTGTGATAAGAGATCCCCTAATCGGGTCTAGTGGATTTTTTATTGGTCATGTTCCCAATTATCTAATGTATAACCAATCAAAAGTGTAAGTAGGATCTATCTTCTCTGAACTAGGATTTATTTTTAAATCTAATGCATTTTTTATTACATACACCATCTGCTAATGGAAAATATTTTTCTACATCCTCTATCCTGGCATTCTTAACAACCACTTCCCCTTCCATATTATGAGAAGAATTTTTCCCTAACTTTGAATTGATCAGACCTTCCACTACTGTCAAAACTTCACCCTTGTAAGGACTCACTTGAACATCTTGAAATACTACCAAAGATATAACCTCAATAAAATGTTGGCAAGTTTTGTCATTGATGTTGAATATTGATGCCATGTGTTCATTGATGTCAAAGGTAATGACAAAGTGGTGATGTCATGATGATGATGAGTTTTATCTTGAAGTTGTGCATGGTAGGGTTTATATGTATATGATCTAAGGTAATTATTATTTGAGGATTATCATATTGTATATATCATGTTAATGTGGTTTCATGTCAAGGAGAGAAGACAAACATGTGAATAGTGTGTTGAAATAGGCTTAGTATCCTAATATGTAAGCATGTATCTTCAGTATACACTTGATAGGAAGTTGGTGAATGTTATGGATAATGAGATAATGTTGTAGAGGTCCTATGGGGTGTCAAGAGTGCTTTAAATGCTTATAAGAATCATGGTGTTCATCTGATTCTTCACTATGTTCATCTAGGCATAGTAAGTTTTGTGGTAGAAAAATATAAGTAGGTAGTTTACTGATATCACCATTTCCACATATGGATGAGTCAAGAATATTTGGTCATATGCATGTGATCACATTTGTCCCAAGTTGCCATGTTCCAAGTTTCAAGTCATACGATTGAGTGGAGTAAATGATATAATTGTGTAAAGCTAGCTTCCCAGATAGTTTGTAATGTTTTCCATTACTTCATAAATTTTTTTTTAAAGATCTAATGGTGTGTATTTAATCACATCATATATCAACATCATTAAATGAATCTAATCTTAATGTCTAAGCTCAAGAAGAGCCAAGTAATAAGTTTTTTGGCATTATATTTCACATGCATGAAGGTTCCAGGAGTAGTTCATTACATGGATGGATTACCCTATGTAAGGTGATCACGTCGTTCAATTTTTAGGACATGTAATTAAGCACAACAAAATTTATTAAGGTTCAAAGTTGGCTCTCTAGGCAGATTATATTGGATCCCATACTTATCCCAATTTACACATAGTAAGAGACCAGGACTAGATAAGGATCTAACAGTGAGTATGTGTTCATTTAGATGAAGATAAATGATGCATATTGTGTCAAAGAGGTCAAAGTGAAATATATTTAAAAAATCTAAATTTTAGGCTACTCTCAAAGATATCGATGAAGTGCATTTGTTCCAAACTATCAGGAAGTAATGAGATGATGTTAAGTGCATGATGTTTAATAGTGGCCAAAGGTAAAGACTAGGCTAATCCATAGAGATCGACAATGCATATTTGGTAAAAATGTATATGTAGTATGAGATGATTTCAAATTGATATATGTTTATCATAGTTAAAGACCAGGCTACTCATCAAAGGTCAATGGTGCATATGTGGTCAAATTTTCTAGAAAACATGAGATGAGGTCAACATGTTTGAGTTTTAACATTTAGATAGTGGAGTAATATGAGTTAAATTTTGAGCTAAATCTGAATAATAATGATGGTGTGATTTTATGAAGTGATGCAAGGACATGATATGTTGGCAAAGTGCTTGAATTTTAACTGTGACCGTTGGAATTCAAATATTTGAATTTAATGAAAGAAAGACTAGTGCTTGGTTATTGGGCCATAACTTTTGATCTATGTATAATTTGATATTTTAGTTAAAATAAAAGTTATAGAGGACTTCAAGTAAAATATATAAATATTCATTTAAAGGTATAAATGTTTGTACACTAAATCTTATTGAGTTCTAAAGTTGACTATGTGTTTGTTCATTCTCTAAAAGTAACCTGAAAAGGGTAATTGAGTTGTTCTTAGAGGTATTTCAATGTTTTAAGATGAACTAATTGTTGATCATGTTATAGACTCTATGAGGACCACCTATGTGTATTAAAAAGGTTTTATCAATCATATTCAGTATGACCAATGGCTTAGAATGTGACTATGTGCTTGTTCATGATGGTTGTGTGCATAGAATGTTATTTGAGTGAATTGAGCTTTAGCAAAAGGCTGTTGTGATGGTTGTTATCACCTAAGGAAGACCTATATATTATGTGTCATGGATCCATGTACTTTAAAGTTTACTTTGTTCTTAATTTGCTTAAAGAAGTGTCAAAAATATGAATGGGTCTTCATAGGACCTAAAAGGTGACTTAGGCCTATTTGAAAGAGGGTTTTGCTTAAAGGTGACCCATGTTATTTGAAAGAGGGTTGTGATTAAAGGTGATAACTGATATCAAATTAGGTCCTTTGAAGGAATTTTAATAGCTTGAAGGAGATCCTAAGTATAACTAGATGGATAATTAGTTGAAGAAAGAGAATCAACAATGGATGGATGTGATCAAGGCACTTGAAGAACATATATGTAATTTGAATAAAAATGCCAAAGAGGATAAGAATGTTATCAATGATCTCAAGGTTTAGATATAAGATGCTAATAAAATTTTGAGTTTAAAGGAAGGTAAGCATGATGAGTTAAAAAATAATCTTTATTCCTTGATAGTAAAGCACGAACAACTCATAGACAAGTTCGACAAGCTGGAAAAGTAACATGTAAAGCCTACACAAGCTAAGAAGAATTCAAGCTTTGAAAGCAATGCAAGAAGGTATCTTAGACAACCAAATTTTTTAAGGTATGATAGTTTATTCTATGATCATTATTATACATGTAATAATTATGCTCATAAATCTAAGGACTGTATAAGGAAGTCAATCAAGTATGGACATTCATGGAGCTTTGATAAAAGGAGTTTTTGGAAAAAGATTGATCACAGTTCAAATTTTTCAAAAGGTATGAATGATGTCATTTGTTTCAATTATCATAAGAGTGGTCATATTATAAGTTTCTACCTTGGTGGAGTCTACAATTCCCCAAGGTATCTCAAAGGACATGCAGCTTCAATTATGCTTAAGAAAGGTCATTCTTGGTTATAGAGACCAAAAATTGTCAATACTAATTACACTAGTCAAAAGGTTGATAAGAAAATTGATTTATAAAAATGTGTTACAAATCAGTTTAAGCTCAAAGGCCAAGAAAGTAAAATGACTACAAAAAATAAGGAGGATGGAAAAAAATAGATGATAAATCTTCTAGGAGTGATTTAGGTGAGTCTACAGGTCCAATTAATCTCTTATCTATGGTGGAGAATGCCACAAAAGTTGGACAGTGCCAAGAGCTCTCTTTGTCTACTCTTGTTGTGAATGAAGAGACTAAACTCAAGGAGAATACCAAGGTTCTAGTTAAGGCAAGTTCTACGGTGTGTTTGGATGTTGATGAGAAACCTGTTGTGTGTGATTTTTATGCAAATAACACTAGTTATAAATACTTAGTGATGAGTTTCCTAACTGCAAGAAAGATTATTCAAATGAGAAGGTATGTCATGAATATTTTTTGTCTCTATGTATTATTAAATCAATCTTGGAAGATAAATAGAATATTGTAGTGGATGAACAAGGTGTTTCTCTTAATCCTAAGAAGAATAAGAATAAAAATCAATCCTATAGTTACAAAAGGATTCCATTAGTTATTGAGGAGATTGGGGCCACTCCTGTCTTCATTTTGTTTTAAGAGCATTATGGTGTAGAGGAGATATTTGTCTATGCTTTGTAATAGACTCATTTTAGTGGAGAATAAAGTGTTGTTGTGATGTTATTTATAAGGTCCTAAAAGGTAAGAGATCAATTTTTTAGTTGGATTTGGTGTGCAAGATGGGAGAAGTGCTTTGATGAGGTTAAAATGAGTCATAAGGTGTTCTTATTATGTATGCAGTGTCTATAGAGTCATAATGGGTGTTTCCAGGTGGCATAATGAGATTTATGGAATGTCAAGAATATTTTCATGCTTAAAAAGGTCTGTGCACTTTTTTGTGACATGTTTCAGGTGGTTTTGTGGACTGAAGCTATGTTGAAGTCAAATTGGAGATTTTTGAGTGCTCTCAACTTTCTTAATTTTCCCTTAAGGGCAAGTAGGCCTAAAATGGGTTATAAGATGTATGGGTTACAAAAGTATTCTAGGATAAAATATTATTCCAAAAGTGTGTGATGGTTATCTCTAGGTGTGCAAGAAGTTTTAGAGGTGGGCATTGACTAGAAGGAGGTTTGTTGACCTTGTTTGTTTTGAGATTCTAGAGTTTTGGTCTATGCTAGAAAAGTGGTTTGTATTATGATTTGAGGCCTGAGGATTATAAATAGGTTGAATGGGCCAAATGGGTTGTCAAAACAAGATTTATAAATATTTGAAGGTTTGTTGTTTTCAAATTATTTATGATTTTGTCAAGATGGAGACCTAATTGGCTAGTAGATTTTTGAGTAAAGTATGTTATAGAAGATGAGATAAGTGATGAAAATTGGTTTAATTAAGGGGGAATGTGAGAGTGATTTAGATATGAATTTTTGGGTCCTGAAGATGTGTCTACTAAAATTTATGGGCTTTGTAAGTTTCAAGTAGGGCTACAATGAGTCTAGATAGGCCCAGGTGAAGAAGAGTGATTTTTAATCAATTTTTACAAAATATCATGGTATGAGTGTTTTAATGTAAGTTATATGGTTAATTTAGAACATATTTCCTATTTAGTGTATGGCTTTAATTTCTATTGGTGGTCCTTGAGGTGGCTTGAGACAAAAGACTAGTAAGTTTATGTGGTGGTTCTTCATGGTGTGTGGAGATTTGAAGATGCTCAAGACATGAAATGGCTCTGAGATCTTAAGGCGAGTCCATTTTAGTGTCCTCAAGATGAGTTCAATTAGTTTTTGGTGTTCATGTGTGTTTAGTCCTCATTTATAGTGGTGCATTATTGAGAAGTACAAGGTGGTATGCACATAGTTAGGCAGAGCTAACTCAGACATCTTGAGTGGATTGAAGAACTTTGCATGATGTAAGTGGGTTCATATGTGAAGTTGTTCCATCCTTGGTAAAAGTATTGAATAAGTATACTATAGTTTTGAATTCAAATAGTTTGAAATGATGACTTCATCAAACCAAGTCATGAGTTTTGACAAATTATTAGATCTTCATACATAAGAAAATGGAACATGATGTTAGGAGGAGATTTCTAAGATGTGTGAGTAGTTTTTTAGGTCCAAGGATCAGATATGAGGTCTGTAAGTATCTTAAACACCTAGAAGTTTTTTTGAATACATTATAATGTTAAGAGCAGCTTGGTGGCTATATTTTACACTTTGTCATTTATGGAAAAGGGGGAGAAGGAAAAGAAGAGGTTTCCATCAATGATAAAGGGGAATATTTTTGGAAAGTATTGTCATTGATGTCAAAGGTAATGAAAAAGTCATGATGTCATAATGATGATGAGTTTGAGCCTCAAGTTGTGCATGGTAGGATTTCTATGTATATGAGATAAGGTAAGTACTATTTGAGGCTTATCATATTGTATCTAGCATGTTAATGTGGTTTCATGTCAAGGAGAGAAGACAAGCATGTGAATAATCTGTTGGCATAGGCTTGGTAGCCTAATATAAAAGCATGTATCTTCAATATACACTTGATAGGAATTTTATGGATGTTATGGATAATGAGATCATGTTACATAGGTCATATGGGGTGTCAAGAGTGCTTAAAATGCTAATGGAAATACATAGTGTTCATCCAGTTCTTCATGATGTTCATCTAGGCATAGTTGGTTCTATGGTAGAAAAATCTAAGTAGGTAATTTTATGACATCAATATTGTCACATATGGATGATTCAAGGGGATTTGGTCATATGGTTGTGATCTCATTAGTCCCAAGTTGCTATGGTCCAAGTTTTAGGTCATGCGGTTGAGCAGAGCAAAATATATAACTATGTAAAGTTAGCTTCCAAGATAGTTTGCAATGTTTTCCCATACTTAGACAAATTTTTAAAGATCTAATGGTGATCATTTAATTTCATTATAGATCAATGATGTAAAATTAATATAATATTAATCTCCAGTTTCAATAAGAGTCAAGTAAGTAGTTTTTTGGCATTATATTTCACACATGTAATGGCTCCAAGAGTAGTTCATTACATGGATGGATTCCCCTATGTAAGGTGATCATGTGGTTCAATTTTTAGGACATAAAATTAAGTGAAACAAAATTTATTAAGGTTAAAATTTGGATCTCTAGGAAAATTATATTAGATCCCATACTTATCCAAAATTTATTAAGGTTCAAAGGTGGCTCTCTATGCAAATTGCAGTGGTTCCCATACTTAGATGAATTTGCACATAGTGAAATGCTAGGACCAGATAAAGATATAATAGCTAGCAAGTGTTCATAAATATGAAGATAAATATTATGTATTATGTTAAAGAGGTCAAAGTGATAACTATTTGATGTGTTTATATTTTAGGCTACTCTCAAATAGATCGATGAAGCATGATTGTTCCAAGCTATTAGGAAGCAGTGAGATGATGTTTAACAATGAGAAAAGGTAAAGACTGGGTTAATCCATAGATTTTATCAATGTTTATTTGGTTAAAATTTATTGGGATAACAAGATGATTTCAAAGTGATAGATGTTTATCATAGTTAAAGACTAGGCTACTCAGTAGAGATCGACAGTGCGTATGTGGTCAATATTGCAAAAAAGCATGAGATGAGGTCAACATGTTTGAGGTTTAACATTAGGATAGTGGAGAACTATGAGTTAAAGTTTGAGATAATTAATAATAATATAAATTTTATGATTTTATCTAAGTAATGTGAGGACATGATATGTTGTAAAAGTATTCGAAGTTTAATTATGATCATTGGAATTCAAATATTTGAATTAATGAAGGAAAGACCAATGCTTGGTTTTTGAGCCATAAATTTTGATCTATGAAAAATTTGATATTGTAGTAAAAATAAAAGTTATATAGGACTTAAAGATGCATTATTAAATATTCATTTCAATTTATAAATTTTTGTATAGTCAAATTTATTAAGCTCCAAATTTGACTGTGTTCGTTCATGCTCTGCAAGTAACCTGAGAAGGATAATTGAGTTGTTTTGTATGGTATTTTGATGTTTTAAGATGACATAAGTATTTTATCATGTTTTATACTCCATGAGTACCATCTATGTGTATTATAAATGTTATAACAATCACATTTAGCATGATCAAAGGCTTAGAAGGTGACTATGTGTTTATTCATGATGGATGTGTGCACAAAATGTTGTTTGAGCAAATTGAGCTTTAGTAGAAGAGTGTTTTGATGGTTATTATCACTTAAGGAGTACTTATATATTTTGTTGCATGGTTCCATGTATTTTAAATTTTTATTATATTCTTAATTTTCTTGAATAAGTGTCAAAGAGATGAATGGGTCTTCATAGGACCTAAAAGGTGACTTAGGCCTATTTGAAAGAGGATTATGCTTAAAGGTGACCCATGTTAGATGAATTAAGTGTGAAGGAATTTTTTGTGGCTGATAAGGTATATTATGATCATAATAATCAAGAAGACTCTATAAAAGGTGAAACCAATAGTGATGGTTTCTAGTCTTGTGGAATAGTTTTGAAAGGAAAGAGAAGTGTAGCTGTGAACAAGGATTTAAGTGAAGTAGAGAACCTTTGAAAGGGAAGGTACAAGTCAATGAATACCGTCATAGATTATATTGGATCAATAATTTTGATATTCTCAAGATATTTTAGGTGGATAAACACGTCATTAGATCTAATGAACCTAGAAGAGGCATATTGAGCCAGTGATCCCTTAAGATTATTTGGGTGAAAGAGTGAAGGTGAAGAGTGAAAAAAAAGGTGATCATCATCATTTTAAGAGTATAAATAGGTGTTCAAGGTGATATTTTTAGGTATCTGAGTGGGTGCTTAGTTTCCTAGGGGGTTAGTTCTTCCTTGTAAGGTAAACCTTGCTAAGGGTCTAGTTGTAGTGGGTGTTCATCTAGATAGGGGTGGGTGCTCCTTGTGGGATGGGTGTCTCACTAAACTAAGGGATTGGTGTTAATTGATGAGTTTTTAATAGAATACGTGTTGGATCCTTTTTTATAGGACTGTAGTTCATCTTGCAAGGCTTGTTGGGATTTATCCCCCAAGAGGATTTCCCACATATATGTTGTGTTCATGTGATGTATGCTCTTATGTATGATTTGAATGTATGTGCTTTCATGTTTATGTTTCTTGAAAAAGAATTTATTATGATAAATTTATAAGAGTTGGGAATTGAATTCAATTATCTTGCATCTCTAATTCACCCCCCCCCCTCACTCTCAATTTTTGTACCTCTAACATAGAAGTGGATTTTTTAGGGAATAACATACTGTGAACCAAATCTTGATTTAGACATCCAAATTTTCTAACCTATTTCTTCAAGATCATTGTTTGGATCCTTTCAAACCATTTTTAGGATAAGAATCAATCTTATGATTAAGTTGAGTATATTTGAAACATCTAAAAGTAAATCCTTAAAAATTAATAAATTAAGTCCACACTCCATGGGAGGATGAAATTTGAATAAAATGATGCAGAGGTTTGGATAAATCAACCAATACACACACCTTGACAAAACTCATATTAGCCTTAATGGAATCATCAATTTTAACAAAGATTCCCAGCTTACTAACTAGCTGATTGAAAATACCAGGATCATGCAAGGCTAAGGGGAGATTATAAAATCTTACCCATACTGGGGATTGTAAGATAATCAAATAAATTGGATTCAAAAAGGGACCTAGGGGAAAAAACCCCTATTTGTAAACAAACAATGGCCCATTCAACCACACAAAACCTATATCTTCCAAATATTAAAATAGAAGAAAAAACAAAACCATTAGACAACATAGAGAGAGAAGGATATTTTAATGAATGCCAAGTTCCATACGACCAATTTAAAATCACTTCCCATGAAGGTTTCTTCCCTACACATCTACCAATAAAATACTTTCTTCCCCTTTTCATACTAATCACTAAAAGCTATGTATCCAAAATTTATAGAATAGGAGTGTTAGAATCGAGGCATGTTATTTATAGGACTCTTTTTTGTGTAATTTTTTCTTCTATTTTCCCCTTGGAACCCCCCACAATTTTTAATTACTCCTCAAAAAGATTTTATAGAGGAATCTAACTTATAAAAATCAGAATAGGATCTGAGCTAGGTTGAGCCCTGAGAATAAACTCTTTTAAAAACACTCCACAAGTATGAAAAGGATTAGAGATATTAATACAACTAAAATACACTAATGCATTGGAGGAAACCCTAGCTACCCCTATTGTAGCTTTAGACACTCACTTCCCTAGAGAGAAGCTTCCACTAGACAGGCCTCTAACCACACTCAAATGTTCCATCCCAAAAAATGCTTTATGAGGCACATTACCTAGTTCAAGGTTCTCAATAGAAATACCAACTTGGTCTTTATCTTTTTTATTATTCTACCCCTATCAAGTATTCAACTATCCACTAACCCTTGTTCCCCCATAGTTTCCCCAAAACCAACTCCTCCTTCATTATATCATCCTTCCTGACCATTATTCTAAACTTTCTCTTATGCCCCTACTCTCCTACATCCACCACCACCACTGTTGTCGATCACTTACCTTTGATTGGTGCCTACCTATTGCCAATCACCATAGTTGTTGTCATCTACTAGCCACCCTTTCTCAGTAGAGTTTAACCATATAGTAGTATAATATTATTACATATTAATTATATAGTTATATAATTATTATATATTATATGTATTAAAATTGTAGATATAATTATAATATATAATAATGTAGTAATAATATAAATATAATGTGTTATTATATAATTATAATAATTGATATTGATATTATTGTTAT
>JARHVA010005750.1:80000-280000 GCA_037957365.1 Torreya grandis
GGGGGTATCATTTAAGATCTATTTGTTGTATTAAGAGTCATAATGAGTCATCAAGTGTGTGTTTGTGAGTGTGGAGTTTTCCCTCCAAATTGTTAGTTGAATTTCAAATTGTGACACCCAAGCATTAAGGGTTCATATCAGTTTAATGATCAGAGAGGAGGTTAGGTGAGTGATTATATGGTCATGAAATTTCATAATATATGACACTATATGTCTATGTCATTAAGGTGGTGAAAATCAAGAGTTATGTTAACTAATATAACTACCATTCTCATGTTGAGTTGGCATGTAAGAATCTTGTTTTGGTAACCACCCAAAACCAATGTAGAAGTTAGAAGAGAATGGATTTATAGGATAGAGGATATTAGGAGGAGAAATAGACTATGCTACAAAGGTGAGAGGAGAGGGAAAAAAAATATGTATACTCAAGAAAGGTGGTAGAGTCCAAGAAAGGACTATATTGTTAATATTTGAAAGTTCATATGAATAATGAAAATTCATTTTATTGTGTTCAATCTCTATGTAAAAATACATTGATTATTCTTATTTATAAGTTTTTTTAAGAAAGACATTAAGGATCTAAATAAGTCACTACTTATGTAGTTTCAGGTTTCAGAAATGGACTGTAGGTGACAATCAAGAAAGTACATAGTTACATTCAAGTAAAAGAAAATGATTTGTGGGTTTATCAAGTTTGACAAGGAAGAAACTATGTGGAACATTAACTATAATGGTTTTTAAATCAGGTAAGACCTCATGGTGATTTAAAATGTACTTTAGAGTGGAAAAACTCAATAAAAGGACATCTCTATCCATATACCTTGTTATACACCTATAATTGTCAAGAATGAAGGTAATGTCTTGTCGTTTCTTGAAATATATGTATAAAAAATAGCATAGTTATACTTGGGATGGTATGTGGTAATATTATATTTGTTATGATGATATATTATATGGTATTAATTCAAACTCTAATAACAATTATATGATGCATAGACAACCTAAAGGTAAATCCTATTGGCACAGGCAAAACCCCTATTTTTACTTAGACATATGTTAAATAAGGAAGCTATAAAATTAATAAAGTGAAGGGACATGAATTTAGTTAAGTATTTGTGTGTAAAAAATTATAATAAGGTCTTGATAATAACATTTTTAAGTTTGAAATGTCTTTGAAGGCAAACAAATTGTTAACATCTTACAAAGTCCTACACAATCATTTAAAAGGACCAAGTTTTCACTTAATTTAAGCATAACCAAATTGAATAAGAACCCTAAGATATTTTTATAGGTTTAAAATTCATATACAAACCTTATTTAGGTGTCATAACCATTTGAAGTGACATAAACCAAAGATATGGCTTTTAGACCATTCTCAACCTACATAGTCAACCAATTAGGGTTTTGAGCCAAAAAATCCTATAAGTGGAGTTATAACTATAGGAAAAAGATGAATTTTTTTAATAATATGTATTTTGGAATATATAAAATTATTCAAGTGGTTTTTTTAGGTATAATATGGACTTGTACAATTTTGAGGTCTAAGCAAGTGTATGGAGGGTTAGGAGCCCTAATAAGCAAGGTGCTCATGAAAGAAAAGGTATCTACAGAGAGATTTGAGTGATGAAACTTCATAAGAGGTTGTTACAATATATATGATTCCAAAATATGGTATTATCTATTTTATATGACTTACATATCATCTATACTAATAATATTTTTGAAAAAAAAGATAACAAGGGAGTTGTGTCACTATGAGCTTGAGGTTTGAAAGTGAGATTTGGAGTGTGAGTGAGGGATTGGTAAGTATAACATGATCATGAGATATAATCCATAATATCCAATGTTTTCATTATATTAATCACAATATTTGGTGTGTTAATCCATGAAGAAGAGTGATTAGTGTGAAGAAAGTGAGTGAGTAAATGTAAGGATATGAAACATTGAATAAAATGAGTGGATATTATGAATGAGAGGTTTATACAAGGTATAATTACATATAAATAATTAATACAATGTGATTCCTAAATAGTTACAAAGATAGGAGGTTGATAATCCTAGTGAACAATTGAAATACTAGATTGAACATTAAAACTTCAAGATAAAGCATAGCATTTGCAAGTTGAGACCAAAGATAATCAAAATCAGAGCTAGGATTTGATGAGTTTGAATACTTTCACATGTACCTATTCATAAATTAAGGGCCAAAAATTTATTATACTTACATTCTACATGGTTAATAAGGTAGGGAAGAATGATTAGGACACTAGTGATTGCACCCTAAATATTAGCCCCTATTGCCTGAACCCACTCCCTGAGCTACATACATATAATACTTTTTGCACATTTATAAGCATAATAAGGGATAATATTAGTTAAAATATTTTAAAAATGATTGTTCCTCCTTGGTTTCATTCACCACACATCCTTAAAAATTTAAATTTCATAGTTACCTCTATGAATAGCATGGTGGCCACTAAGTGGCCCATGCACAGTTTGGCCTTACCAAGGGTTAAGAAGATACATATTTAAATTAAAAATTATGTCTCATTATACATTAAAATTTTGATCAATTTAATATATGTTTTAATTTCAATACATCCTCAACTCTATTTCTAAAAACTATCTTCCCTAGGCTTAACATAGAGCAACTAAAACATAATCTAAATAAATCACATTTAAAGTTAAAAATTAAAAATAATGTATTAAATGCATTTCCTATACTAAAAAAAGAAGTAAGGAATGTTTAATTTTATACAAATAAAATTTTTGAAACACAAATCAACAAAATAGAAGAAGCATGAAAAATATAAAACTAGAAATGGCACCAAAGGCTCAAGTTACATTGGAAGGATGTGATTTTTTATTTTGGTAAAGTGGGGTTTTAAAAAGTGAAAAATTGTAAAATTATTATATTTCTAGTGGAGGTGATGGTGAAAAATGATCTTGTATAGTCCTTCATATGGAAATTTAATGATTTGTGTGAGTGGGAGACATTTTGTTTCATGGTGAGCTTGAGCAATGGTGTAGTCACGAGGACAAGAAAGGCCATAAAAACATGAAAGTGGTGAAATGTTTCAAGGTGAGTTGGGTGTTGATGATGAGGGGAAATGATAGGGTTTTATAAGTGATAGCATACATTGAAGGACCTATATCATACATCAAACTTATATTCCAATCAGTTATTAGATTTACATGACCTACACCTATTGAAAATGGGTCCATAGCTTGCAGGTTTGTGGCATCCTTGATTTGCCTAACTTTTATTTTCAAAGGTGGATGAGTTATTCATGAGATTTTATTTCATTTTCACAGGTATCCATGGCTGATGTGCATCTCAAATCACTACTACAATGTCATTGACATGGGTATAATACATTAAGGTTCCAAAGTTTGTCCTATATCTTCCATTCATCCATATTGATAATATATTAATACCTAGATAATTACATCAAGCATAAGAACATACAAAAACATCATAATAAAACCCTTGGAATAAAAGGTAGTCACTATTGGAGGATGTCTTCTTAAGAATCTTATTTATCTTTACTAGCAAAAATAAATCTAAGAGAGCACTAGTTAGCGTAAATTATGTTTTAAAAAGATTATTAAAATGATTAAAAAAAATATTGTTTCTTAATGCTTCATGCAAAAAAGGTGAGACACAGTGAGCGATAAAGGGGTCCATGTGAGGTAAAACTATAAATTTATAATTTGTCACTTTATAAAACCTTACCTTACCAAAATAGAAAATTACATCCCTTATAGTGTAATTTGCACTTTTTGGAAACTATTAGTGTATATTATTATTTATGAAAATAATCAAATGTAGTAACTACATAGTTAAAAATTAAAAAAATAACAAGAAAATAAAAGTGGGGGTCAAGTGGTGGGTGGAGTGGATTATATTCAAATAAGGATATAGATGATAGTTAAATTAATTGTGTGCATAAAATAAAGTAAAGTACCCAAGGAAAATGAGTCATCTAGGTGGCATGAGGAAATAATAAATGGTTGTGGTACTATTACTGCAAATGATATTTGTTATTAACATTAAAAATCATAAGAGATAAGTGTTGGAAGAAGGGATATGACATTTTGGATAATAATGGCCCTTATCTTGTTGTTAATGGATATATCGGTTGCTTTTAAAGGATATTTTTTACCTACATAACTCTGATGAGACTATTATAAAATAAATTTTAAAAATTGTGGATAATTATTTACTTGTTAAGATGTCCAATTTTATTCAATTCAATTTTGTGTATGATTGGAGGTAGCCTAACATTTATAGGTGTGATCACATCCCATTCAGATGTCTCTATTATAAAATCCTTCCAGGGTTATTTTTAAAACAAAGGATTAATTGGAAGTGAAAATGAAAATTCAGTGAAGGTAAATGACAAAACCTTTGAGCATCCATTTGGAAGTCCAAAGCTAATGTCATGGATCAAATCACTACTTTGAAGCTTCTCTTTCAACAACTTCCTATTGGTGACAACATATAATTTCTCATTCTCAGCCCTTTCAACTATCTTATTTGCAATATTCCTAAGTCTGTCACTTATATATTTTGGAAATGTAAGTTTTATAAGATAATATGGGTTATTGTGCATAATGACTTCCTCAATATTTATGGGCACTAGTTGTCTTGGAAACAAGCTCTTCTATAGTTTAATATTTCTCATAATGTGATCGTTGAATCTTTTACGGAGCTAATTATTAGCCACTTTTGGATTTATATATGCATTATTGTGTTTAATAACTCTTTTTGTCATTTTTTAGTTTTAATTCAAAATATTTACTCTAATTGTTTCTTACAACTGCATATACTCTAGGTTTATTCATAGTGATCTTGTCTACAACACTAAAGTAGCGCAACTTCAAAAGTTGAAAATTGAATCAAAAAAATTAAAAATGATTAGATGAAAGTTATTTTGAAATTTTAATGGTCCCTACCTTGAGATTTATGTTTTTTTAATCTTATTTTATAGCTTTTTTAATTGTAACATCCAACTTTTTAAATAAAAAAAGAGTTGGAAGAAAATACAAGAATTTTTAAATGTAAATTGCCACTTTAAAATAATATTATATGGCATGGATGCATCATCATATTACATGCATGTTATATGGATTTATATGTTATGATGGATGTAGATATGCCCCTCCTTTCATATGCCTTCACTAGTAAGTGATAACTGACATCTCATAGTAGGCAGGCTGTGCAATGGGGTTAGAATGGTAGTAGTTTTGATGTTGTGGGGTTCAATTAAAAAATTTGAGACTAGTTTTTCAAGGGTCAACTCCTTATACTTGTCATGGATGTATTATTACTGTTATTTGTTCCTCTTTTCAAAGTTTTCTCTAGGATATGGGCATAACTTTAAGTAAGCCCAAACTAATACCAAGAGGCCACATGTCTCATTTTGATAGGTTATGAGATACAAAGAGATTGATATGACTAAAGAAAATTTTAATAATGTTAGCATATGGATACTATGTTGAAATTTGTGCCCATCACTAACCATCAAGACATAATTCTATGAACCTAATATTAAATTTCATCGTCATCATCCCCTATCATTGCACATCACCCTATGGATCTGACCTCATAATAACCTACCACATGGACTGACATGTCATATTGTGAAATATAATTTAAAATAGATAGACACAAGACCATCACTAATCCAAAACAAAAAAAAATCCCAAATCCACATGATCATGCCATGTGTATCAATATGATTCTCCATTATATTATATAATCAAAACTGTTAGCCATTGTTTCCCATCTAATGCTCATACATTTTAAACATTTATAGTTTTGGGGTTTAATTCCCCTAAAATACATTAAATTTTTTTTTTTATTGCATTAAAAAAATAAAAAGTTTTAAACATTACCACATACCTTATCACATGTCATGTGTCTTGTGTTCTAATTGGAATTATTGCATAATAACTATACCTAGCATTATCCATGAGTTTAGAGATACCTTCAAATGTAGGTTTAAATGTAGATTTATCTGTAAAAAAATTTATTTACATCCTTTTATTTTTTCTAAAATCATCCATCTCTTTTCTATGGAAACATTTCATGGTTGGGTGGGTTCACTTAGGGTAATTCCCTTTGGCATTAAGAAAACACTTAATTTTTTTGATGTCCACATTGATTCAAATACAATATATTTTCCCTATATAAAGGCATGATGAATTGATGATCTTACCAAAATATGTGTTTCTTATCAAACATGGGTATTGAGGATAGGGGATTGGAACTATTGATTAAAGATAATCTCTTTTTATAATGTGATGAACTTGTAATGCAATTCAAAGTGGTTTCTCCTAATTTTGTTTTATTTTTTTGACCAAAATGAAAAATGATGTGGTGGAACCTAGAGGGGTAAGTAAATACCTATGCAATAATATTTAGGTATTTTTTAATTCTCATAGGTTTATAGACTATTTGGTCTTAAAGAGGTTGATAAAATTTATATATCTTTATCTCAAATGAATATTAAGAGTCATAGTGGAAGGTGATTAATATATTGTTTTAATGTTGTCATTTAATAAGCCTTTATTTTTTAGAAAGGTTTCATGATTTTTAGTTTATAATCTCAAATAATAAAGCATCCCTTCTTTTATATAAATAATATTATGTTTTTGCATTGTGAAGTTGAGGGAGTCATGCAACACATGCCATTCACTTCTATCCCTAGATTTATCCCCATTCTATCTTATTTCTATAAAATTACACACCCATTACAAAGATAGGTTTAGATTGTTCTATTTTTGAACAAGGGATGTTATGAGTATGAAAACTAGTGTTAGAACACACAAAATTGGCATATGATTCAACAACATAAGTCAATTATCACACATATTTAGACATGTGTCAAATGATAAATATTATACTTTAACACCCATCAAGAGTTTGTATATGAATCATACTAAAATGATTATATACATATCAAAATAATGAGTAATTTACACTAATAATTGTACCTATCACTTTTTTGAATTGATAATCTTTATTTTAAAATCATGTGAAGAGAAATTGTGTTTTTAATTCACAAATGAATTTTATTTAATTTTTTAATTTGTACATTCAAAATTTTTATTGATTAATTATTTTGTCCCAAGTTATTGTATTTAGTGTCAACACCTAATTGGGGTAAGGAATACCCTCTTTCTAGGTACACACATGTAATAATATTGATCTTCTTGAATTTGCACAAGTTAGGGAATTCCTCCTCTAATTAGATGTAATTATTTGGTCACCATTATTGTCTTTCCTCCAACAATGGGTGTGTATTCCCTAATGGAGAATGTATCCAAGCTAATTTTTGAACTTGGGCATCCTAGTTAGCATGGATTAGAGTTTGAGCCTTGAGCCCTAATAGTTCCAAATCAAGATAATATATATATATATATATATATATATATATATATATATATATATATATATATCATTGAGTTTTTTAACTATTTGTGGTGGTTTAAAGGATTTGTTTATGTTGTCAATCATATTATATTTAGAGTTTATATTGCTATAAATTAACTAGTGTGATATATAATAGATAGTGATAATTGTTCTAATCAAAATTATTGGGTTAGAAATTGCACCAATTTAATTTAATCTAAATAAGGTTGTAAATTAATTAGTTCATGTAAAAAAATTTAACAAAAGTGAATATTATGTAGTAGTAAGGGTGAAAGGAGAGAAGCAACATAGAGGTTTGGAAATGTATGGAGTACTTAGGAGAAGGTAGGAAAAATTATAGCAAAATCATAGAGACCTTAGTTGGGTGAATAAGAATGAGAAGGATTCAAATTTCCATGATAAATGGTCTAGGATGAAGAGGAAGATGAAAATAGGTGCAGATTCCCATCACTCAAAATTGAGAAGATCACATACCTATGAATGAAAATGGGAGCCATTATGAAGTGTCAAAGGTATCCTTGGTGGAGGTAGGTCGTGCGAAGCACTACACCTAATATAGATGGCATGAGGATAATTTTTCTTCAATATAAATTTTGTTCCCCTAAGTGATCATTAAGAGGACTTCAGTAGGGTTTGTGAAAAAGGTAATAATCCTCCCTCCCTTGAAAATCTTGAATTAGTTTTGGAAAGCCTTGGTTTTGAATATAATGTGAAGTCCTTATAGGAAATAGGGTTGATTTTTGGAGTTGCAAGCAAGTGGCTATCATCATGAGATGGAGCAATGGATCCATATATAATGGGGTAAAACTATGAAGTAAAATCATTTCCAAAAGTCTATTTCATTGTCATTTTCCCTAATGTTAAGGAATAAACTAATATTCTTAATGGAATCCCTTAGATGGTGAATTAGGTTGGCCTTCAAATATAGGGATGAAGACCTAAATTTGATTATTTGAGATATAAGTTTAGTAAAATCTCCACATAGGCTAGGTTATGTGTTCTACCATTTGAATATTGGGGTGTCAATTACCTTGATACTACTGGTAATATGCTCAGAGACTTAATTTCAATTGATCCTAACACTATTGATGGATCTCTTACCTTGTATTTATAAATATGTGTTTCTCTTGATCTAGATAAGATTATCCCTAAATATATAGTGATAAAATCACTTGAACATACTTAGATTCACAAGATCGAAGTATAAAATTCATCATTTAGGTGTTTAAAATTTCATAAGTTTTGTCATTCTAGATAATTGAGGGAGTTTAAAACAATATGAGGGATGGGTGTAGAATGAAAAAAACTCTCGAGTTAAATTTTTATATCTAATTAAAGGTTTATGCTAGGACGTGAGGCTCTAAATCTATGAAAAAAACATGTTATAGGAATGAGTGGACTCTCAGGGAGTGTCATCCAAGAAAAAAAGAAAAGGTGGTGTATAATCATAATAACTTGTCTTGAATGCATTTTTTAATGTGGTACTTGTTGTTTTTGAGGTTAAAGCAAGGTTTTGGTGTTTTTTCTCATCTGAACAAGGATTTTTAATTATTCTCGATGTTTTGAAAAAAAGAATAAGTTAAACTACTTATTGAAATTAAAATCTTAAAAGAGGAAAACAATGAATAACTAAAAGTAAATAAATTAAAAATGTTGTTTTTATTCTTTTTGATGACCTTTATAGTTCCTGCAATACTAGATATTGAATTTTGAAAGAAAGGTATAGTTTTTTATTTTTTACTTAGTTTTGCCTAGTTGGTGAGATGACTCTTTCAATGCAATATAAATGCATTGAATTTATTTTAAGTTTTTATGCATAAATGGTATGAGACTAAACTACAAGTGATCATTTATAACATTCAATTTAAATATAAAAACTTTAAACCCTATCAAATATACTTACTATAAATTCAAAAATTAAATTTTCTATGCAAGTTTTTTTCTTTTTTTTAAAATAATGTTATTAAATGATTGACTATGAATTGAAATGTCCTAGGGATGAAATTATGCAAACTTAATGTTCATATTTTTTAATTTTTTTTCTAAAATATAGTTCTTTCACTATCAAAATGAATAAATTTAGAACCTAATATGAGAGATTTTGATTATCTAGTTGATTTATGTTTTTTTGGATGCTTATTTCAAAGATGTTTTATGAATATAAGATTTTATATAAAACTAAAAATGAGTAACTTTATGATCATTGTAACTATTTTTTTATTTAATTTTATCTACCTAAAATATATTTAAAGCTACATTCTTTCTAATAAAACTATATTGTACTTTTAAATAAGATATATAAGCTACATTTTTTTGTGCAAGAGAGAGAGAGAGAGAGAGAGAGAGAGAGAGAGATTTTCTTTATATTTTTCATTTGAAACTAGATTTAATATAATGAATGAAATAGATATACACTATTGTAAATATAATTAACAATAATCTAAATTAAAATTAAAAAATACTCAACCTGATCAAGGTGATACTAGATGAAGGTAATGATGCTTCTTATTATAGATTATTCTAAATAAGCTAACTCCTCCACTCAAATGACCATTGGAAATCTCTTGATAAATAATAATAGAAAAGAATGGAATTAATAATAATAATAGAATAGAGGGGAAAACAATCCCAAACAAGGAATAAACTAACTATGGTTGGTTGGTATACTAATAGTAAAGAGCAATTTGTTGATCTAATACTTACCTTATTAAAAACTATGTAGTCTAGCATGAAAATTACCATAGATAGAAATCTAAAATAAATTCAAGTAGGTTGTGGCTATATGTAAGTTTGAAAAATTTAATCTTAAATAAAAAATCAAATTTAAAATTCCTCATAAATGGGGATACTTATCGAGAAACTAAGGATGTTACAAGTGTGAGTTTAACTGGTGGTTAACTCGAAGATCAACTTAGGAGGAGAAAATATTGATAGAAAAGGAGTGGGGGTGAACTAGGAATTCATGAAGGTGAACAAAAATTAAATCAAGGAAGAAACATGAAGGCAATCATGAAAAATATGTGGAAACTCAATTTTTGGATGTCAAAATGGGAATACAAGTAAACCATGACAAAACTACCATAGTTTACAGGTGGTGGAGATGAAACTGCCACTTATAATGATGGAATAACCACTTCTAAGATCAAAACCATCATGTATATAATTAAACCATTATGTATGTTTAAAAAATCATCATGATGGATTGAGGCATAAAAGGGAGGTTTCATCAACAAAGAAGCAACTCAATCACTAAAGCCAAAAATGACTCAAAAATGATAGTTTCAAGGTTTATATAGATCAAAATTAAACAGGGGAAAGGATATCATAGAGAATCAAGCTTGCACAAATTTTGGAGGTTATTACATCATCATCATATTTATTTTAGAAATATTGCACCATGTAATTTTTAGTGTGTAAATATTGCCCCCTTAGGAATATGCCTTGTCATTAATTAACTAGGGTGTGGTCTTGAGCAATGGTGAACTAAAATTAAAATGAGGGTTATAATTACTTTCCTTACTTATATTTGTGGCATAATGAATCCAATCGAGACTCTATTCAACCTGTAAGAAAAAGATGGGAATCAAGTCTAGATTTAAAAGAAAACCAAAAACATGTTAATCAATAGAAAAATTAATGAGAGTAATCACCAGGTATGTGGGGATGATTATACTACCTAAATCATCCAATAAAGGGATTTAATCTAGCACTAAGTTTCATGTACTTACAAAAATTGAAATGACATACAAACATGCTATAGAAGACAAAAATAGTTAAAATTCATTAGTTTTGGATGCAAACAACATTATTTAAGCCATAAAAGCATCTAAAATGTGCAAAACATTAGTTTGGAAGAGAATATGCTAAAAATGGAAAATTTAAAATCATAACAACTAGTTTAAAAGATTATATATTTGAAAACTGGCCAAAATATAAATCATTTTACCAATTAAGTTTTGATAATTTGGAGATCTGGATTGATGGTGATAGATTTGATCCAAAAAGAATCTAATTGAGGAGTACATGAGAGAGGATATCAAATACACCAATAGGAGTAACAATGGGTTAGGTCTAGGTTAGTTATGAGTGTTTTTGTGTTTTTCCCCCATTTTTATATTTTTGATTAAAATACATAAATTTTAATTTAAGTTTTGAATTCAATTGCATGGATGGGTTTGCGATGTGCTTATGTTATTGAAATTTTAAAATTTGTTAGTTTTATGTTTAAAATTATCTTATGGTGGTGGCAGGGTTTAAGTAATCATGACCAGTGGTCAAAATTATCACATCAAAGTGAAACCATAGATATGTACAGATCGGTGGTTACACCCTTGATGTGATAGTTATGTGACCATTAAATATTGTGGGTAGGGTAGTGTTGCAAATTCCACCAATGTAGTGGTCATGAAACCACTATAAGATAAAGGCAAACCTATCATGGATGCTTTGTAACCATCTTGGTGGTTACGTAATTACCACATACAAAAGGTAATAGTTTCATCTCGATGAGAAAAAAGAGGAGTTTTGAGCCAATTTATAGGAAATAAAATGGCTTAAGGATTAATTTAGGGTGATTTTTTTATATCAAGGAGGTTACATTCAATGTATCCAAGATAGGGAGAAAGAGTGGCTCCCATGGATTACGATGCTACTAAAATTCGATAAGCTAGCCATCATAGATAGAGTAGGAATTATATGGATCAGTTGAGTGGGGATCATACCCCCATAGGTTAGGATAATATGTGACCTATTTATATATTATAATGTATAATAAAACACCTTTCGGTTTCCATAGGTTATTGGAGAGTGGACTATCATTCTCATTGACATTTATCGGAACACAGTTTTATCGATGACATATTGTATGGTGGCTCTCCAAGAGGCCACCAATAAGGGAGAGGCTTCAATATGAAAAAATTATTTTGGGTATTTTGACCCACATAACATGATTTAAATTTCTAAAGTTAGAATTATTGGGGTTGAGGGATCTACTATCCCCAACCTCTGAAAAACCACTATTGGTATCCTTACCTCCT
The DNA here is from genome assembly GCA_037957365.1 of Torreya grandis. Classification (NCBI taxonomy): domain Eukaryota; kingdom Viridiplantae; phylum Streptophyta; class Pinopsida; order Cupressales; family Taxaceae; genus Torreya; species Torreya grandis. The sequence goes on from JARHVA010005750.1 coordinate 92,478, forward strand.
AGCTAGTGGGGTACAAGGGCATAGATAGCTTGTTGTATAATAAGCCACCCATCATTAACCTGATTGAGGAGAGGGGTGTTTGATACTCATGGGCCTAGGATGTCCTTGAATGTACATATAAGGACCTATACAGGATCACAAAAATTAGGGAATTATTCATTAATCATCCCGCACTCATCATGAGATGGATATATGAGAGGATGATCCCATATTATATGGGGATCACTATCAAGGATGTCGAGGATATTATAGTATATCATTGGATAGATATATCCTTATTTAGATCATTTCCCTAGGTTATTAGGATAATGACAGTGGTTAATCTAGTGGTGTTTCTCTATCAGGGGATGGTTGGTTAGTGGGTTAATAAGGGAGTCTACCTTCTAGAAATTATAAGAATGATGCAGGCCAAATACCAATGAATCTATATTGAGTTACACCCTATTGATAGTGTTCCTCATAATTTTGGGATACATAATATAGGAAACCTCCATATACCTCCAATAGTGTATAGAGGCATCATACGGCTATGGATGGGAGACTTGGGAGATTAGCCTGACACCTATTGAAACCAAAAGTTCCTATTGTGAGGGTGGATAGAATGAGATGATATCAAGGAGATAATATTAGTATCTATCTATAGGAATGGGAGGATAGATACCCATGGTTATTCTAATGGTATTTATAGTAGTAGACAATAGAAATAGATTTTACAACCACCACCATAGTAAGATCCTTTATATCAATAACAAACATTAGGCAAGTAGAATATAAAGAACATAGAGTTGTATGAGGATGGTAATGAGGAGTATGAGGATGAATCAAACCTAATTATTATGAGGTGGATCTAGATTAAATGGTTTATTTATTTAAATTTATCTCTTTACATATTTATTTTTAGCATGATTACTTAGTTGATTTTACTATTTGTATTTTATTTCATTATATCTAATGTCTATCTACTTATTTTCTTTGTAGATACATCTACGAGTTAGAGGACAAGAATAGGGACACCTTGATCAACTTATTTCATATGGGGATGGACCTGACTTGAGACCAAGTTTTGGTGGATCTAAGACTACTTGGTAGGATTGGCAAGCACATATATGTTTGTGTATTAGCCTACCATGATTTTTTGACTCTATACAGTCTAAGGGTGGATAAAAATATCTTAGATTTTATATCCACCATAGGATAGACTTAGGTGTAAGCTCTTATTGATGTGCTAGCTAGGAGAGGGGCTCAGAGTCATTAGAGCTAATGGATAAGAGGGATTGATCCTCTCAAGGAGAGAATAATAGTATCCATCCCAAGAGATATACCCAATTACACTCTTCAACATTGAGTACTTATCATAGGAGGAGGATAGGATCTTAGAGATAATATTGTACATCTATATGAAAAACATTATATTTTGTTTTTTTTAATATTTTGAGACACACTTGCCCTCTATGGAGGTAGATATACTAGAGATAAGATTGTCAAATCTCAAAATTTATTAAGAAATATATGTGGAGATATTTTTGTTTATTTTAGTGACTTGTGATAAAGTGTTACGTGTTTAAATTTATGTATGTTCTTTCATTTTATGTGTTTTAGATGAATCGGCATGTGATGACATACCATGTATATCTTATGTTTTTGATAATGCTAGGGAAAATGATTATATATGTAAACTTTGTAAACATAATGTATGATAGTGATGTAATATGATAGATATGTATAAAACTAAGCTGTGCTAACAATTTTTTTACAGGTGATGACTGATTTCTTTCATTGACACAACATAAGACTTTCAATTTTTAGCAAAAGGGTGAAAGGAAAAATTGGGATATACATGAGATGGTAAAATAACTACTATACATTAAAAATTCACATAGAAAATGAGGATGACCTAATCATTAAGAAAGGGGGTAAATTAACTTCTTGCTAAACTCATTAAATACTAACTTTATTGGCTTCATCTAGAAGTAGATAGACCTGACATAATCGATAAATGGGATAAAGTTACCCTTTTAGGCATAGACACACGAGAAAAAAAATTAATAACTCTTATTGTTGGACACTTTCTAATTTTACATGCTTTTGATTTTACTCTTTATTTTTAACCCCTACACTTAGTCTCATGTGACTATGAAGACACATGGGCTCATCACCAAAGAATATATATAGGAAAGTAAGGGCATATATACTTAATGATAAACTCACATAACTAGTAATAATTGAGGGATCAACACTGAAGGTTAAAAAAGGGAGAGATATGTGATACTTGAATTTTGTTTTCATAACATTTTCATTTTTACAAGTGTCTTTCTTTCTATTTACTGTATATTTATCGAGGCATTTACACCAAAATCTTGGCCCCATACAACCAGTAAGATGCAAGGACTCATCATCAAAGACCAATATAGGTGAGAAAGGTACCTTGATTTTATCATGTTAATATTTTCTACTTACAGGGAAATTTAAGAGGAGACTCTACCATGGACAAGCTTCTAGACTAGGTTGTAGACTAATTTTTAGAAGATGTCAGGAAAGAGAGGTATAATCTACTTGTAATAACTAAGACAAAGACCAATATGATGTTTTTTAGAATGTTTTCAAAGAATAATAGGGTAATATGAAAAATGAAATGGAATGGTAAGCTTCATTTTGAAATTTTTTTAATGCAAACTAACAACCAAACAATCACCAAATAGAACATATGATATGAAGGACAATATGTAAAGAATAGAAAATGCAATGCAATGAGGGAAACATTAAATGCAGATGATTAAATTTAAAAGCATTTAAGGTGAAAAATGTCATAAATTCACTAGAATCCTTACCCTGCAAAGTGTATAACTAATAGACTCCATTCTTAAAATCTTCAGTCATTAAATAAGGACCTAATCAGTTGGGTTTAAAATTTTGACCATCTCATTTATTTTTATCTATTCAAATTTCAATCCTTAAGATAAGGTCTCCTAATTGTATCACACACTTATGAAAAAAATTATTGTACTATAAACACATATAGTTTGTGTAAGAAACATGATTTTGTGTAGTTGTAAACTGATGTTCATCTAAAGTTTGTAATTTATTTAATCACATGTTTTTATACTCTTCATTGTCAAGAATACCTTGAATATATATGTGTAGGATATGGATTTTAACCTCAATGGGTAGAAAAAATTATAATCTAAACATGAGGGAATACTAGGTTGCCCCTATGGGTGTGTAAACACTCATTCTATAGGCCCATATTTATGGATAGAGATACAAGTGACAATCTCTTTTCATATTCTTAATAATTTTTACCAAGATTAATTTTAAAGTTTTATTGGTGGCTTCAGCCTAGATGTTGGACTGTGAGTATTATAAATAGGTCATGTGATGAGATATAGAGAATTTATTACATACTCATGGAACTTGGGGTTATTAAAAGGATAGCCATTGTTTGTGATAGTGACTTTTTGGACTCTCAACTGACAAATGATTTGATTTAGAATAATTGTAGCAATGACTAATATGGTGATAGTGGTTAGAGGCATAGCTTCCACCCATTTGGTGAAATATTTAGTGGGCATAATAATAAAATGGTGACCATATAAGGAGGTGGGAAAAATATTTATAATAAATTATATATCCCAAGTATAAAATGGCCATAGGGTGATAATGGGATACAACTCCCTATTGGTAATGTGAATCTCATGGTAGAAATGTTAACATTTCTCATATTTTATCAAGTAATTAATGGTGTCATGTTTGAGAGTGGGCCTAAATTATCCCATCTTGTGAACTTTGGGAGAGGTTGTGTGTCCACTAACATGCCCAATTCAAAAACCATTGTGTTAATGAAATAGGACCCTTTATAACTCTTGTTGATTGACATGCCTTAATAACATGTCACCAAAGGATTTATGATGGAGAACCTCATCTACAATAATGTATCTTGATGCAACGATGTGAAGGCATCATCTATGATGTGAATTGTTTCCTTTGGGATAAGTACACTCAATTAAATATTTGATGGTGTCACTATATCAAGGAGAGGAAAAAATATTAGGTTTCTCAATGTAACAAATTAGTTCATTAGGAAAATTAGTATCTATAAAATCACCGAACTCTAAGGGAGATTCTACCAACTAATTAGTGATGATTTGTCTCTTAGTGGAACTTTTATTAACATAAGTGATTTTAGACTTACTCAATAGCATGATTAAACACCCAACCTTTCATGAAATAGTTGGTTGGGTTAGTAATGTTTATAAGGCTTGAAACCTTTCTTTAACCCTCATTTCTTGATTAAGCATATAATTTTGTATCCACTTGGTTGTGAACATATGGACAAACACTCCTTATCTACTTGAGTATAATGTGTATCATAGTCAATGAGAGTACATCTAATAAAATATATGTCACTCTCCTTATCATCATCATCCTCTTGGGATAACATACAGGTGAGAGACACCTTATTTTCCTTAATGTAAATATGAGAGACTTGTCAAACTTGGGTTCCATGAGTGTTGGAGTAGATATAAAAAAAAATTACCACTTCAAATACATCCTAATAATCACTCATATAAGTCAAACAACTCTCCTTCTTAGGTAAGTTGTTGATGGAATGAACTCCATATGTAAAATTAGGTATGAGTCATTTAATGGCCCTGAACTTCCCTATGAATGACCTAATTCTTGACTCATCAGTATATGGTATCATTTAATATTATAAAAAATTTGGTTGAGTCAATGTCAATTCCATGCTGAGAGATGATATAGAAGATAATTTTTCCACCTGTGACTCTAAACACATAATTTTATTCCATAAAATCTGTGAGAATGGTGTGTAATACTTATAAATTTCCAATCCTCTACCTTACTTTTCTTACAAGATCATCCACATAAGCCTTCATTATCTTATGGATGACATTATGAGAAATATTGGTCATGGCTCACTAATATGTTTTCCCATTGCTTTTAGTGTTGAAGGGCATGGCTACATAGAATAAAGTCCCCCATGGTATAGTGAAGGAGGTTTTGCTTTGATATTTGTCAAAAATGTTTATTTGGTTATATATAGAGAATCCATCCATAAGGGACCACAACTCACAACTTGTCATAGCATCAATTATGACATCAATGGAGGGAAGAGTAAAATTATCTTTGGGACATGCTCATCATGAAAAATTGATGCATATCTTATTTTTTATATTCTTTTTTAAAATAATAAAAATATTAGACATATATTTATGAACACTACATTGAGAAGTTTTATAACCTCTTCCTTTACCACTAACATAAATTTTGAACTTCATGGTCCTAATCTTTTATTTTATAGGTTTCACTTCAGGTATTGTGACCATATTATGAATGATAACTTTGGGTTTGATATCTACCATATACGTGTAGGAAAAGGCAAAATATTTATAAATATTAGTAAGTAATTACATGTAATCCTCCACCTCTTGTGGTGATAGAGAAAACCCCAGTTTGAATATTTTAGGGATTTCTTCAGTCCCTATAATTATATCAATGGTATCCTCTATGAGGGAGTTATTTCCTTCTTTGAATTCATTTAGAGTAGGGCAATATCACCATCCTTTCCTTTTACATTAAATACATCAATTTATTTATTAGAAGATAAATAATCTTCAAACTTCAAAAGGTAATAATAATAATTCCCTACAATGGAAGACATAGGATAAAAGGTAAGATCAAATCCCCTCTTTTGATGTAAATATGGGAGGTCATTGTAATAATGTAGGAACTCTAGAATGTCCTTGTCATTCTCAACTAAGTTAAGAACCAAAGGTCTATTATCTTTCCAAATTCAATCAAAATTTTGGTCAGTGAATACATTTCACACAAGGAGTTATATCCTAATAGACTATAAATTCTTATTTAGTTATCATGGGATGAAGATCAAAATACAAGGAATAAGTAGTCATATTTAACAAACTAATTTATTTCCTTAGGGATGGATTATATTGAAACAAAATCAAAATCCTTGGTAAATTGACAAACAATAGTCTTATAAAGTTGAATATGTTTAACTTTTGTCAGATAAATATTAGAGACATTATTGGTGACTAGTTTTGAATCACTTTAGATCTTTAGATTTTAGAAGCCTAACCACATAGTGATTATCATTCTAAGTAAAAAGGATTCATATTCAACCCCATTATTTATACACTTAAATTTTAATTGAAAATTAAAATGCATGATTCATCTTTTTGGGGATATCAGAATGACTCATGCCCCTATGCCAAGATGGCATTTGGCCCCACCGTAATAAAGGGCCCATTGACTATGTGTATAATGATAATCATTATCATGGTTGGAGGGGACCTATTCCTCTTCTAAAATCTCAACCATGTTGATATCTAATATACTAGCTAACCCATCTTGGGAATCTTGGTCTTGAGATTAGGAGATATTTTAGGTTCTCAATCCTCATGGGTTGAAAATAAGTACAATTAGTGTATACCTTTTAAATATATTGATGATTTTATCTATAGTCATGGTCAATATGATTAGAATCATCATGTGATCATCACCACTTAGATTTTATGTTGTTACAACTTCATTTTCTTCAAGTTTTTATTTTAAAATATATTTAAGAAGTTTTTCCCTTTTTTTCAAAACAACCACTTTGGTATTCAGGGTATCTTTGACTTTGATAAAATTTGGGGGTTTCACCACACCATTGGTAGCAGATGATATTTAATGTGTAACCCTAATTTATTATGCATGGTTTCTTGAAGAACATCAAATGGATTAGGGTCCCTTTGGGTAACAAAAACCTTTCCAAGATGGAAGAACCTCATTTTTTGGAAAAAGGTAGAAAGGATCACCTTCATCCTATGATTCCAAGGTATTCCCAAGATCATGTTATAATTTGTTTCCTTATCAATTAAATATAATTTTGTCAGCATGATTTTATAACCTAGGGTAACTAGAAGTATGATGGTTTTGATCAAAGAGGACTTGATGTCATCATAGCCTCAAAGGGTGTTACAAGTATTCAATAAATTAGTTTCTCCATAACCAAGTTTTAATAATAATGAGAAGGGAACTATGTTTACAACTACTATATCATCAACCATGGCTAATTTTACATAGTTGTTATAAATCTAGACTTGTAGAAACAAGGTTGGATCCCCCATTCTGGCCATATCAAAGTCAAGAGGGAGACTCCTTAGTTTAAATAATTATCCAAACTCCCTCAAACTATGCCCTATAATAAACATGTGAAGATAAATATGGTTGATCTGGGATTGAGGTGGAGGAGTCACACCAGTTAAGTGCCCTAGCCTTATGGCATCAAGAAATTCCAAATAGTAGGTAGGTGAATTATTGATCAAGTCAAGAAATTATATGTGGGAGAATGTCTTTGTAAGGTCTATGACTAAGTCATAGTTTCCCACATGTTTTAAGATGACATCATCATTTAGGATGTTTCAAGGGTGAGGAGTTGTGGGTTGATATTCCCTTATATAAATAACTAATGATATTCAGTTCTTTAGTTTTTAGATCCACATCTACTATCATTCTATTTTCCCTAAGACCCGCCTATTAGGGATCCACATAAAGGTCGGTTGTACCAGAATTACAATACTTGGCATCATGATTTCATGTCAAAATAAGTTGCTTATGTTGAATTGGTTCATTTTATAAGTTACCTTATGGCTGATTTTGGGTATTTTGTGTTTGGTTCTTAGGGAAGGTGTTTTGATAGGTTTGGAAGTTTTGGTTTTGAGGGGTTATAAGATAGTTTAATTAGTCTTAAGGTTTTTAATTTACATTCCATAGGAACATGCTAATAAAATTATACATTTGTTCTTTAGGGAGTCTCTCGATGAACTTGTATTCCTTACAATCTTGAGTGTCATGTCCAACCACTCATTATAAGAGTCAATAAACATTGGGATCATATTCCCTTGGCCTCTATTTTTAGCCTTATTGACTAAAGCCTTCTTGTTCGTTCCTTTTTTAAAATGGTTGGTTTTGGAATTAGGGGAACTGGTTCAAGTTTTATATTTTGGTATTACATGGTAGGGTGATTGAAGTTAACCAAATGAACCTCAAGTGGAGAATTTTGGTTTTTCTTACCTAAAGTGTTGTTTATGTTGTTATTTTTGTTCAAGGGTTATGGTTGGTTATTTTTTACATGGTTTAGTTTCTTGTTTAAATCATTCACATTGTTAGTGATGGAATTCTAATTTTTTTTAGAATCTTAGGTCCTTGACTAGTAACATTTTTCTAGTTCTCATATTTAAAACCCACATAAATTTGGTTAGGGTTGAAAATACACCCATTGGCCATATAGGTTAGATAACCAATAATAATGGTTGCTTAGTCAATTTGTAAAGTGATCTCATGTGCTTCTTCATAATATCAATAATGGAACTTTAGGACATCTTCCCTCATCTCCTTATTAAGGGAGGGAACAAAGATATGACATTACTCTCTTTGATCCATATGTCGAACATTAGTAAAAGAATATATAACATGCTACCATCTCATGATGAAATGGGTAGAAGATTTATTATTTTCTTGTTTAATGTGGATAAATTCTCAAATTCTAATTTTTAGAAACTTGTTCATATCAAATACTTTAACAATTTCTATCATGAGTTGTCTAAAAGATTGGATAGAGGCCTCTGGGAGGTGGTAATAATAATCATGGTAAATTTATTCTAGTATTTTGGGGATGAAATTGTAAAAAATCCATCCCAATGTAAGAATTCCCTAATGGCATATAATATGCTTTAACATACAAATTGGGATCTCCTTCCCCTTTAAATTTGGGAAGGTCAAGTAGGGTACAAGGTAGAATAAATACTCATATAATGTGATTGATGGGTTCCATTAGGTATGCAATTTAAGTCCCCATAGCATCAAAATCCTTCAAATGCATGGTAGAATGAGATTTAAAGGGTTGATTCAGATACGAGTTGTTCATGTAACACTTAAAATGAAAACAAATTGTTTGGTAAGATGGTGTAGAATATAATAGAAAATATTTATCTAGTTAGGTAGACTTGGATAAGATGTGATAGTAAGGAATAAGATTATTATATGGATAAGAGTGGGGTGTTTTTAGGGGAGTGGTGTACATGGGTAGCATGTAACTCAAAGGAATGTAAGGTGGAAAATTATTATATATCATGTTATTGGGAGGAGTGTATGTGAATACACTTCCAATTGGGACTTGGTTTAGAGGTTGATAGGGTGGACGAATTTTGTAAGTATTCATGTTTGGGGATCTACGAGTAATAATATCCCCTGCATGTTGATTATAAATATATTTTGGAGGTAATTTATGGGCTTGTTGTGGTGGTGGAGGTGTGGATGGTTGTTGTGGTGATTAGTAAGCCATTATCATGATGGATATAGAGAACAATTAAATCTAGTTAAGAGGGTTAGAGTTTACTATTAGATTTAGATAGAGTTGTTTGTTCTCCAAATCATGAATGTGACCACCAAGGTGGATATGATGTCATTTAGAGTAGAATTAGTATTATGTCTAGCCACTTCTTTCCTAGGAAGTGTGATAGGGAGAGGTTGTTAACTATGAAGGGGTTAGTTTGTGGGATAAGCTTCATGAGGAAGTATTAAATTTTATTCCCATGGGTTGTAGGTGTTCTAGTTTTTTTTATTATAGGGGTGTGAATTTGATTTCATTCTATTTACTCATCTTACATATAATGTATTCTTATGATATATGGATCATATTTAATAAATATTTCTACATCTAGATTTTGAATACTAGCTAAGAGTCTAGTTATAATGTGAGGATTGGCTCCACTCCCACTAGTAAAATTCATGTTGTTATAATAAAGATGGTTACCAAAAATTTCTAATATGCCTCACACCTCATGGATTGGTTCCCACTTCTCATTTATGAGTTAGGGTTGGGATAATCTTGAATATATTATTCTATGTTTTGGTTGGAATCACTTTTATTCCAAATAACTAAACAACTTCACTAGGTATTTATTGATTTATTTTATATCCTTATAGGCCAATAACTCCTCTTATATATTATCTAGACATGTTTAAGGGGTATAATAATACCCATAGAATAAATGGAAGGAGAGAGAGAGAGAGAGAGAGAGAGAGAGAGAGAGAGAGAGAGAGAGATAAATAAGTGAATAAAATGGGAAAATACTAAAGGATAAGAATTTTACATTAGGCTCACCAATTTTGTACATGTGGAAAGTAACATACTAACATGTGCACTTAGCTTCTAGAGGTTTGGCTAAGGCAACCTATTAACCAAATTTAAGTTTTTAGTCAAATTAGGACACCTATAGGAAAAAACTTAGATTTATAGGTCTATAGAGAGTCTAATATCTTTTTATAAGGTATTTCATAGTTTAATTAATGTCAATTGATTCTATAACAACTTTGGTCATTAGTTCTCTAAGTCTATTTATCATTTTGAGTCATTTTAAGGGGTCAAATAGGTGTATTTAATGCTTTGTATGCATTTATTTGGAAATATGAAAGTTAAAAATGATTATGTCATGTGCCAAGTATCTTAGGAAGTCTTTAGTGACTATTACTAGCTGAATATTTTAGGTTTTATAGAAGAAAGGATAGTTTTATATTGAAAAGGAAGATTTGGGCACTTGTATGACATCCTTGGGAATTATGACATGTGGGAGAGAGTTAGGGGATGTCCTTTAACCTTTCTTAACTCAAATACATGCTTTTAATGACTTAAAACTGACATTTCTTTCTTAAAACCATTCTATCTCTCTTTCATCCTTCTTGGCATAAAGAAGTGACTTGTAAGTTTCCACTTGGTATGGCTAGTAAAAAGGGTTTCATGAAGAATCTTTTTGCGATTTGTTTTAAAATAGAAGACCTTATTTTTAATATATGATTTTTTTAGATTGGTTTAGTTTTCTTTATGAACTATTGTTAACAAGTTGAGCCTCTAAATCTGCTTGCAAATCTATGAACCCTATAAGTCTTGCTTCATTTTGAGAAATTCTATAAAAACTACTTTCTAAGATTATTTCCAAAGGATGTTGGATATGTCCCCTTATCCTTCCCATGATTGTATTAAATTTTCAATTTTTTTGGATGGTCTAATGAGCTCACTTTACAAGAGGGTGTCATCATGTGTAGTTTCAGCTGATATACTTCTCTTTTATTGAGTGTGTTCTCCTTTAAGGGTCTTATATAGCTAGTAAATGGTGTTACACAAGTTCATGGGTCATGTAACCACCTCCTTACATGTTTTTTTTTCACCATGTCACCTCTTGGGTTATTTCTAAGCTTATGTTCCTCTATTTCTAGCTTTTTACCCAACTTCACTTGCAGTCACCTATATGAGCTTAGTCAACTTGTCTATTTAGTTGTAATAAAGGTATTCTTATTTTCCAAGACATCAATATTTGTATAAGGTTCATTTAGATGCTTTTAAAAGGTAAAATTGTAGTCACAAGCTCATGAACTATGTTTCCTTAGTCATGAGATGCACATGTCTATTATATTCAATGTATATGTAGGTGTTCTTTAGGTTGAAAAAAAGTGTTTTGAAGTTGTATTAAAGGTCTCCAAGCATATAGGCCATTTTTTAAAGGTTGTAAATGAATTTTGAGTTGTTTTGGACCTATTTTCCACCATGTTTTGCCACATCTCATACCCTCACTATCTACACAACCATTGTTGATGTCATCCTTAGGGGAGAAAAGCTTGGCATGTAATCTAACTCCTTGGAGATAGGTAAATTTGTGTTAGAGTGTTTAATTGGAACATATAATACTAATATTCATAAGACAATATGGAAATTCACTTCCAAAAGAATGACTATGGTACTCAGGGATTTGGTCTCTAAAGTTACAAAATAGTGATTAGGGAGGTTTTTGTGACTAACATATGACAAAGGTATAAAGAGTTTTGAAACATATAAGTGGTTATTTATTATATCCCCACCAAAATAAAATACCTTTTAAAATTTTGAGGAGAAAATAATAAGTGTAAGATAGTCATTGAGGGGCCTAAAAAACAATTTTAGATATTAAAAATATGCAACTATATCTACAGGTTATGAGCTCCAAAGTGCTGCTCCCTTCTCAAGTTGAAAGTGATACCTTTCCAACACATATAGATGTTTAAATGTATTATAAATGAACATTCATCATTAAATAACCATATAGAGAGGATGGAATACCTTTTTTGATCCCTATGGTCACACACAATCCATACAATAGGCTTAACATGTACCTATAATTGAGTATGAGGACATAGTTGTAATCTTGGTGATTGAAGTGGGTTTTAGATACTTAAAGGTAAAGAAATGAATAGATAAGTGATTAATTGATATTATGCTCATAGGGTGACTTTATTCCATCATGAGAAATACCAAATGGCCCAAGTAGTCATCTACAGCAAGCAGGGGTCTTGAGAGGAGAAGTAGCTCAGTCTAAGCAAGAGGGCATAGTTTGTGTTTGTTAAGAGCATATAGATGATTAAAAATATTATTATAGGTTATGTGATGTAAAATTGAGGTCAAAGAGTCTTTTTACAGTATGTTCTAACCCATAAACACATACCCTATTTGTACAGGTTGCTCAAATAGACACCTACATCAGGTAGGGGTAGATAGTGAACTTCTTGAAGTTGTGATGATGTTGAAGGAGAATTAAAGGCATAAAATAATTAAAACATACATTGTGTCATTTTAGGTAATTAATGGTAATATAAAAATACTATAATCAACCCATTTTAAGCCCATGAAACCTATACGCAAGTTAGAGAACATGGTTGTCTCAATCAGCTAGATGTTGGTAAGACAGTTAGCAAAAGAGGATTGTTTGGTGAGATGTTTGCATATAAAATGTGAATTAAAATTATCTAAATTACTCAAATATATTTATATTAGGTATTAATCACTGGCTTTGAAATCTAATTATACATAAACACCTACAATCAACTAGGTGGTTGTGATGCAAATAGTGAGTACATTAAGGTTTAAGGTGATAGATAAGAACTTAGTAAAGTGAATAATAGGGTTAAATAAATAATGAATTGATTAAATAATATTGGAGGGATGTTTAAAATCACTTATCCTAAGCTATATCATACACAACACACCTACAGGTTTAGTCTACAGTTAGGGTTTACACTTACAGTCTAAAGAAGTCAAAGATAGCAAGAGATATTTAGATATTTGAAATAGTAAATTGACATGAGGCATATTCAACATGACTATAAGTGTATAGGATTTTTATAATGAAAATCAAGAAAAATTAAGGTCTCTAAGTGAATAAACACAGTCCACCTTGGCATTTCTTGCACATAGTCTTCTACCTAGAAACTAGTCTTGGATTTTACAAGTTTGGAGGGTCTAATCATATGATTTGTGTGGATAGTCCTAAATTATTTATAAATAACATAAAATATTCAATTTTATTTATATAATATGGGAATTACCCCCTATTTTATCTCAGACATGAGGTACTCCCCCTCACATAAAACTAGCAGAGTTAAAAGTATAGTGATGAAAGGGTTAACCAGAAGTCAAGGAGAGCCTTAAGGAGGATTTTTGAAGTTTTAATAAATCCATACAAGCATGGGAAACCTAGTAGGGTAATTTCAAACCAAACATATTACTCTATGCACCTAGGGTTGCAGTCAGATCTAGTATGCATGGTTATTTCTAGAAACTAAACCATAGGTCACTTTCAATTAAGGAACTAAATAAAATTTATAATGGACAAAATAATGTCTATGGGATCATGTTAATTTTTAGGGCCCAAACAAACTCATGGATCTCAATTATATGGTATAACCCACCAAGGTTACAATCAAACTCAAGAAGAAAGGCTATGTTTAGGGCCCAAACAAAGAGTCATTTTCATTTACAACATCAAACAAACACTAAAATGAATTTTAACATGTTTTTGGGTCAATACAAGATGTTTATAAGATTTTATAGGTATAAAAAACATCAATTAATCCATTCTTGACTCAAATATCAACTTAGGCATAAAATAAACATGAAAATAACCATGAGAAGCCAAGTTTTAATGCTCAGATCTCACCTGAGGTTTTGCATGCAAGTCCAAGGAATTTTTAGATGTTGATAGGTTATTTTAAGATCACTTTTTTGTAATTTTTATTCAAGTTAGATGTGAAACTTTTATGAACAATGCTTAAGACCCAAAACTACTTTAAAACCCTATTAAACCCTTACTAAGGACCAGTTTACGAAAATGGAGTTGGATAGCTAAAAAAATGTAATATTTTTCTCATCAAAACTTTTTTAACTTAGATAGGACTCTTTTATGATACTCCACATGCTTTTGAGTTGTACAAAATTGTATAGATGGGGGCATAAATAGGCTTTTTATCATTATTTTGTGTGTTTTGCAAGCTACAAGAGGAGTTAGGAGATTAAACCAAGTTTGGGAGAAATATTAACACTTATAATAAATCCTAATATTCATTTAATTACATGAAACAACTTATAAGTTCCCTAAATAGGTGTTTCAACTCAGATAGTCAAATATTGCATATTGGATAAGCTAGTAAAGAAGATGGAAAACTTCAAGTGGGATGTTTTTAAATCTTGTTTGATGATTCCAATTCCAAATATGGTCTTAAAATTTTTCATTCACTCCATTCCATGTATTTTCATGATCAAATAAATCCATTTTGAAGGCCAAGTGTGCTAGGTGCATGAGAAGTGAGGTTTCCTAGAGTACAGGTGATGATGGCTCTCCTTTAGGAAATTCCAAAAGACTAAATCATGAAACCAATGCATGGAGAGGATGTCTTAGATCCACCCCTATCATTATAATCATTTTACCTACCTTTTATTATTTAAAATTCACTCAAATATTCCTAATCATGAATGTAGTTTTCTATGCAAGAAAAGGAGTTTTAGGCCACTCTACATAACTTTGTTGGCTTGAATGGACACTTGGAATTTCAAACCTTACATGACTCATTACATGTCATTATAAAATTCATAATTAACTCGTATCAACTTTACAAGTGTCCTTGTGACCCTTGGACTTCTCTTCTTCTCTCTCTCTCAGACTCTATAAGAGTTGGCCATTTTGGAATTGTATTGGATGTTCCACCTGAGTATGGAAAATATCTACTAATTTGTATACCTTTTGATAAATAATATAACTAACTGTTACCTCTTCATGATTATTTATAATTTTTTTCCACTTGAATGATGAATCTTGTTTAGTGAAGACTATAGATTCCTAGCATGTGGTCTCATACTTTCACCTTGTTTGTAGTTGGAAAACTTCTCCTTATAGGGAATGTGAAGTGTTTTAGGAAATTTTAAATTTTTATTGAGTCAATTATTTCATTAGTGTCATTCAAGGCCTCTTGTCTAGTCCTCCTAGCTTTGCACATTCATCCATGACCTCACAATGTAGCATTGATGTGAGAAGATGAAGATTGAAAGAGTGTATTTGTAGTTTGCTTCTTGATCTAAAGTGTAGAATGAAATTGGTTGGAAGTCATAAAATTGATTTGGTGTATCATCTCCTTATTTTATATTTTATTCTAGTTATCTCTGTCCCTTTTCACCCCCTAAAATTAGTATTAGGTCCTATTATAAGTGGTACATCAAGGGAGCTAGCCCTATCTGGAGACTTGCCTCATTCCTTAGGCTACCCACAAGCCTAGAGGTGATTCCATTGTAACACTTGGATTATGATATCCTTCTCATCTCCTCAAAGTGTGAAAATCTAAGTGACAACATAGTTGACATAAGGAATAGATGATGGATGGACCTATGGATTAGGCTAGTTTTTTGTTAAATATGGGACTAGATGGCAATAGGCAAATGATGTTCATGATGGAACCAAAATATATTTTTTATTTCAAGGTTATCATTAATATTTTATAATTGGATAGAGATATAAATCCAAGCTCCTCCATTATCAGGGATGACAATGAGGTGAATCTCCTAATTGATGCTAGGAATAATGAGGTGGGCAAGATTGGGTTGGATAACTATAAGAATATCCTCAACTCTATTAGGTTGGTTATGACATCTAAATTTCATCATGAAGTGAATGATATAATACAATTATGGTCTCAAGGAGAAAATAAAAATGGGTAAGTGGATAACTAAACTTGGATAACATTGTACTAGTAGCCTCAATTCTTGGGTAATATGATAATTGGGAGGATCAAGAATCCACTCTTGTTCATCTAGATTATTGAGGGAGTTTACAATAATATGAGGTATGGTTTTAAAATATAAAACTTCTCTCTTGATTTTCATCTTAATATCTAATTGAATGTTGATGCCAGAACTTGGGGCTCTAACTCTAGGAAAAAGACATGTTCTAGGAATGAGTGGATCCTCAAGGACTATCAACCAAGAAAAAATTAAAATTATTTTATAAGAATAAGATATTTTCTTTAATGTGTGTAAAAATTTGGTACTTGATATTTTTTAGTTAGAAAGAAGGTTTTGGTGTTTTTGCTCATCTAGACAAGGCTTTTTCAATTTTTTTTCAGTTTTGATAATGTTTTGATAAAAAGAATAAGCCAAGCTAATTGCTTAGATTGAAAATTTGAAATTACATAAGAAAATAATAACTAAAATTTCATAAGATAAATATGGTTATTTTTTTTCTTATTTATGACCTTTATTATGCATGCAATACTATAAACTAAAATTTGAAACAAATGTATAGTTGCTGATTTTTCTATGTTTTGCCTGGGTTGTGAGATGACTCTTTCAATGCAATATAAATGAATTGATTTTTTGGGGTTTTTATATGTAAATGGTATGATATGAAAATAAAATTGATCCTTTATAAAATTTAAATTAAAACACTAACCCTATCAAATATACTTATTGTAGACACCTAAAAATGGCCACGAATAACCTCCAACCAAGCTTTTGACCAATTTCTAGAAAATATCACAAATTTGGACTAAAAACACTAAAACATGATAAATAATGTGAATTTGTTATATAAAAGTGCCAATTTTATCTATATTATCATTAAATGATTTAAATAAATTTATGAAGTAGATAACTTTGTTCAGATCTTTTTGAGTCAAAATGACATTTTTGCACTTGGGTGCTCTGGATTGCTCTTTTCTACCAAATTTCTTGTACAAGACATGTGCCTTTATTTTTTTTTTTGGAAACATAATAAATGGTATAATAGTTCCAACACATCTAACATCATATCCTAATTTTAATCCAATCAAATTTCATATTTTGACCAATTTGATTAATTTATACACCAATTGCCAAGATTTGCATCAAAGTTAACTAATCATGTTTAAGGATAATTAATTAAATAATGATCCTAATTGATAATTCCATGGATATTTTTGAATATTTATTTTTATAAATTTATATTTAATAAAAAAATCATCAAACGACATAATTTCTTTGAAAGACTTCCCTAGGCCATAAATGCATAAAAATATCTCGTTAAGCCCTCCCATGCCTCTTTAATGCCTCTCTATCCCAAATATTTATGAGGTCATTTATTGAATTTGGCCTTAAATATTGAATGGATTATTATCCACACATCTTCATCTTGAGACGGATGATTCAGGTTCATTCTGATCAATCTGCAAAATCAATAAATAGGAGGCTTTGCCTATTAAATTTTAAGCTTTTTTTGTGTAAACTTATAATGCACAAATAATTCTAAAACCTTATGCACATAGTGTTTTAATTCCCAATTGTTGAGATAAGCTTCACACAAGCCAAAGGTTCTAAAAGGATATGAAGGTAGCCACACTCCATTGATGAATATCTCTTGAAGCACAAGCCGAGAAAGCCAAAGAAGGAGCCTTTAGGAGCAATCAAGGATTTGGTAGTAATTTTGTGTTTTGTGTTCACATTTCTCATTTCTTTCCATTTATAGTTGTGTTTTCCAATGGTTTTTATTCACTAATCTCCCCTATTTTATAGGCCTAGAGATGTATGCTATTTAGTGTGTTCTTTCTCAATTTAATTTCATTTAGGAACTAACACGATACTAACCACCTCTCCTGAGTCAAATTCCTAGTCTACATAATGGCATGTTTGGTGAGACCTAGCATCATAAACTTGGTCAAATAGTAACAAAAATAAAAATAATAACCATTATCATGTAGGATATTTAATTGTGGAAGCAAAGAAGGTAAAAATTTGAGCAAAAGTCCATTTTTTGAAAGTCACAGTTTTATCCCTACAGAGTCACAGGTTTATCCTTTGGATGGACTATAATCCTACCATTAGGACAATCATGAGTTTGTCATTTTAAGTCATGATATTATGTTTAAATTGTGTTTTTATTGATTAACCTTGATTTTTTCTTTATATTCCATATCTATATTACAATACCACTACTTTTAAGTAGCAATATTGTAACCCCGCTACTTGCTAGTATTGATATTACAATATCGTAACTAGTTAGTTGCAATATTATAATATCATGACTCGACAGTCATGGGATTGCCTATCGAAGTCATAGGATTGACAACCTAACTTGCATGACTGTCAACCCAAATCATGGGATTACCTAACCAAGTCACGATATTCTTGGTAAATGATTAGTGGTTAAGCGACAATACCATAAATCTCATAGTGGTGGTATTACACTGTAATATGTGATATTACCTATCTAAGTTATAGGATTGTCATAACCTAAATAGAAATATTATTGACTCAAATAGTGATATTGTTGACCTAAATAGTGGTATTGTTAGCCCACTTAGTAGGGTTATGATTTTTGTTAAAGTAACTTGAGTACAGATATTGCCTATCTGAGTCATAGTTTTACAGAGTAGTAGGACTACACTTGGAGGAGTGGGATTGCATTGTGTGAAACCCAAGAGCTCATTTTTCAAATTTGTTTGTCTCATTTATAAAAATCATTCAAGTCTAAATGAAATTCTAACTTTTTCCTTGTAGGGCCAACTTGAAAAAGGATCTAAACAACCTTACTCTAGTATTTTTAAACTCTTTTTAATTGCTTAAAAATGATTAGGAACATTTATTTTGGGTGCTTAAATAAACACTTAGATGTTTGCTTGAATGTTTTGTAGTTGTTCTTTACAAGTTTTTACATCTTAAATATAAAGGGATAAATAACATCACCGCACATTTTGTTTAGTGTTTTAAAATTGAACACACTTCAAGATTTTACAAAGTTGTTATCATTGTTTGCCTAAATTAGATTTTTTTTAGAAAATTAGTTATGTGTATGGTCTCTCCTTGTCTCCTCTAGGGAACTTGTGGGATTAAAATTAAATTCATTTCAAAGTGCCTTATTCTAAAGGCATAAAATAAAATTTATGGAGGTTCTCCCCAAGACCCACATTGTTTGGATAAAGTCATCTTGCATATTACTCATGCTTTGAGACCTAGGCTACATTTTGTACTATCCACCCTATTTCACGTTTTGCCTTAAGTCCATTTGATAGTAGCCTTTTGCCTTATAAATTTTTCCAACTTTGTGTGGGTATCATTTGAGTTGATAAGAGTAGTGTTATGTTTCCAAAATTGTGTTGAAACCATTTTTGACTTAAAGTCTTGAAACAAGCATTTACCACACATTTTGAACATTTTGTGTGGTTATGCTGATCGAATTATTTTAAAACTTGTTTCATAGGCCTATTTACATAGAGTCCAAGTTTTTCCAAATTTCAACCTTTTTGCATTCTCTTTGTGAGCCTTTATCTAGTGTGTTTACACCATTCACCTTTGCCAAGCTTGTCAATCAAAATAATTTGGTTTGTGCCATTATTTGGGAGAAAATAAACTATCCCCAAGTTCCTTTTATTTCATACCTCATACTTTTTGATCAAGTTTATATACAAGAGTCAAATGCCTAGTTTTTGTTAAAAGTGTTTCAAATATATTAGATTAAATATCTCATCTTTTAAAGTCTAGATTTTGACACTGTTTGGCTGAAATTCCTAGCACATGCTTTATTTGATCTTATATTTTGACACCACATTTGGCCAAAAGTCCTAGCAATTTTTTTTTCCTAGATTAGACTTGTTTAAAACACATTGACCTAGAATTTGGCATTTTGATTTATGATCCTTTTACTTGACCTTTTTATGTGAGATGTGTAATGTTATATACTTGATGTTATCTTTTTTTATCATAGGTTATTGCATAGATATTTTTAGATATATCTATCCATCCTTTTGACCAAGTTTGAACCTCTTTTTAGACATCTCATTTTTAGAGTTTATAGAACTTTATTACCTTTTGTCATGAAGTATTTATTGTGGATCCTAACATGTATTCCTACACTCTTAGTGGTCTCATGTACAATCCAAGAGTTAGTAATGTGGTCACATAGGAATAAATGGTTCAAAACCCTCATGTGGATAATGTTGGTTATGAGATAGATTCTTATCCATCTTATAACACTCAATCAAGGGCACACAATAAGGACCCATTGGCTCATTATTTGTTAAACACACCTCCTTATTCAGAGTAGGATCGAGAACAAACAGATCAATATCTAGCTTTGGTACCAATAGTTAAAGAACTAATTCTTCAACAACCATATTATGTTACTACACCATCCACATATGATCCCTATCTCTTTGAGTACCACTTGTTGGAAAAGTAGGACAAAATTTTGGTTAGAGTTATAAAATTAGGGGCTAAGTTTTTGGTTGACTTTCCCCATGAAAATTTTTCAAGTCTAGTAAGAGTGCCTCATAAAATAATTTATAATCAACAGGCTTCTTCTATCAATCCTTTAGCTCTAGTCCAAATGCCACATCAGGACCTTAATATGATTATCAAAGGTAAGGACCTCATGGAGGATCACTTTGTATAAATGTAGATAACATATAAAACATACTTGAATCTAGCATGTAATTTTAACCAGGTGACCATGTCAAATAGGCCTCTCATATATTTAGTTCCTTCAATAAGAGTGTTAATAAAATTGACTGGTCAAGACAATTAGGGTTTATACCCCTTTTCACAGAACACTTCTGTCAATAACTCATTTCATGTGCCAACCATCAAAGAAGTGTCTTCTACTTCTATACATAACATTGAGAAAAACATAGTGGACAATGTGTAAACAACATCCAATCCAAACCAAAGTGGTGTAAATACCCCAAAAACTAGTACATAAACAAGTGTACCTTTATTTAACATCATGAGTGGTTCTCTAAATCATGGAGTAGGAGTTTTTATGTCCCAACCTCAACAAACTACTGCTACTAATACCCAACTATTTGCTTCTTTGAATACTTAACCAACAGGATTAGGTAGTCAACCAGTGACTAATGCCATGCCTCCATAAAATAAATGATGAATATTACTCAATAGGCAATGAGTAATATTTTACAATAGTAGGCACAATCCAACATGCCAATGTAGTAGAGGCAAAATATATTACCACCTCATCAAGTAGCAGTGAATACACCTCTTTCTTTGTAGACCAATATACCAAATCAAACCCAAATTATGTTTAATAAACAACATGAAACTATTAGTTAGTGACAAATTTTAAATCTTCAACAAATGTCAACTTCTTAAAAAGGATTCATGCAACTTATAGGTTCTAGTGTTTCTCAAGCACCAATTAGACAACCTTTGCCATTTGTGTAGAATGTGTCACTAGTTCAATAACAAGGTCTTGGTTCATAAGTACCCCCTCAATAGCAAGGTCTGATTAGTCAACAATAGGTCCTCATTCAACCCCAATAGGCATAGTAAGCCATATCCCTCCATCCCAACCTCAAACTCCCAAAAATCAAGCCTACATATCCAACCCTAACCAGAATATTTCACAACCACAAATGCAATTTCAATAATTACATTCAAATCCATGTATGTGTATTCCTAGTCTATTCCCCAAATAAACCAATATAGCCCAATAAATACCTCCATCATACCCTGGTCAGAGTGCTCCACTTGTGATCATTCAACCATCTACCTAGGCCAATGTTTTGCCTCAATCCAATCTTCCCTCTAGTTTTCTAACCCAACAACTATAATAGATGAAGGATGTAATCATTACCATCTAAGCTGTGAAATAGACTAAAAATTTTAAGCTAGATGATGTGTGTTCTTATTGATTTAACATGGAGTACTTGAAAATACCATTTCCTCCAAGATATGAACCATCAAAATTTGAAAAATATAAGGGGAAAGGTGACCCCAAGGCTTATTTGACTAAATTCTTTTTTGCAGTGACATATAGAGACATATACTTGTTGTTGTTGTTCCCAAGAAGTCTAGTAGGACAATCCTTAGAGTGGTTTTTAAATTTTCACAAGAATTCAATTTCAAATTTTGATGATCTTTCAGATAAGTTTGTGCATCACTTTTCACTCAATCTCAAACATGAGATTTATTTATTTGACTTGATGCAATATAATAAAAAGGATAGTGAGAGTTTTTCAAGTTATCTATAGTGATAGAGAGCCCTTGAAATTTGATTCACCCATAGTTTACCAAATAAACAATTAGCCACTGTGTTTACCAAAAAATTGCATAGTGACATATCCTATCATTTGGAACTACAATGTGCGCATACCTTTAAGGAGATCATTGATAAAGGTTTATTGATTGAGTGAGCCTTTATAAACAAAGGGATCATCAAGATGACCTCATCAAATCAGAATCAAGGTACCAATCTAGGAAATGGCCAAAACTAGCATCAAGTCCAAGTACAAATGTTGTAACTGACATAGGCCAATAAAAATGATAGACCACGGTAATTCAACCATAACAAAAAAAATTGTAGAAATGGAGTAGAAAAGTCATGACATGTCTAAATAGTGTAAACACCATCTATTAATCTCACCTAGCATATTCAAATTACTCTCAACCCATAACCTCTTCAATAAATATAGCAAGCATAGCATGCTAAGCCTACCCAACAAATGCATCAACCTTTGTCATTGCAATCTCCTCCTCTAAGGTGAATAGTGCCTACTTATCACAATTTTAGTGACCTTAGAGAGCCTAATGAATATATGTTTCACAATCTCACCACCACTATCTAATTAGTTGGCTTATATCAAAACATTATCCTTAGGGCATCCCTTACTTTATTGGTACTACCAAAATGAATTTTGTGAATATCATCGAGTTAACAAACATAATTTACACCATTGTGTGAAAATTAAACTTTTGATTTAGAATATGTTGGAAAACCATGAGATAACATTGGATGGTGGTGATTCCATTTCTAATTAGACCCTTGGAATCTATCAAAACCCCTTTTACTAACATAACAACCAACCACAATATCAATAACAACAACGATGACTAGTGCAACACCAACAACAATAGTTTCAACAACCAAGGCCAAAACAATAGAATCACCAATACTAGAACCAACAACATCCTAAAAATGGATAGAACCAAGTTCAAAATGGCAACAACTAATAGACTTACCATGCAGTTGCACATGACTACAATAGGGTTGTAGTTCATATTACAGGTGGTCATGTTAACACCATATCCATTAATCTAAGATTAAATACCAATCAATCAAGACCTTTGCTAAACAATGCTAATTTACCAACTTACATTGATAATCATTTTTTGACTTGGGACTACATATAGGTGTACCATCAAGTATGGATTATTAATTTTGGATCCTATATCGATAACTCATCGTTACCTCATGACCATGCACAAGTGCACCAGTAACTAAGACCTATCCTATTTGGTCCCCCACCATCATCATCATTTGTTAGAAATCATGGTCCTATGTTTAATTTGGATTGTGTAATCATAACTTTGAGGTCAAAGATTAACATCCTAGGCATATACATCTACCACTTCACCCATCATTCAACCAACAGTTCAGCCTCAGAATAAGCCATTTAACACTGACCAAGAGAAGAAGTTGGACATTGTGGAATAATTGAATAAGATGCCTACATAAATCTCCATTTTATATTTATTGCATATGTCAAAAATACACAAATATATTTTGAATGAGTTATTTATCCAATCCACTATTTTAAGTGACATATCCCCTAATAAATCCCAATTTTTAGTTGCACACCTAGATCCAGCCCAATAAGTCACTATCGGAGTTGTTGCTAGAATCTGGATAACGCGAGTGTAATGGAGACGTGATCACACAAGATGAAGCAAGTGAACACCACATAGATGCTAAATCAATTTTAAAATAACACAAGAAGATAACTTGCACAAGACAAAATGGAGAAAACCAAAATTTTATTAGCATGAGATGGCCAAAGTGAGGATACATATAGGAGAGTACGTAAGTAACTCCTCCACAAATGGTGGACAAGGCACATCAAGAATAGACAATAACTCCTCCATGAAAGGTGGTGACAAGGTGCTAAGAATAGAGAAGTAACTCACATCAAGGGAGTTACTTATGACATTTTTATGACACCTATGACACATCTATGACACACACCTCCACATAAGCTAGCCTATCCCACAAACGTAGGAAAACTCCATGTATGGACAAGAAATACAATTTCCCTAATTAATAAATAGGGAAAAATAAAAACCTACACTAATACCCCCCCCATAAGTGCAGCTTAGGTGGGTAGTATGGAAATATAAAATGGGTCCCGGTAACTAGGCCTGATGAGGTACCCATGTACAAATGCAATCTACCATAAGATAGAGAAAAGGAGAAAACCCACAGGAAAAAACTCCCCCCCCCAAAAGAGAGATATAAAAGAAAGAAGAGGCTAGAAGGCCCCTCCTAAAGATGATGCTACTGCAGATTTGGACCAACCCTAAAAAAGAGCTCGTAGATGAATGAACTTGCTCTCAGTGAAAGGTTTGGTGAAGATGTCTGCAACCTGCTTTGAAGACTAGAAAAATATCAAGTCAATAACCTGACTATGAATAAGCTCCCAAATGAAATGCATGTGAATCTCTATGTGCTTGGTCCACTAGTGCTGAACTGGATTCCTACAAATCTGAATGGTACTCTGGTTGTCATAATAAATGATGGTGGGTTGCCTGATAGGAATGCCAAACTCAAAAAGAATCCCTTGAAGAGAAATAACCTCAGTAGCTACATTAACAGCTCCCCTGTACTCTGCCTCTGTGGATGATATAGCAATAGCATTCTTCCTCTTGCTAGACCAACTGATAGGACCAGAACCTAGAGATAAACTATAACCAAAAGTGGACTTGCGAGTCTGTGAATCTCTAACCCAGTCTGAATCTGTATATCCAACCAAGTCAACCTCTATGCCAAATCTGTAATGAATCCCATATCTATGTGAACCCTGTATTTAATGCAATATCCTCTTAGCTACTTTCCAATGTAGCTCATGAGGTTCTTGCATGAATCTAGAGACAAGTCCCATTGTAAATGAAATGTCGGGCCTAATGTGAGTCAAGTAGATGAGACTACCAACAAGTTGTCGATACCGAGTGGCATCAACCAATGGTGAAGAACAATCAGCCTCAACCTTAACTCCTGATAAAAAGGGAGTTAGAGATGGCTTGCAATCTGTGATGTGAAATCGAGCCAATAAGTCAAGAGCATACTTAGGTTGTGTAAGAGAAATCCTTGAATCTGACTGTGTTATTTCGATGCCAAGGAAGTAGTGCAACAAACCCAAGTCTATCATGTCAAATTTATCCTGAAGAGATGCCTTCACTGCTGCAATAGCCAATGAAGAACTCCTGGTGATCAAAAGGTCATCAACATATAGAACCAAAATCAAGAGTGAATCATCCTACTATAAGAAGTAGACATTGGGATCAGAATGGCACCTAGTGAAACCCGCTGTGAGAAGGAAGGAATCCATCTTGGCATACCAAGCCTATGGGGCCTATTTGAGGCCATAGATAGATTTCCTAAGTCTGCATACTAAGAAAGAATCCTGAACAAATCCTGGCAGTTGCTCCATGTAGATCTCCTCCTTTAGGTCTCCATGAAGAAAGGCACTCTTCACATCCATCTGATGCACATCCCAACCATGTGCTGCGGTAATAGCCAAGGTGAGTCAGATAGAAATCATCTTTATAATGGGTGCAAAGGTCTTTGAGTAGTCAATGCTTGCCACCTGTGAGAAACCCTTGGCAACCAATCATGCTTATACTTATCAATCGATCCATCTACTACAAACTTGGTCCAATATATCCACCTACATCAAACCATCTTTCTTCCCTTAAGAAGTGAATTCAAATCCCAAGTGTGATTTTTTATTAAGGAAGAATATTCTTCCTTCATAGCACTATCCCACTCAGGTAGCCCTGGATGCCTCTCAAAAAGTCTATGGATCTGAAACTGAAGCAAAGAAGGCATGTGGATCTCTCTGAAAATCCCCCCTAGTACATATGTCATCTGTGGGATCTCCTGCCCAAGTGATAGCACTCTCAAGTGTCTGTCTAGCCCAAAGTGGCCCAAAAGTGGGCAAGTCAAGTGCTAACTCCTCATCCTTTGACTAACTAGAGGTGGATGACTCTACATCACTATCCTCACTGTCTGAACTCGAAGAAGAAGAAGATGTCTATAGCTCAAGAACTTGCTATGGTTGATCTGAAACTAACGAGGAATCATCATGAAGAAGTAGATCTGATGAGGGAGAAGAAGTGTCAAGTGTTGAGTCTCTAGGACTCTCCTAAAAATTGACACTTCTCTCGATGAACAACTCATGAGTGACTAGATTTAGAAGGCGATATCCCTTAATACCATCCAGATATCCTACAAAGATGCAAGGCTTGGACTGACATTCCATAGCTTTGCATTTCTTTTTCAGAATGTGGGCCATGGCTAGGGATCTGAAAACTCTAAGGTGCTCAACATTAGGTTTCCTTTTATGCCAAGCTTTAAAGGGTGTTATCCCTTTCAAAGATTTGTGAGGAACCCTGTTTTGAATGTAGCAAGCACAATTGATGGCTTCAACCCAGTAGTGTGGTGCTAAGGATTTGGAGTGAATCATATAGCTACCCATCTCTTTCAAGAACCTCTTCTTGCAATCTGCAACCCCATTCTGTGAAGGACTGTAAGTGACTATGTGCTACAAATCAATTCCCTCTGTGGTGAAAAACTGCTCAAACTTGATGCTGACATACTCCCTTCCATTATTAGTTTAAAAAACCTTGATGGATTTTTCACTCTGTTTCTCAACAAGAGCCTTGAAGTCTATAAAATTTTCAAACACTTCAGACTTTTGTTTGAGAAAATATATCCAAGTGTACCTAGAGAAATCATCAATTAAAGTGAGGATGTACTTGGCCCTTGTGAAAGATGGTTTGGGAAAGGGTCCCGATACATCACTGTGGACTAACTCCAAATGTTGTGAAGCCCTCCAAGCTTTGCCTTTGTCAAATTTTACTTTGAGATGCTTCCCAAGGGAGCACCCCTCTCAAAGTCCTTTTGAGAATTGGACACAAGGCAAGCCAATGACCATGTCATTTTTGCAAAGTTGCTCAAGATGGCGGTAGTTAAGGTGGTCAAACCGCTCATGCCATAATTTTCTAACTCCATCTGAATGAGTTAGCAATGTTGTTGGAGAAGAATTTGATGAAAAATGTGAGAAGGTGTATAACTTTTCTTGGTGATCTGCCCTACCCACTGCCACTATAGTATCACTATGCAACTCCCTGATAGCACTGAATCTGGTTAAAACTCAAATCTCATACCCTGACCAATGTGAGTGATTTAGTACACTGATAAGAGATTGGTTGAAATAGAAAGAACACTTAGAACATTATTGAATGTTCCTCCTTCCATTTCAACTGACCCTTTCCCTACAATGGAAACTGATGTGTCATCACCTAAACTAATTGAAGTCATGTTACAAGGCTCTAAAGATGAAAAATCAACTTGTGAAGAGCCCATGTGGTGAGAAGCACCTGAGTCAATGACCCATGAAGATGTAGAATTTGTTGTAGCTACAAGGGCCTTGCTCTTTTATTTCTCCTTACCCTTGCCTTTTGCCTTAGTAGAATCTTAGGTAGATGAATTCTGCTTGATGGACTCAAAAACACCTATGTTGTTCTTCTCTAGAAGATGAGTTAGGTGATCTATTTGTTTTTTCATGCATTTGTGTTCATCATGCCATGTATTTTTACAATAGGCACACTTAACCTTTTCCTTCTGAGGTTTAGCATTGGAAGAGAAAGTTTCAGTGTTATTTTTGGCAGGATTGATGTTTTCTTTCTTCTTCTCCTGGTCCTTATTCTTTTTCTTCTTCTCCTTTGTTGAAGTCTTATCCTTACCATTTCTAGGTATCAAAGCTTGGGGTTGAGTAGACTTCATTGTGCCGATTTGAATTATCTTATCTTGCTCCCTAGTCAAGTTGGCAATGAATGAATCCAAAGAAGGCATTTTCCATGTAGTGCCAAGGACACTTTTTGTGGCATGGAAAGTGGAGACAAAGACTGAATAGCTTGGACCTAACTTTGTGAGAATAGAAAGTATGAGTTGATCATCTTTCTTCTATATTCCACATTCTTTCAATTGTAATCTAAGGGCCTTAAACTTATTGAAGAAGTCCTGTAGGGTGCCAAAGTTGCTAGGACTTAGACTTATGAGTTCATTTTCGAGCTCATGACCTCTCATCTCATCAAGCTTCCCAAATAATTTTTCTAAGGTGTCCCATATGTCATTAGGAGTCTGGGAGGATTCTAAATAGAAGAGAAGTTCTAGAGACATAGACAAGCTCAGTAATCCATAGAGGC
Source organism: Torreya grandis (assembly GCA_037957365.1). Taxonomy (NCBI): domain Eukaryota; kingdom Viridiplantae; phylum Streptophyta; class Pinopsida; order Cupressales; family Taxaceae; genus Torreya; species Torreya grandis. The sequence continues at coordinate 121,099 of JARHVA010005750.1, forward strand.
TTCATCACTACGGTTGTACCACTTGACCTTTTCAGCATCAGTGTTGGGTTCTACTTCAGTACCCATGGTGATCCTATACAACCCTTTGCTTCTAAGAATTATTGAAATTTTAAGCTTCCATTCATGATAGTTGAAGGGTGTTAGGGGTTTAAGTTTAAAATATTTTATTTTTAACTTAATTTAGGTGAAGTTGTGTTGATTGCAAGTTGTGAATTTATGGAGAAAGGAGAATGAAAGCAAATATATGCAAGTTGTGAAAAGCAATCACAACCCCCCCAAAATATTGAGCCCCCCCAATATACAAGTGCATTCTCAAAAGACATCAGACTCAGTTGAGAATGCATCTCAGAGCAATTAGTGCAAGACTAAAGCAAACAAGATGTCGGACTCAGCTAAAAATGCGTCCCGAGAGACCCAAATTTTTGGCACCTTATAAACTAGTGCATTTTTGACAAATAAAAATCTTAAAATGTGGAGAATTGAATTACAAACACTTTTGTAAAAAATGGCATCCAAATTCGAGCTACCATTTGCAAGATATTAAAGGTTCAATTTTCTCGTAAACTAGTGTTTTTGCAAAAAAACACTAAAACATTAAAAAAATGCCTATTTTGAGAGAGAAAGTGACCTTCCAACCACTTGTTGGATTCAGCACGAAATGAGAAATCTAAAGGAGGTTTTTGTAAGGGGAAATTAGCCTCTCACCAACCCGGGCCTCACCCTTTGTCTTTGACAGGCGAAGATACAAGTTTTAATTGAAAACCCCCAAATTACAAAACTATCTATAAAACTGAGTATTTAGTCAAATTTACTGATTATTGTTTTATCAAGTCAATTTTAACTAAAAACAAATGAAGCATAGACAGAATAATGGATGCCATGTGTCCAAGGGGTGCCAAATGGGATGCCAAGTAAGGAAGGGGCGTCCAAAAGCAAACAGTCCAGAATTTTGACTCAGAAAAGACAAAAAAATAAATGTGCAGACCTGTTGGACACTGTACGGCCTAATTGGCACCTTGCTGGGCAAGAAAATAAGCTAGAATCTGCTAACTTCAATGCATAGCAGGTCTAGGCAGAAAAATACAAGAAAAAATGCCATATTCACAAAAAAATAGACCTATTTTAGACGTCGTACAACTGATGGTGTGGCTAGAAGGAAGGACTTCTGCTGCTGGAACTGAAGTTGCTTAGAGATTCTCCTCACTCTAATTCTTTCACACAACAATGGCGCCTAGGCTAACTGTTGAACCAGCCCTTGAAGTGAAGACAACCAAGACACCCAAAGGCCAAGGATTCCAAGGAAACGATACCAAAAAAGATTTTGAAAGTTTTTTTTATTTTAGATCAGATCTAGAAAATAAAAATAAAAACAAAGAGAACTCCACTCCTCTTGATTTCAAAATGAACTAAAATCATAACCATACACACGATTACCGTTCTTGCTTTGATACCATATCAGAGTTGTTGCTAGAATCCATATAACGCGAGTGCAATGGAGACGTGATCACACAAGATGAAGCAAGTGCACATCACATAGATGCTAAAGCAATTTGAAAATAACACAAGAAGATAACTTACACAAGACAAAATAGAGAAAACCAAAATCTGATTGGCATGAGATGGCCAAAGTGAGGAATACATATAAGAGAGTACATAAGTAACTCCTCCACAAAAGGTGAACAAGGCACCCCAAGAATAGACAGTAACTCCTCCATGAAAGGTGGTGACAAGGTGCTAAGAATAGAGAAGTAACTCCCATCAAGGGAGTTACTTATGACATTCTTATGACACCTATGACACATCTATGACACACACCTCCACATAAGCTATCACATCCCACAAATGTAGGAAAACTCCATGTATGCACAAGAAATACAATTTCCTTAATTAATAAATAGGGAAAAATAAAAACCTACACTAATAGTCACTTTCAACTAAAGCGATATGTCATCCCTTGGCTTGTTACATAATAATCCCTTGTACATTGAAGTTTACATAAAGAAACACAAAGTAAAATGTGTCCTTATAGACAATGGATCTAGTCTAAACATAGTGTCTCTCAAGCTCATCAAGCTTCTTGAGTACACAATGATATATCTTCAAGCATAAACCATAACCATCAAAGCCTATGACAATGAGGAATGAGAATCACAAGGCACCATATATTTACTAGTTATCCTTGGGCCCTTAACCCATGATACACTTTGTCATGTGCTAGATCTTGATTTATTATATAATATGCTTCTGGTTAGACCTTGGCTACATGCAATCCATGTAGTCCCATCAACATTGCACTAATGTATCAAGTTCTCCCATTTAGGGATGGAAGTTTGTATACCAAGAAATTTGCATCCATAAGAGCACTGCAAACACCTAGAGGCTAATTTTAAGAGTTATAACTATCATTTTAGCATGAATCTAATGGCCAAGTATGATAAGGGAAATGTAATACTCCTTGATTTTCTAGAGGATAATTGCATCGATCCTAATACACTCGATTCCCTTTCTCACATGTTACCTTCTAAGATATCTAACCATTATACCATCTCACCTAATGGCCCAAGGGAGTATTTAACCCATGATACCTTCAATATCTCAAACCTTCCATAGAACCCAAAGTCCTTTGGAAGACCTAAAGCCAAGCCACTTCATTTAGAATGGCAACAAAAGGGTAAAAGTAAAGGACCCATCATATTTATACTAACATTTGGCCTAGAGAAGGACCCTATTGAAGGGGATGAATCATGTTTGTACAATGACAAGTAGGCCAAATGTTATGAAAATGCAAAGTATCATATTCCTAATAATATCATGAATAATTAGGACTATGAAGGAAGAGGCCTCAGACCAAACCAATAAGGAGCACTTGAGCCAATTTCTATGACCAAATACAAAGGACCCTATAGACTTGGATTTAAACCACCTGAGGGTGACCCCATGTACCTTAATCATGTTCCATTGCCATCAACTAGTGATGATGATGCCAATAACAAATTAGAGTTTGATCATAGATTTTTAAATGAAGTAGTTGAGACCAACCTCTTTAATACTCATTCCATTTGTACCCTTAGACCAATCTTTCACCAGAACCCCCTACCATTATATTATCCCCAACTGATAGACTAGGACCAATAAGAGTCCAAAATGTCAATTGATGAGTTCCAAAATGATGAGGCTTTCTATGATTTTCTTAACCTTAGAGACAATATTTTATTGGGTGATTATAAATTAGGGTTCTCAATCAAGTTATATCCTAAAGCCTATTTTGGAGAGCAAATGAACACCCTTAGCCAAAAATAAATAATTAAAACATTAAGGTCTCAAATTGAAAACCTATTTGAGGTGATTTTTTATCAAGGTAAAAGTAAATAAAAAGGCTAGTCTAGTGGTGAAAACATGTTTCAGGCACCATTAGATGGGGGTGTTTAGCCTTCTTCAATCATAGCTTAGGAGACCACCAATGATGAACTTGTCTATGAGTCTGAGTTTAGTTTGGAAGAACAATAATATTTTGACTGAATCATTTAGGAGTTTTCAATAGATTTTGTTACATGGCCAAACCTCCCATTACAAGAATCTGATTCATCATGCCTAGGGTAGCTCGAAGAACCAATCCTAATAGAGGACTCTAATATTGCTAACTAGTTCAAATCATTGCCCACTATTCTTGAAGATGGTTAGACCTTTCTAGTGGAAGATACAATAGAGGTTAACATCAAGTCCTGAAATGACCCAAAGTGGATCAAAATAAGTGCATCCCTTACTAAGAAAGAGCATGAAGTCCTTATAGCTTGAGGGAATTTATTAACATATTTGCATGGGCATATTCTAATATGCCAAGTTTAGACCCCACCGTAGTTATGTACCACCTTTTGGTCAATCCTAATGCCAAAATGGTAAACAAATTCTACCCAAGATGCATCCTTGCATTGTTGTATTAGTGAAAAAAGAGTTGGAATAACTCTTAGAAGCAGGACATATCTGATTGATCCACTATTCAGAGTGAATCTCCAATGTTGTGTCAGTTAGAAAGATTATAGGAGTCAGAATATGTATTGATTTCTATGATATAAACAAATATTACCCTAATGATGACTTTCCATTACCAAAAATTGATATGATCATCGATTCCATAGTGGGTTATTAAATGTTTTTTTTAATGGATGGATTTTTAGGGTACAACCAGATCATGATCATACTAGAAGACCAACATAAGACAATGTTCATCACTCCATGGGCAACATTATGTTATCAGGTTATGTCATTTAGTCTTAATAATGTAGGAACCACCTATCAAATACCCATGACTATCATATTTCATGATATGATACATGACATTATTGAAGACTATGTCGATGACATTCTTGGCAAATCAAAGACTAACGTTGATCATCTAGTAGTGATACACAGAGTATTTGAAAGACTATGTGAGTACAAAGTCAAACTTAATCCTAATAAGTGTGTTTTTGGAGTCACATCAATAAAATTTCTTGGCTTTATTATGTCTTATTAAGGCATTGAATTCAATCCAGCCAAAGTCCAAGCCATAATAGAGATGAAACCACTGACTAATTTGAAGTAGCTCCATAGTTTACAAGGCAAGATCCAGTCTATTTGATGCTTCATATCATAATTAGCTGATAAATTACATCTTTTCATGCATATTATAAAGAAGAGAGTCACATTTTACTAGGATGATCACTGTTATGTATCTTTTCAGTAGTTAAAGGACTATCTAGAAAATCCACCTATTTTGTTGCCTCTTATGCCAAGAAAGTTATTCTTGTTGTATCTCTCTACTATCGACAATGCCTTGGGGGAACTTTTGGATCAAAATGATGATAATGGAAAGGAGCATACCATGTATTATTTAATCTATACACTAATTGTGTATGAGCATAATTATATGCCCATAGAAAAAGTCTACTTAGTTATGGTCTTCATAGGTCAAAAACTATGCCATTACATGTTAAACAATAAGACCATGGTTATTTCAAAAGTTGATCCACTCAAGTATCTATTATCTAAAATAGATTTACAAGACTGCATGGCTAAATGGATCATGCTTCTCAATGAATTTGACATCAAGTACATCAACCAAAAATCCATTAAGGGGCAAGATCTTACAAATCAACCTGTTGAAGCTCCCCTTGCTGATACAAAACCATTGACATTCCAATTTCTTGATGAATCCATAATGACCATCATTGACACACCTCTTTGGGATTAATATTGGAAGCTATATTTTGATGGATCATTCACAACACATGGATTAGGGATAGGCCTTTTATTTATTACACCATAGGGGGATCTAATCCCTAAATCACTTAGGATCAGTTTTCCTTGTACCAACAACATGGTTAAATATGAAGCACTTGTTATAGGGCTTCACCAAGAAGTAAAATGGAACATATCTCATCTCAAGGTTTATGGTGATTCTTATTTAATCATCAATTAGGTTATAGACCATTTTTGGACCAAAGATGGCAAGTTGGCTCCATATAAGGCCATGGTCAACACTCTCAAATAGTAGATTATCGGCATTCAATTTAAACATATTCCAAGGGCAAGTAACAGAACCATAGATATTATGGCCACTATTAGATCTTTGATTTAACAAATAGACAGCTAAAGAGTACCAGTTCCTTGTTAAGAATTTGTTAGCACTAGCTCATAAACCTTCAATCATCATGATGATTTATGACATTATTAATCCTAGCTCTATCTAGTACTCAGACCTTTATAATTACCTCTATGACCAAATTATGCCACCTGATCTATCCCAAAATAAATTTAAATCCTTCATCTACTAAACCACTCATTATACCTTACTTGGATCAACCCTTTACCATCATAATTTAGATAGAACTATGCTTCATTATTTAACTTTAGTAGAATCTACACTAGTGTTATGAGAAGTTCATAAAGGAGTATGTGGAGCCCACACAAATGGGATAGTTTTATCCAAAAATATATTTTTTACTAGTTATTATTGGCCCATAATGGATGCAGATGTAGCTACATATGTAAAAAAATGTGTCAAGTGTTAATGGCATGCCAATCTAATTCATGCCTCGACCAAGACTCTAAAACCAATATTGACACCATGGCCATTTTTTTCATGGGGCCTTAACCTCATTAGGAATATCAATACCACCTCATCCAATGGCCATAAAAATATCCTTACCACCACTAAATATTTCACTAAGTGGGTTGAATATATACCCCTCACTTACATGATTGGAAAGCAAATTTCTAAGTTTATTTTCAACCATCGCATTTGCCACTATGATATCCCCTTTGACATTATATCTAATAATGGAGTATCATTTAAGAAAAAATATTTTTAAAAGCTATGTACCAAATACAATATCACATAACACTTTTTTATGACATATTACCCTCAAGGTAATGGCTAGGTCAAAGCATCAAATAAAACCATTGTTAACATTCTCAAAATGATTGTCAATGATGTTGATCATGATTGGCACCTTTAAATATTCCATGCCTTTTTATCATACCTTACCAATCATCATACACCCATAAGAGCCAATCCATATTCACTTATATATGGTACTAAAGCCATTCTTCCCATTGAAGTTAAATTACCTTCTCTAAGCATTTCCTTCAAGCATGTTCTAGATGACAATGACTATCAAGTAGCTTGCCTACAAGAACTAGAGTTACTTGATGAGAAATACATATATGTAATGAACAACCTTCAAGCCTATCAAAACCATATTCAAGGCCACTATAATTGACATGTGAAATGTAAAGAATTTAAACTTGGTGATCTTGTCCTTAAAGAAAACCAAAAGAATGCCACGATCGAAAATAAGCATAAATGCAAGTTCAAACCCAATTGGGTTGGTCCTTTCAACATTTTCATCAACTTTAGAATAGGATCATATAGGATTGCCACACCAAACAAGCATGAATTTCATGAGCCGATGAAATTTATTCACCTTAAGAAGTGTTACGCTTGAGTGAATTGGTATATTATCTATAAGGACCATTTTAAATTGTATCATTTTATCACTCTTCTTCTTTGTACTGTACAATTTTACCATCCTGCCAACCTATCACTTTTTCTTATCACCTATCCATTATATCATACCCTTACCATCAACCAGGTTATTTTCTCCCTCCCTGCCTAGCCTATGACCTTGGTTCTATTCCATTTGACTCCATCATCACTTTCAGCCAGAAGATTAAGACTCAGTTTCAGTAGTTCTTTCTAGTATTCCAGACCAAGATAGTAATTTGAAGTAGTAAGATAGTAGTTTGGAAGTTTCATCCTTCATTTCTTATTTTGTTCTCTTTACCAAGTGTTCTTGATTATAACTTCCTATGGGAAATTAGTGTCTCATCAATCGTATTACTAATTATAACTACCTATATGCAAATTAGTATCATTGACCTATGTCATAATATTCTAGTTATAACTTCCTATGGGCAAACTAGGGGAAAAACTTGTTTATCATGCCTCGACATTCCAACTATCCATTTCCTATGCCATAGTGTGCCTTTATATCAACTATGCCTATTTTATTTAAAATTGGCTACTACATTAGTTAGATTCCTATGCTATAAGGCAGAACTATAGTGAGTTGAGGTCCCATCCTAAGACTATGTAGGCAGTGCTCGATACTTATTGAGGTCAACTCAATCACCCTTTAGACACACTCTCACCATTTTTTGAGCAACCTAAGCCATGCTCTCACCATTTTACAAACAACCTTTAGCCATGTTATTGCCATTTTGTAATCAAACTTAAGTCACGCTATTACTATTTTGTGAGCTTGAACCATTTAGTATCTCATCATTCTCCATCGAGTTTAGATATCTAGAAAATTTCCAAAAATATTTGTAAAATCATACAAAAAACCAAAAATCTTGACCACTTATTTGCCTTAAGGATTCTAGGAACCTTCACTAAGCCACAAGTAAATCACTTTTTCCTTAGTTTCCCCATCCTTTTTGGCCCTTTCTCCCATGCACTTGCCATTTTACAAGACCATTCCTATTCTTTTATCACATCCATTATGCTTATTTTTCATCAATTATCATTTTCTTCTCATTTCTTGGGAGAACTAAATTTGGCTTGAATTTTTTAATGGATATTATGTCCATATAACTATGTAGGCAGTGTCAACTTGCCTAGAACATTTGGATACAACTCAACCATCGATAGCATCCATTTGCCTAGCACATATAGAGATAACTCAGCCACCCCCTTCCTTTTCTTATATTCCCCCAGTCATGTATGTTTTCTAAGTTATCACCTATTTTCTTGGGGCAATGTTCATCACGTAGGTTTAATTAATGTTGTTTATACTAATATTACAACTAACTATTATTTATTTCTTTATTTATTTATTTTTTGATTTCTTGTTTATTTATTGTTTGTGTGTCTATTTGTTTCCTTTCAGCAATGTTGCCTTGATTTAGTCTAGGTGCATCCATTGGGTGATTCCTTGTGCGTATATATTTGAATCCATCCATATTCATATGGCTACATTACCATCATGATTTTTATCATTGGTGCATTATTTTCTATTAGTATTAGATTTTGGGAGTCAATCTTTATGCATCTTTCACCCCAGTCCTCATGGTGCTCTATCATGAGGCTTACTATCAGGTGCTAAAAAAAAATTTGCTTCAAGAAGTCTACTCAGCAATGGAGGCATCAACATCTCCTTAACATTGGCTTCCCAATCATATCCCAAATAGAGTAATTACACAAACAAAATAATTTTAACCTTTGTTAGTTTGGACATGCATTTCCCTACTTGTAGGTTATCCCAATTCATCTTTATCCTCTATATCAAGTTACCCACATCATATTTACCATCATCATCCAATCAGTCTTGTTTGCCATAATCAGGGTTCAATGATTATAACTGCCTTTGGGAAAACCATTATATACCATCTCACTTGCATTTTTAAATGATTATAATTGCCTTTGGGTAAATCATTGTGTTCTCATGATATTTACTTTTTTTTTGCCCAAACAGGGGCATGTTATTATCTTATTTTTCTATTATAATGGGGGCAGATCCATCTTTTCAATGATTATAACCTCTTTTGGGGAAATCATTATGTTATCATACCATGTTTCCACTATTTGGGTATAATGCTTATAACCACCTTTAGGTAAACCATTGTACACCATCCCACTTGCATTCTCAATGATTTTGATTATTTTTTCACACTCATTATGTTCTACCCCATCATCGTTTGAGAGGGCATCATATAGTTCATCCAATACCATTAAAGTTGTAGGCATACATGACCTATTAATTCTTTTAAAAGATGTTACTATGCCTATAACTAGCCACATGCCTTACAAAATAGGGGCAAATTTTAGACACCTAAAAGTCGCCACCAATAACCTTCAACTAGGCTTTTGACCAATTTTTTTCAAATATCACAATTTGGCCTAAAACACACTAAATGATGTGAATTTTTTATATATAAGTGCTGATTTTAGCTAGAGTATCATTAAATGAGGTAATTCAATTTATGAAGTAGATAACTTTGATTAGATCATTTCAAGTCAAAATGATATTTTTGTACCTGGGTGCTCTAGATTTCTCTTTTCTACCAAATTTATTACATAAGACATTGCCTTTGTTATTTTGTGTTGGAAACATCCTAAATTAGACAATGGTTCCAATGCATCTAACATCTTATCCTAATTCCAATCCAGTCATATTGCAAGCCAATAATATGACATTCTAACTAATTTGATTAATTTGTGCACTAATTGCCAAGATTTGCATTAAAGTTGACTAATCATGTTTAAGGCTAATTAATTAAAATCATTAGCCTAATTAATAATTCCATAGAGATTTTTGAATATTTATTTTTAGAAATTGATATTGAATAACTGCATCATCAAATGACATCATTTTTAGGAAAGACATCTCTAGGCCATAAATGCATAAAAATATCTCATTAAGCCCTCTTATGCCTCTTTAATGTCCCTCTATCCAAAATATTTATGAGGGCATTTATTGAATTTGGCCTATAAAATTGAATGGATTCTTAGCCACATGTCTTCATCTTGAGATGGGCGGTTCAAGTTCATTCTGATCAATTTGTAAATTCTATAAATAGGAGGCCTTGCCTATTAAATTTTAAGTTTTTTTGGTGTAAGATTATAATGCATAAATAATTTCAAAACATTATGCATATAGTGTTGTAATTCCCAATTATTGAGATAATCTTCACACAATCCAAATCCACAATCCAAAGGTGCCAAGAGGAGATGAAGGTCGCCATAGTCCATTGATTAAGATCTCTTCAAGAACAAGTCGAGCAAGCCAAAGAAGGAGCCTTTAGGAGAAATCAAGAATTTGGTAATAAGTTTGTGTTTTGTGTTCACATTTATCATTTCTTTCCATTTCTAGTTATGTTTTCAAATGGTTTTTCCTCAATAAGCTCCCTCTAGTGTCTAGGCCTAGAGATGTATGCTAGTTAGTGTGTTGTTTCTAAATTTAATTTCATTTTGGAACTAACACGATATTAACCACCTCTCTTGAGTCAAATTCCTAGTCTACACTTATTAGAAATTTAGAAATTATTGTTTTTATGTAAATTTAAAAAAAATGTTTTTTAGTGTTATTAAATGATTGAGTATGAATTGAAATGTCCCAGGGATGAAATTATGAAAACCTAATGTTCTAATTTTTTATTTTAATGTTCTAAAATATATTTATTTCACTATAAAAATGAATAAATTCATAACCTAATGTGAAATTTTTTTACTATCTCATTGATCTTTGTTTTTGTGGATGCTTAGTTGAAAGTTGTTTTGTGAATGCAAGGTTTTCTAAAACTAAAAAAGTATTACTTTATTATGGTTGTAACTATTGTTATTTTTAATTTAATCTATATAAAATATATGCAAATCTGTGTTATTTCAAAGAAAATTATAATGCATTTACAAATAAAAGATCTAAGCTACACCTTTTTTTGAGAGAGAGAGAGAGAGAGAAAGAGATAGAGATTTGTTTTGTTTTGTTTTTTCCTTTTGAAAATGGAAATAGTATAATGGATAAAATATATCTACACTATCCTAAATCTAGTAAAAAATAAACCAAACTAAAACTAAAAAACTCCCAACCTGATCAAGGTGAGACCAAATGAAGGTAATGATGATTATTGTTGTACATTGCCATTAGTAAGCTAACTCCTCAACTCAAATGACCGTTGGATCTCTCTTTACAAATTAAAATATCAAATAATGAAAGAAAAAAGAAAATAATAAAGGGGAGAGCAATCCCAAACAAGGAATTAGATGATTTTGGTTGACTAGTCTACTAATTGTAAAGAGTAGGTTGTTGATCTAATGGCTTTCCTTCTTCAAAAATTATGTAGTCTAGCATGAAAATGACTACAGATAGAACTAAAAAAAATAAGGGTGTGATTGTATGTAAGGTTAAAAAATCTAATAATAATGAAAAAAATTGGACCTGAAATTCTCAAAAATGGAGATACTTCTAGAGTAAGTAAGGAGATTTCAAGGATGAGTTTGACTAGTGGTTAACTCAAAGATCAACCTAAGAAAAATAAATATTGATATAAGTCGAGTAGGGTAAGCTAGGCAGTAATAAAGGTGAAAAAAATCAAATCAAGGAAGAAACATGAAGAAAATCATGTAAAATGTGTGCAAACTCAAGTTTCATGTGCCAAAATAGGAAAATAAGCAAATTGTGACAAAATCGATGTAGTTTTTAGGTGGCAAAGATGAAATTACATCTCAGAGTGATAGAACCATTATTTATAAGATCAAAACCATTGAATTAGTTTATGAAACCATCATGGGTATTTAAAAAAATCCATAATGGTTTACAAAACCATCATGATGGACTGAGACATGAAGTGGAAGTTTTGTAACCTGGAGCATTAGTTTCATCACCAAAGAGGAAACTCAGTCACTAAGGCCAAAAATGACTCAAAAAGTTAAATTTTAAGGTTTAGAAAGATCAAAAGGAAATCAAGGGCAATACTATCAAAGAAAACTAAGCTTGAGCATATTTTGGAGGTTATTTAATCATCATCATATTTATTTCATAAATATTTCACCATGTATTATTTGGATCCGTATAAGAAAATTTGGAAAGAAAGGAATACAAAATTATTTGAGTAAATCCATGTCTCTTGTTGAAGTTGATAGAGTTGATTCAGTTTTGCATAGATTCGATACAGAAATAAAGAAAACTCAAAAATAATAAAACATAGGAATAATATTAAACTTAGAAACACAATAGATTAATTCAAGATTATACTTACAATATAGAGATTCCATATTTATAGGAATATGGTCTCCTACAAACAAGGAGGTAACTCTAACAAATCTCTCAATAATAATTTCTCACACCTATAATAGTTAGTTGGTTCATTAAACAAATCTCATGTATAAATAATAATATTGAAATAATAATGTTACTAGATATTAATCTATAACATTCACCCCCTTAACATTATTATTCCTCTTTGAACCCCCTTAATCTAAACATGGGGAGAATATCATGTTGTATTGCATCTGAATTTATGACTATGTGATTTTTCCAAGGATTGTAAACCTAAAAAATGGTTTAACCATGGCTAACCAAAAACCAATGATGGTTTTTTCCATGGCTTACCAACAACCAATGATGGTTTATCCCATAGCTAACCACCATCCAAGTGGCTTTGTTGGTTTACCATAAATCATGTCACATATGCAAGTACATATTTAATTCCCATCATTTTCTAAATTAGTGGATTTACAAAAGAAAATAGTTGTTACTTGAATAGGAATTGCACTTTTATTCTTATTTAGCTACTACACAAAGCAAGAAAGCAAACACACTACACACAATTGAAACAAAAGTCATGACAACATTCATGTGGCCCCATCATTGGTGATTGAAGAGAGGTCACTGAAAGACCTCCAACCTCATGTGCCTCCTTCCTCTAGTAGATTTTTACTTACTCAACCAATGATGTTGTAAAGCTCATATGCATAAAATTATCAAGGAAAAATCCCCCCACAAGATTGACACATATGACATTTGACTTCGGACATCAGGGTTGCCCAAAAATGTGTCTTTTATATAATATGGGATTAACTTTGATAACTTTGACATAAAAATTACTTTTGCAAAAACTAACTCAATGAATTTTGATTCTCGACTTTTTTTTTTTTTTTTGACAATTTAAAATACTAAAAAAAATGATACATTGATAAATTTTGGACCCAAATAATACTTATATGAATTATTCAACTTGAATCTCTCTAAAAATGCATTAACCTTGAAACACAAAGGACTTTTAATAACTATTTGACTCAAATGATGATAATATACTAATAAATAAATGACATGACTTTTAATAGACAAATGACTCTTAAATGTCTTTGAATAAACTACCTAAAGATAAACTAATCACTTAAATAAATAATTAAGATATCCCAATGCTTAACTCAATAATAAAATGACTTAACACTAAAAAAATAAACTTTTATATGTACATATATGTTTGATAGATCCAAATAATGATGGGGAATAATTTACAATAAATGTCATAAATGTTGAGCACTTCAAGAATTTGATGCAAACTGATTTAAATGTGGAAGGTTTGTATCACTTGGATAAAAAACCACATGCCACATTAATATTTAATGAAGATGTTTAGGACTAATTTTGTTGATATGAAGTGACTGTGAAGTAGAAACTCTAGGTGCAGAACTGCATAGTCAACTGGATGCATAGAAAGATCAATGATCATCCACAACAAATAAAAAAATATACTGATATATATATAGTTTATAGTCATTCAACTGATTAACAGACCACCTGAATAAGATAATCTTGATAGATTGGCATACTTGGAAGCATACATAGTAAAAATTAGATAGCTAGATGAATAGAACCCAGTCATACCATATTGTATGAACTAAAAAATGGATGAATGATAGGTGTTAATAGAAGATGCCAAATTATTCTCATTCCATTACATATAAATGATAGTACTATGTGATGAGAGGCTTGTGATTCTATTTATTATTTGTAGCCTTGGATCCTAAGATTAAACATTTTGATAGATTAAACAATCCTTACAATAGAGGATACGATAATTATGTCAGGGCCATAGTTGATTGGTGTATTAACATGGATTCAATGCTTGCACATAAAATATATAGTAATGTTTATGTCTTTTTAATTACTTCAAACATGTCCTTATTAGGTACTCCTCCTTTGCAAATTATATTACAATTTATTTATCATCATCAATTTTTGATTGATCTATGCACAAATCAAAATACCTCAAAATCTCATTTGTTACACGCTGTAGAATCTCAATCACAAGCTATAGGATTCTAAAACTCCATCATACAGTTGTCTAAACATGAATATTATCAAGACACACTATCAAATACTCTCATCTTAAATGCAATCTTATCCTTCATAGATTTAATAGACCATTTACCTGATCTGATATTAGATGATAGAGTTGGTTCAGTTTTGCATAGATTCAATACAAAATTAAAGAAAACTCAAAAATAATAAAACACAAGAATAATATTAAACTTAGAAACATAGTAGATCCATTCAAGATTATAATTACAATAAAGAGCTTCCATATTTATATGAATATGGTCTCCTACAAATAAGGAGGTATCTCTAACAAATATCCCAATGATAATTTCTCAAATCTATAATAGTGAGTTGGTTTATTAACCAAATTTCATTTATAAATAATAATACTAAAAATAATAATGTTACTAGATATTAATCTATAACAGAAGTGCTAGTCAAATCTCATGTGGCTATTTCTAAGATATTCTCTTATCATGTGTATCATGTAGTGGCCTCTCTCTTAGATTGGATATGTTGGTAAAACCTGAGTGGATGCTTTTGATAATTCTCCCCATTAATAGGTCATGGGTATCAGGTAAGGAAAGGTAAAGGAATAGTATTTTTAATTGGTCTCATCTCCCTACTAGTTTCTTCGAACTAAAATTTTATAGAGCTACAAGAGGAAACCAAGGGGCTTGTGACAACAAGTGTATAATCAAATACTAATTTTGGTTCTTAATTTTGGTTGCCTTTTTGAAACTACTAGATGCCACTAACAATGAGGTGGAAGTTCAATGGGTCATCCTTAGTCTTGAATAATAACTCAATGTGGCATTGAGCATATTCTTATTAAAGGTCTTTTAATGGCAGTTGTTTTGGATCTGTAAACTTAGAATTCAAACTCATCAAACCTAAAAAATATTTTGGATTAGGTTTGGATGCTATTAAACTCATTCATCTCTTGGATGGTGGCTCATTTTTTCTATGAAGCAAATTTTAAAGTTTGATTTCTTGGAAAATCATGACATCACAAAAGTAAAGAATCTCATTATAGATAATATATTCTATTCATGACCTAGGTTGTGTGAGGTTGGTGGTAGTGGTATGGACTAACCCCATTGCCCCTTCATTATTCTTCATAGATGGTAATGGGCATATTTTTTATTCATTTACTAATTTTAATATCTTTTTTTTTAATCTTTTAGTCTTTCCTCTTGTGTGTGGCATTTCTCTAAATTTTATTCTCCTGTAATGATGGTCCTTGAGATTCTTGATATCTTTATCTTGTCATCTTTAAGTTTAGATTAGCAGCAATGTGTGTAGTGTGTCATCTATAACTTCATTCTCTTTAAAATTGATGTCTTTATTTGTTCTCATATGCCTTCACTACTAATGCATCTCTGAGGGTGCATAAATGACATTTTTTCTTGAATTTCATATCTTTGTTAGATTTTATGGACTCGATAGTGAAAAAAAAACTTAAATATCCATTCATTTTACCATTAGTGACTGAAATGGAAATGGACTTTCAGGGTTAAGTCATGGTAAAGAGACTCAAAAAGGTGTTTCAGACTACATATAAGCCATTTAAATTATATTGGGAGTGGAATGCATTCATTTTTAATTTTAAAATAGAGATCATTTTTATTTTGCCTCCATCTTTGCTTACAATATATTTAGGATCATCAAGGACAAGTAATTGGTGTTGGATAATGCAAAGGTTTTTATCTATCTATAATTCAAATGAGGATTATAGCTTTTAATGGATTCATTGGGGACTACCTCACTGATTTTTCTCCATTTTTCAAACATGGAGTGTAGAGGGTTAGTTCTATAAAATTTATTCTAATAGCTCAATGAGAGATTCAATGAATTCAAGGGGTATCTTAAAAAACTTAAATATATCATCTGAGAAGGTAATGTTGGGTAGGGTAGGTTCTTCCCATTGATAAACCCTCCCACCCTCAAATACCCTTTGGCTTCATTAAATAAGCTACTACAGTTTTATAAGGAGTTTGAAAATGCTTGACACTACTAATTTAATTTCATGAATGGGTGGGATGCCACAAAATTCTATGTTGACTAAGATATTGTTAGGTGAGACAAGTAGTTTAGGGGTCAAATCAAGAAAAAATGGGTAGGATTAGATGTTGTATATTTGATCTTATGATCGATAAAAATAATACTTGTAGGTTTAATCAGTCAATAGTGTTTGGTCGCAGTCATGGGTAGAGAAGTGCCTATCTTTTGATTAAATGGTTTATTTCCCCCTACCAATCATTTCTAGAAAATGATTGCAAAAGTATGGCCCCAAGAGGAAAGTTTTGTAACATTTATTTGGAGGATGGTGGTTTAGTGGTGGGTGATGACATTAGCCATAGTTAGATGATTGAAGTTGATTCAGTGGTGGCGAGGTGTAAATTATAGCCAGGGTTATTTCTATGGCAATGGTAAGTGTTGGGGTTGTGTATATTATTGATCTAGATGTTGATGTGGGTGAGGACAAAGGCCCATCTTATGAAAATGTTGATGTGGTAATTTTAATTAGTGTGGAAGAGGTTTAGCGATTATATTTCCATGTTTTCCCATAATTGTGTGTTAGTTTTTTTTATTCTTTATATATTATTATATGTTTTTAGACATCTATTTTTGGTGATATATTGGATCTTGGTTTATATCCTCCATAATTCCCATTGATATAATTTTTTAATATTTTTAATTATTCCTTGGGTTTTGTTATAATGGATATATATTTGATAAATAATGACGATTTTTAAAAACTTTTTTTTTAATCGTAAGGTGAGGGACCCATCAACCCTTAAGTATCTATCCAAAAAATCAATATTGTGATACCTATTAATTGTTGCTATGTTGAATATGATGCCAATTTTATCACATGATAGTCGATGTTATAATTATATTTATTAATTTTTTATTATTTTAAGAGGGTTATTTAATTCATTTATATCCTAGATTAATTGTTTGGTCAATTTTGGACACTTTTTGAGAACTTCCTCAAAAATAACTAAAAGTGTTAGAGTCCAGTTCATTGAATGTATATTTAACTGAGCTTGAATCATTATCCATTCATCCCCAATAGTTGGGGTTCATTTTTTAGAGGTGAATTAACTAAAATTAATCTTATTTTATTCAATTTCCTAATTTATAGGGATGTAGGGCACCTAGACTATCTAGTGTGCATGAGTTGCTTACTTGTTAAGAAAGGCTTCTTGCATGTTGACCTTATTTTATCAATGAGTCAACCTTGTTTTCTTGAGTCTACTTTCAGTTATCTTAGAATATATTTTTAGGATTCTATGTTTATTTTACTTAGTGTTAATTAAATGTCTTAATTTAGATTCACTTTATGCTTTTGCTTGTCATGTAAGTTGTACCTTGTAATAAGCTTATTTTAACCTTTAGCATATATATTGTAATTTTAATTTATTTGGTGTGATTTTTTTTAAAAATCAAATTTACAACACTACTAGATTAATATATATTAACTATGAGACAAATTGGTTGATATATAGATTCAATTTTAGAGTAAATAAAAGTTTATTTTCACTCCCTCCATACATTTAAAACATTCATTTGGTATCAAATCCTTGTTTAATAAAAGTTTAGATGGGTTTTAAGTCATTATCAGGTAATACATAGCTTTAGTGACTTTTTATTCTATGAATATTCTCATTTTCAAAATTGACAACTTTGAACATTGGATAGATTGGTTGAAGAGAATACTTGTTATGGAAAGGAGTTTTGGAGAATGCTCTCCATGGGTACACACCACCTCAATATTGGAATGCTTTGACTCAAGAATAGAAAAGAACAAAAAAAAAAATGAATAAAAGGTAGATACACAATATTTCTTCTATATTTAGAGTGTTTTTTATCTTCATGGTGATTTCTATCTTTAGAATGTCATAGACCTAAGCATCTATCCAGGAATTGCAAGATGAAAAAATTCCCATGAGGCATGGAATATCTTGGAAAATTCATATCAAGGATCTACTAATGTAAGAGAAGTAAAAATCCAAAATCTTAAAATGAATTTTTAAAATTTGATAATGCCTAATAATGAAGGAGTTTGAGAATATTTCATAAGCGTAAATGACTTAGGACATACAATAAAGATTTATGGAGAAACCATATAAGATATGGTCATATAAGGAAATTTTTGAGATCTTTGACTCAAAAATTGATGAATATTATGATCACTATTGAGGAGTGTAAGGACATGAACACTATATTTTTTTATGAGTTAGTGGGTTCTCTCTATTCCTAGAAGGATAAGTCGAGACTATATGCATAATCTCTAGAACATGATTTAGAACATGTACTTAAAACCAAGGAAAGAGTTTCAAATACCAAAGACAAAAATAATAATCAGAATCAAGGGAGTTTAAAATACTCAAATTCAAATGGTAACTCCAAATCTAACTTTATAGGTAAAATTAAGATATACCTTACTTTTCATTATTTCAAAAAACCATGACACTTTATAAAAGATTGCAGAATATTGGCATCTGAGAATCAATATAATTAAGAGGATGAATTAAAAATCATTACAAGATGAGAAAAGTGAGAAGTAAGAGCACTAAAATTATTATCTCACAAGTAATTTTATAATAGAGGAATTAAAATAACTGGTGGCTTCTTATTCAGGTTGCTCAATTCACATGAAAAGTCATAAATATGGTTTCATCAAGATATATGACTCCTTCAAAAGCCAAGTGCAATTGGGAGGTTAAATTTCCATCCAAGTTAAAGGAAAGGGAAACATGAAAATCACCACAATTCAAGGTAAGGGTGAAATAAATTATATTTATTTTTATCCAAATCTAAATCCTAAGAGTATTGACCATAATTTCACAAGATATAGTGATGAAATCAAAGCATACAAGTTTTATAATTCTATTAGTAAATCCACATTTGTTTGTAGGGATTGTATTGTTTTGAAAATGGGGTGTAGTTTTACTCTAATAATATATCTACACAGGTCAAAATTTAATGTTTGAATCCTATTGAAGCTTATTATGATGGCTTAAAAATTCCTATACATGTTTCTAGTTCAATAAGAAAGAATACTAGCTCTTCACAAGAGACCAATCATCCATATTCATCAACTCTAAGCAAGAACAAGAATTTTTTGAATCCACATCCAGCTAATCAAATTTTATATAATAAATATGAGAGTAATATCAAAATAATTAAACATCAGTAATGTAATTTCTTATGATGCTTACAATGAAAATATTATGTTTGCAGTGTCATCTATGGCTAGTAACTTAGAAGTTATACAAAAACTAGTCAAAATAAAGAATGGGTTCATGTTATGAAAATTTGAGATAGATTCAATTGAGAGGAATGATACATGTAATTTTTTTCAACATCCATTAAATAAATATGTAATTGGAACCATTTGGGTCTATAATACCTAATTTAAGAGTGATGGTATAGTTGACAAGCTAAAAGCTAGACTATTTGAAAAAGGGTTTTCACAAACATATGTATTTGACAATAAGGATACTTATTCACCTGTGGCATGTCAAGATATTATAATACTAATTTTTTTTGTAACTAATCATAAAATATGAAAAATACATCTAATAGATGTCAAAAATGTGTTCTTAAATGGAGTGATTGAAGAAGTATGTAGGGAAGCCATAAGGTTTTGAGGTAAAGGGTAAAATGTTTTGGGTAAATAAGTTGAAGAAGACACTTTATTGGCTGAAGAAAGATCAAATATATTGGTACTAAATAATTGATAGCTATTTATTAGATTAAGGCTTTGTAAAAATTTAAAATAAACTAAATATTTACATACAAACATTGGGTTCTAATGTTTTATATGTTTGTCTCTATGTAGATGACTTGATATTTATAGTTAGATCTATGGAGATGATGAATAAATTTAAAAAAGATATGAAATAAAAATTTGAGATGAATATCTTGGACTTATGACTCACTTTATTTTCATATAATTCTATCAAAATAAAGATGAAGTATTCATTTTTCAAGCCAAATATGCCCAAGACATGTTAAAGAAGTACAATATTCATGATTCTAAGCCTATGGACACCCCAATTGTAGGTGGAGAATGTATGCAATAAATTAAGATAGATTGATAGTTTATCTGACTTAGTAAATCCATGATTAGATAAGGTAATCAACTAACATCCATTGTAATACATGTTTAAATCTAGAGCATGATCAAATTGGATCCGTTAAACCTAGCCAAGGGATCTCTTACCACATAACACCAAAGTAGAGGGTTACAAAGCCTCTAGGAAAATGACACTATGAAATAACCCTATCTAGGTCTAATTACATAGAATACAACTAATCTAGTGCTTACCAAAGCTTGTGAAATAAATGGGGATGGTTAAACATAAATAAATAATCAAGGGATCATGGTAGGAAAATGGAAAGAAAATAAAACCCTTAATCTATACTAATTTTAAGTCTAAAGGTAATATAAATAAGGATTTATACATTCATAACACATATTACTTATATGCAATATCTATCTATCAAATGAAACAGTGAGATTTAAAAATACTTACCTTGGGTGAACCTATCGAGTCTCAATCTCTCCCTTGGAAAATGGTGATTTGAAAGAGGTTGTTATGTATTTGTAAGAATACACTATATAAATTATCTATAAATTTAAATACTCCTTTTCATTTAAGACTTCTCATAATACAAGTAATCTTGTATCCAAGGCAAACCTTAAGTAATGGCTCCTTCAATTGTAGATATAGTAGAATTGTGAACTATAATAATATGAAAATGAATGTTCATCTCTTTATTGAATTAAAATGAGTCTTATATTTATATCAATGGATAAGCCTTAACCCTTCAAAAATTTCAACTGTAAGATCAGCCAACTTGATCCAATTATTTATAAAAAAGTTATTGTTAGGCCTTGAACTAAGTTGACTAGGTTGACTTAGTTTCATAGCATGCACTTAATATTTTATATCTAGATCATCCTAGCTGACTTAGCATGAAAAGAATGTATTTGATTAGTTATGAGATATTTGAAATTATAAATGCTTAGGGAAATATGTAAATGAGGTTTGGATTGCTTGAGGATTTAGATAAGTAGGGTTTTTAATAGGTTTAGGTAATGATAGAGTTGACCAATAATATTGCAAAGCACCAATGGTTTGGTCACCCATTTCCCAGTGTATTTTTTAAGGAGTGATTATGTATAGGGATTCATTAAATTTGTTGTTCATGAATTGAAATAAGAAATATATACAATCCTTTACCTCTATTTGTACCAAGTGGCTCTAAAAGTTACTTATCTGACTTTGTTCTTGACTCTTGGCTTACAAAATTATTTGTATTTTCCTTTAATTACTTAATATTTATTAGTATCAAGCCCAAAAAAGTTCTATTATTCCTCCCATTCAATATTCAAACCTCACAAAAAAACACCTATTACCTATCTTCCTTCTTACTATGTCATAGGCTCTTTCTAGTAGCTTTTTTCTTTGATTTTCTTCCTTGTGCAGTTTTATACAGACAAATATTGAGAAAATCTCACCATTTTTAGATACCATCTATGGTATTAATTCTCAAATGAATTTTGGTGGCTCAGCTCCACTTCTTCATTACTTTTCTCCCTCTTTTTTAGCCTCAGATTAGGCCTATTAGGTATTTTGCATCTTGTTTAACACATAATCCCCTACAAACCATAATAGTCATACAGAAATAACTTGGAAACCCATAAATATATTATACCACATCATTATATTACAAATATAAAAATTTTGCCTTTTTCATCAATGGAATCATTTTCAATTCACACTTTTGTGAAGAAACACTAGCATGGGGTTTAGCCCAGTTCTCTTGACCCGAGAAGGGTTATTTAACTATTTTGTGTTTTAAAAATAATGTAAAATGACTATAAAGGTAAATATAAGCCTATACTACACCAATACACCTACTATAAGCATTGGAGTCTTCATTAGGGGCATATGTTCACATTTTCCATAATGTTTTATGTTTGACTATGTGTTTTCAACATAATATTTGGAGGGTCTTAGTAGAATGTGTTACACAAAGTGATTGAAAATGAATTAAAATTCAAAATAAATCCTTTGAATAATATAATAAGAACTTACCAATATTTTAGATGATTAAAACAACCTTTTTTCAGTTTCCCATGGTTGATACACCCTCATAGTTCATACCTTCACCAAAGAATATAGAATTGTAGAGGTATGCAGGTACATATATATTTTTGATAAAAATAAAGGAATGTTGAAACTAATATGTTAAAAACTTGAAAACCAATATCCATTTACTAAAAAAATTGAACACCATTAACTTGTTGACATCAAATCTTCCACTTTCAAAAAAACACACTTTCAAACTTCAATACACAGAGATAACAAGGTTTATAACTTGTATATACAAAATAATTTGAACTCACTCATAAAATACTTATAATCACCATAAAAAATCATATTAAAACTTACAAATACATCAAAACATCTCTTTAATCAAATACTCTGCTCATACTTCATTGACTCATTCAACATTATTACATATACAAAATATTGGGACTGTCAATAGTTTTCCTTCAAACAAAGAAATTGTTTATTAAAATTATTTGGGTTATCTTAATTTACACCTTTTAATCCACCCCATATTTCTCTCTTACCCTTTCACACACTTGGTAATGAAAACAAGTATCTATTTGATAAAGAATCAAAAATACCATAACTAACTTCTAACTTCTTTTATACATTGAGAGTGTCCTCAACTAAATCAACTACTAACATATTTCTCAAAATGACTAACTTATGAGTTTAGGTATGTTTATTCACATCCTAAACTCATAAATAAATTATAAACACACAACTTACAGTGTTGGAACCTTAATTAGACATGAATGATGCCCCCAAAACTTGACAAGAAGTTTGAAATTTCAAATCATGGGTTTTGGTAGGAAAACACCAAAAGATCCCTAATTAAAATTTGACACAAAAATATAAACTTATAAGGCCTCCTATAGAATTATCATGACTATATTGAATTACAAAAGTCTTAAAACATGTAAACTAGATCACTATTTACATTGGGTAGTGATGTTCCCGCATCATACTATCAAGGAGCAAATAAAAACTTTCCATGAAAGTTATAAATGTTTTAAATTTTAGGTTATTTATAACATCTTCATTCCACCTAGATACCAAGTTCTATTTGAGACACTTATTCCTTCTTAATGCTTGCTCAAACTGATGATGGATCCACCTTTATTATTCTCTCTCTTTCTCTTCCTCTTCTTCTGCTTCTTCAATCTATTCATGGGCAACTGTTGTTCATTCTCTTTCCTCAAATGACCTAAATATGAAGCAAACATGTCAACTAAAACCATTATTTTCTTTCTTTATTTTATTTCACCTTATTTCTCTTGAACTTATGCTTATTCTTTGGTTTCAATCTCTTCTTATCCTTGCCTCAAAATTGTCTCCAATGTCAACTCATCTTCCATAATGGTATTCTCATCTTTTATGAGACTCAAGTCATCTAAGTCTTCCATTATATGCTACCATATATACTCTTCTCATGTTGTATACTCATCTCTCTCTCCTTTATCTTATATTTGTGCCAAGCAAGACACTTCTACCTACATCCATTTGAATTGTACAGGTACTTCATCATATGCTTCTTCTGCATATCCTCTTGATTCCACCTCATAGATCTTCTCCTACATGTCAGGCACTTCATTGTGTGCTATTGTATCTTCTTTTCCTTGAACTAGCATGTTCATTATCTTTAATGTATTCTCAAATAATTCATTTTCCTCAATATTCACATCAACACATTCATCATAAATAACATGGAAATGAATACTTGATCCTTATTTACTTCTTTCTCTATGCTTCTTTTCTAATTTCTTCATATTTTATCTTCTCCTCTTATCTATCAACTGCTTGAGAGGATATCTCACTTTCATCTTTATGCATACATGGAATCTTGGTCTTATCTCCTCCAAGATTTGCTCTAGCTTTGTTAAAACCTCCTTCATCTTATTAATATCCCTTTATCATTTTAAATCTCTTTGTTTGACTTCCATCTTCTTATGTCAATCTTATTTGATCAAGCCCTTCATCATTTTATTTCACTTTATCACTCTCTCTTTAGGTCTCTCTCTTGGACCATTATCTCTTCTTGATAAGCCTTCCCACTTTTCATCTTGACCATTCACTTGGTCTCTCACTTGACTCTCTCTCTCTCATAGAGTCTCTTTCTTCTTGTTGTCCTTACTTGGGACTTCTCTCTCGCTTGTCCTTTTCTTAGGACTCTATTCTCTCTCTTCAAGCTCACTCTACTTGAGCTTACTTCTCCTTGAGATTTCACTAGTTCTCCTTTCCTTAGGCCTTATTGAATTAAGGGATTTTCCACACATATCTCTTTTATCACTTATAATTCTACCTCTTTGTCACATACCTGCAGCCTCTTCACTCTTTCCTATAATCTTGCATTATCCACTTTACAACATCTGAAACTACCTTCAATATGTAATCAACACAATGTACACATAACCTAAATCAACTCTTGTAAACAAAAACTCTTTACATTTGTTGTTCATGAATGTAAAGAATAAATATATACACTCCTTTACATATGCCTATACCACTTGGCTTTGAAAGTTGCTTATCTGACTTTATTTTTGACTCTTGGCTTACCAAATTATTTGTCTCTACCTTTAATTACTTAATCTCTATTATTATCATGCTTTAAAAAGTTATATAAATCCTCCCATTCAATCTTCAAACCTCACAAACAAACACATATTACCTATCTTCCTTCTTATAGTGTCATAGGTTCTTTCTAGTAGCCTTTTTCTTTGGTTTTCTTCTTTGTATAGTTTCATACAGATAAATATTTAGAAACTCTCACCCTTTCCATATAACCTCTATGGTCCCTTATCTCAATATGAAATTTAGTGGCTCAAATCCATTTCTTCATTACTTTTCTCCCTCTTTTTTAGCCTTGAATTAGGCCTATTAGGTGTTTTACATCCTACTAAACACATAGTCCCTTACAAACCATAATATCCATACAAAAAAAAACTTGAAAATCCATACATCTCTTATCCCACATCATTATATAACAAATACAAAAATGTGGCCCTTTTTCATTAGTGAAATCATTTTTAATTCGCATTTTTGTGAGGAAACCCTAACATAGGGTTTAGCCCAATTCTATTGAATCGAGAAGGGTTATTTGACTATTTTGTGTTTTCCAAAGGATGTCAAATGATTGTAAATGAAAATATAGGCCTATAATACACCATTACACCTAATTCAAGTATTTTATTCTTTATTAGGGACCTTTTTCACATTTTCTATAATGTTCTATTTTGACTGTGGGTTTTCAACACAGTATTTGGAGGGTTTGAGTAGAATATGTTACATAAAGTGCTTAACAATGAATTAAAATGTATAAGGAATATTTTTAATAATTTAAAAATAACTTACCATTTTTTTACATGATTCAAACAACCTTATTTCAGTTTCCCATAGTTGATTTACCCTCACAGTTCATACCTTCACCAAAGAATACAAAATTGTAGAGGTGTGTATGTGTGTGTGTGTGCGTGCATGTGTGCGTGTGTGCATGTGTGTGTGTGTGTGTGTGTGTGTGTGTGTGTGTGTGTGTGTGTGTGTGTGTGTGTGTGTGTGTGTGTGTGTGTGTGTGTGTGTGTGTGTGTGTGTGTGTGTGTGTGTGTGTGTGTGTGTGTGTGTGTGTGTGTGTGTGTGTGTGTGTGTTTGATATAACTCAAGGAATGTTGAAAATAATATTTTAAACACTTAAAAACCAATATCCATGTACTAAAACACTTAGATCATCATTAACTTATTTACATCAAATCTTCTACTTTCAAAAATACACACTTTCATACTTCAATACATAGAGATAATAGGTTTTATAACTTGCACATACAAAATAATCTAAACTCACTCATAAAATACTTATAATCACCATAAAAAAATCATATTGAAACTTATCAAAACATCAAAACATCTCTTTAATCAAATACTCTACTCAAACTTTATTTACTCATTCAACATTTTTGTATATACATAATACGAGGACTGTTAATAGTTTCCCTTCAAATAAACAACTTGCTTATTTAAATTCTTGGGTTTATCTTCATTTACACCTTCGAATCCACCCTATCTTTCTCTCTTATCCTTGCACTCACTCACTAATAAAAATAGCTATCTATTTGAGAAAGACTCAAAAATACCATAACTAAATTCTAACTTTTTTTGTATGTTGAGAGTGTCCTCAACTAACTCAACTACAAAAATATTTCTCAAAATGACTAACTTATGAGTTTAGGTATGTGTTGGAACATCCTAAACTCCTCACTAAAGTATAACCACACAACTTAAAATGGTGGAACCTTCATTATACATAAATGATGCCCCCAACACTTGACAAGAAGTTTAGAATTTCAAAGCATGGGTTTTGGAGGGAAAATTCCAAAAGGTCCCTAATTCAAATTTGACATAAAATTAGACACTTAGAAAGACTCATAAAGACTTCTTATGACTATATTGACTTAGAAAAGACTCA
Organism: Torreya grandis; assembly: GCA_037957365.1. Lineage (NCBI taxonomy): Eukaryota > Viridiplantae > Streptophyta > Pinopsida > Cupressales > Taxaceae > Torreya > Torreya grandis. Next base: position 148,062 of record JARHVA010005750.1, read on the forward strand.
AAACTTAAAAACTAGATCACTATTTACATTGGGTAGTGATGATCCTACATCAAGTGCACTCAAAGAGATCAAAACTTGACATGAACCTATAAGAGATAAAGTTTTACTAAATTATAAAGTTTGAAAATATTTTGTGTATAATATTACCCACTCAAATCTCATCACATGTCATGTAGTTATAACATGGGATGGTGCTTCGAAAAATAACATAAAAATACACAAAACTCACCTAATAAATTTTAATAAAAAGTATAAAACAAACTACAATAAGGAATTGTTGGAAATAATTAAGAGTTTCATATACATATCTTGACTTAAATTTATCATTGAATGGTTTTTTGTTATGGTTTTAGTCTTGATCATGGAGGGTGTTGTTGACCTTTTTGATCAAAAATCAAAATGAGTCAACCCCCTATAGCCTAAAAATTGATACAAGGGAATATTATAATATAATAGGGTGTGTCATGTTTCATTTAATGCAATTTAATGTCAAATTAGCCTTAATCATAGCCCAATTTAGTACTTATGTCATTTTGAGTCATTTAGGGGTCATTTTAGAGCATTAAATGTAAGTGGTATAGTTTTTAAGGTGTCCATGTGTTATAAACTCCATTACAACATCCCTTAAGTTATTACATGTCATATTCCTTGTTAGGAATGTCAGTACCAACTAAAATTTACAAGTTTCTAATTAAAAATCAAAAAATCAAGTGAAAAACATGGAGTTTCAAAGGTTGTACGACACATGAGGAGATTTGCACATGTGATAACCTTGTGAGATGACTCTTAAAATTAATTTAACTCATATAAAAATTTTATTATATTTTAAAGTGCTAAAAATAGTCAAAAAACATTTTTCTCCTTCATCGCCCTTCTAGATATGCAAAACCAGTTAGTACTTTTCTACCTACTATGGCCAGTAGAAGAAGTTCCAAGTAAAATTAATTTTTGGGGTGATAATAAACTCAATAAAATTCACATTAATTTTTGTATTTAAATCATTGGATTTATATACTTTATGAACCATCCTCAACAAGTTGACTATGTTTTTCTTCTTATTATTTCCCACACCCTATAGGTTTTCCTCTTGTTTGAGAAATTCCATAAAACTAAATTTTTAAATTTGATTATAAATTATATTTAATCTCTAATCTCATGTTTCCCATGTTTTGTTTCATATTTTTAATTTATTTCATGGATCAAATAGCTCAAATTTTAGGAAGGTGTCACCATGTGAGGTTACAGTCAAGTTTCACTACTTGCAAAAGGTTTGGTTATCTAAAAAGGTTTCATGTGAGTGTTATATGTTTTTATCCATGTTTGGTCTTAAAATTTCATGAAATGATAAAACACATAGTCCCATGGGTCACACATTCAACTTCTTACAAGCTTTCACTACAATCATGGTGTCTTGAGGTTTGAAAACATCATGGGAAGTATATGAAGAGTTCTAGGAGTTTGTACACCTTATTATAAGCATAAAAAAACAAGTTAGATCCTCTAAAATAAAACAAGAATGAATTTAATAGTCAATTCCATATACATTAATATCCATCCCATGTATGTATATACATAAGTTCCCATGAAACGATAAACATGTTAGAAAAGAAATTTGAAATGGTTTATAACTCTTTCATGGTTATAAGGATTCATTAGAGCACTTTGAGAGGGTCCAAGTCTTGTTAAATGGTAACACATCATGCAATTATTATGTCTTACCTTCACTATTAAGTCTACAACATGAAATTACACATACACGTGCTTCAACAAAGAATGAACAAGTTGGAGTGAGAGTATGGAAACATGTTTCAAGACATCCAAGATTAAGAGAGTCAATTTGAGGTTTTTGAGAAAGTTTGGGACTATTTGTAGAAATTTTAACTATACACACTGCCCATATTTGCAGGCATTGCTTATCCACAAGAATGTCCACCTATAGGTGGCCCCACAGAGATTTAAGTGTGTGCTATAAAAGAGTTTAACATGTTTATACACCCTCATGAAGTTGGAAAAGTTGAAATGATAACATTATAGTCATGTTTAGGTCATTGAAATAGTAAGCAAAGTGAGAATCATCTTCAAATTAAGGGGGTTGTGTTTTAGGGAAAAAATCCCTAAAAGCTCTAAATTAGATCCCTAGGTGGTTTTGAGGTTGCCATTTGATGAGGTCATAGGAAAGCTATGTGAGTTTTTATGATACCATGTTGTAGCCTCCACATAGGGGTGTTAACTTGTAAAATTAAAGTGAGTATTTGGTATAATAAATGAGGTAATGGAATCTTTAAGATCATGAATTTGTTCACTATAATTTGTTAGTGCTTTCTATAGTTTTGAACTCCCAATTAACCTTGCATACTGAAGTGACATAACAGGAGAATCCTTTTATGATTGAATGTTCATATGAGGTTGAGAAACTCACTATTTTTCCAAATGGAATAAAATTAATATGGGGATCAATTTTTAACTTATTTGGTCACCTATAGGTGTGTTCTTATGCCTAAGAAGATCATCTAAAATTGACTGTAGACATTTGTAAGCTATGATGGAGACTAAACATGGGAACATATAAATAAGAAAACCTACATGTTAGAAGTGCCTAAAAATATCCCATAAGGACCCTAAAACATGTGATATATGTTATAATAATAAAAATAAATGTATAGGCCTCTTTTTGTTCCAATAGGATCAACTACAATTGACTGAAGTAGACAGTGAGCTAGATTATGGTGCCTAAATGATTGTCTAGCCTAAACAAGGTGATTATAGGTCCAAACAACAATAATGTGACATTAAAGATTCCAAGGTCTATATTAATTATTTTAAAGGTTAAAATAAGCAAGTACGAACTTATAGGTGTCATCTTTTGATCAAGAAGGCAGGACAACACAATCATCCACTTATGACTAGTTTTGATGATGGTCTAACATCAAGGCATAAGATGAAAATTTTAAAATATGTAATGAGATTTGGAAACTTAAAGGATATAAATGTACTTAATTTCAAGGTTTTTAACACACAAGAACTCACTTGCAGCCTCACTTTTCCTGAGTAAGCAGGCAGTCTAGTCCAATCAGACCTAATGGAGCAAAGACATGGTTGAGGATGCAATCATAGATGTTAGTAAGTTATAAGCATTTTTAAAAATTGGATAGTTGGATTATCCATCCTAATATAATATCATATAGTGAAATCAAGACATGAAAATTTTTGCAAAGGCAAACTACATTCTATGTCTAAACCTTGCATACTAGTACTTCAAGAGTCTATTTTGGGTTCTAAGGCATTCGGGAGTGCTAGGAACATCATCCAATCATGAAAATTTATATATAATACCTTCATGACTGGATTAATCCTCCCATACATTCAATTATCCTAGGTATATAGGGTATATAACCTCTATTTTATCTTAGATAGAGGGTACTCCAAGAGAAAATGAAGTCTACAAACAGAGGTTGAGAGGTATAAAAGGATGGGCAGAAGATTCAAGGAATTGGGAAGAAGCTTTGGAAGATTGATATAGCATATAAAAGTGTATCCAAGGAATTATAACCATAAATAACTACATATGAGAGATCTAAGCATCAAATACATAGTTAGGCCTTTAGGCCTTAACTAGGCCTAAGACCCTAAAGAGGTGTAGTCAACATTTCTAACCCTAAATGAATACTCCAGGGCATTACAACACCTTTATAGGGAGATATGAAGTGTAAAAATATATTTTTTTATAGATAAACTTAAAATAATGGTCAACTTTGGACCAAAATAACTCAAACTTATTTATAATTAAGAAAGGATCTTGAGAGGGCAACTTTAAGAGATCATATGTGTATGTACTCTTTACATGGGAGTTTAAGGTGTTGGGGAATGTTAAAGAGGTTTCCTATAAATGTCTTAGTGAAATTTTTTGAAGTATTAAATGTCACATGTCTATGAACAATCCTTAGAGGGAAAAATTCTATATAAACCATCTTAAACCCTTGATAGTAACCCAATTAGGAAGATTGATTAGGAGATGCATCCAAGAAACATAGATAAACAACTCTCTAGAGCTTCTTCCCACTAATTTGAGTTCTACCTTACTTGTACAAACATGATATAAAAGGGATTTTATTAACTATTTTTGGTGGTGTGCATGTATGGAGGGGTTTCAATAGGATTCACTTTGGGAGAGAGGTTAAGACTAGATATATCATATCATATACATTTCAAGTTTCAGAAAAACTCCTAAGTGTTTCTGAAAGTGCCTTCAATTCAGCCAGTCAAAACTACCATAGTGTACAAGTTAGTGAGAGAGTGAAAAATTCAATAAATAGGCATTCTAAGGATTTTATAAGGAATCTAAGGCAATGCAGAGTCTTTAAAAGTATCATTCACTCCTATCTACATATTTGCATATAAAAATTAATCCAACTTTGATGCCAATTGTGAGGGGTAAGTGAAAGAGGAATTATTTGGATTACAGACAGTGATAAATCTTCTCCACAAGGATCTTGATAATTAAGGATATAACCAATGCATGATGTATCATGTATAAAACCCCTCCCACTTAGTGTAATCATCACATCTATCCCTAATCTTTTATGGACATTACAATAAGGCCAAATGATAAAGGTAGTATTTTTACAAGCAATAAGGAATCTTATGCCACATTTCATGAGTTTCATGCATTTGAGATCCATTTTTACACATAAACCTTTCATGTTATATTATATTTTCCTCTCTCCTACACGTTTAACTCATATTCTTAGCATGACACATGTCCTAGTGACTCTTAGACTTCATTCTCTTCTTCTCTCTCTCTAATTTTATAAGTAGTAGTCATTTTGGCTCTTCTAAATTAATTCAACTCCATGTATGGTGAAGCCCTACTAGAATGACATTGTATTTTTCCTTTTAAAAATAAGTTAAATTTTGTTTTTGAGTTCATGAAAAAATTTCTAAGTGTTTAAAGTGATGTATGCTTCTATCCTAGCTTCCCTTACCATCTAATGTTTATGCAAGAGTTCCTATTCTATCAGGTCATATGAAGTGTTGTCAAGTGTATGGGTGTGTATTTTAAGTGTAAAATGAGCCTTCATGTCTACAACTAGCCTATAGTTCACTTACCTTAGATAACCTTCATCCATATCACCTTCATATTGAAACTCTCATGTTAGAATATTTTAGGACTTGGAATCTAGTTTGTATGCCTTGTTTCTTAATGAAATAATTATAATGGTTATATGGAAATAATCTTGTTATATCACCCCCTTATACTTGTTTCATTTCATGAAAAATTCTAACTCTTTCCCACAAACAACTAGTTAAGTATATGATAAGCACTTCAAGACATAAGCAGGGAGCTAGCCCTTAAACCTAGAGGTCTAAATCCACTATAGGTACACCCACATACCTAGAAGTATTCTCATGTTGCCAAAATATAGAAGAGGCTTGAACACCCTCTTATAGGGTGAAATATTTTATGACAATAGTTTTGGCACGCCCAGTGGGATGAGGTCCAAGAGAGTTTCTCCATCAACAACATATAGCTGGCCTTAATCCCCATCTTTACCCTCATCTTTCTCCATTAGCCTCATCTCATGTCAAATACCTCTTGGCACTCCTACCAGAGTTTCTAGTTAATGAAGATAATATGGATAAATGGGATAATGAATTTGATTTGATTCCTAGCCATCACATGGAAAGGTTAAGAAGCATTACCCAAAGTTGTATGCATGTTCTAAAGGTAGTTGAAGGAAAATAAGGAAATCAATGAGGTATCAAAGGATAAATAGACTTGGAAAATAAGTGCCTTCAATGCTTAGTAGATAGGATAAGTATGTGGGAAGATAAATAGATCAAGAATGAACATTTTTCTATTCATAATCCTCAAGGAGGATATTGGCATGGTGAGATTTCTATTGAAGTAGGTACTTTTCCTTCTAACTAGCCCAAATTACCACTTCCCCATGAGCTTACTTGTGAAGTCCTATTTCCTAAATTAATTAATAAGCCCTCTCCTTTACCTCACACTCCATCTCAAATTCACAATCCCTCTCCTTCATCTCATATTCCATCACCTTCACATGAACCTATGCATCAACCTTCCACCTCACCCCTGCTTGAAAAGGAGCCCATTTTGAGGGAAGCAAATGAAAATGAAAGAGCTCAAGTCATAGATGATCAATAAGATGTCATGAGTGACTATGAAGAAGGAATCACATTAGGGACTCCATTTGGTGAACATAAGTACAAGTCTACCTTATTAAGTGAAGAGAAACATATTGAAGATTCTTTTATAGTTGTCCATAAGGAATGTGGCCAAGACTTGAAGAGAGAGGTATTTGAAGAAGACTCCATATCTGATCATGAATTTTTGGATGACCATCTCAAATATGAGGTTGAGTGTGTTATCAAGAATGAAGGTGAACTTCAAATCATTCCTCAAGAAGTTACAATCCTAGAAGAGTCTCATGAGACCATAGTGGAATTTATTGTTCTTAAAGGTGACTCAATACCTCAACTTGATTTTAATCCACCTTTATATGCATTGGAGTATAAATAAGATCAACTTCATGACTTCATATATCAATAAGATAAGGTTGGAGATGTGGTGGTCTTAGAAAACAAGAAGGATAAGGATGATTAGAAACAACAAATATAACTCTTTAAAGAGCTTGAAGAGCTTTGCCAAATTGAATGTCAAAAACTTGAGAAGGTGGAGAAAGATTTTTCCATGGAGGATAATGACCAAAATTAGGTAGACCATGTAAATATCCTTGATGACTTGAAGAACTTGTAGCTAAAAAGAAACCCAGCCTTATTGAGAGCACTATGGAAACTAAGAAGGTGTTCCTTGTTGAACTACCATTAGATGTTGTAGTTGAAGATGCATATGAGAAAGTTGAGACTATTTGGATGCAAGAGTTTATTTCCATAGCTAAACTAGTTAGATTTACTTTGTTCTCATTGGACATCATGCTAATGAAGTTGGTAAACACCATAAAGAAGAGGGAGACATCAATGCCAACGGTCAAAAGGCTACATACCTCATTCATTCCTTCATTTCATGAAGCAATAGAAGTTTAAAAATTCCCATTAGACCCTATAGGAGGTTTTCATTTCAGGTTAGTTAGTGTTTGAGTTATTTAGTTTGGTTTTTATGTGTGTGTTCTATAAGTGCTCATGAAGCACAAGTGTGTATTAGCTTAGTTTCTTATGTGTTGTTTCTTGTTAGTTTTATATTTTTTGGTGTGTTTTTAAGGAAAATTATGTGTCATAAATTGCACATAGGTGACTCCATGGCCCTATGGATAGGATTAGGCAATTGGTCTTGGCATAACAAGCAAACCACCCTTGGGAAATTACCAAGATTGTTGACCATTTTGACCATAAGTCAAAACAAGTCAACCCCTATATGCCAAAACCTGATATACGGTCATATTATAATATAATAGGGTGTGTAATATTTCATTTAATGAGATTTAATGTCATTTTAGACTTGGTTATAGTTCAATTTAGTACTTATGTCATTTTGAGTCATTTAGGGGTCATTTTAGAGCATTAAATGTAAATGGTACAATTTTCAAGGTTTCCATGTGTTTAAAACTCCCTTATAATGTCCCTTATGTTATTAAATGTCAAATTCCTTGTTAGGAATGTTAGGACTAACTAAAATTTGTAGTTTCTTAGCTTAAAATCAAGAAAACAAGTGGAAAACAAAGAGTTTCAAAGGTTGTATAGCCCATGAGGAGAGTTACACATGTTTAAACATTATGGTATGAATATTTAACTTCTTTAGACTCATATTAATGTTTTATAAAATTTTAAAGTGATAAAAAAAATTCAAAAACCATTTTGCTCTTTCATCGCCCTTTTAGACATGTAGAACCAGATAATAGATTTCTCCTTAGTATATCCAGTAGAATAATTTCCAAGTTAAATGCCTTTGGGTGTGATATTAAACTCATTAATATTTATATTCATGTTTTTATTTCAATTATTGGCTTCATATACTTTATGAACCATCCTTAATAAGTTGACTATGTTTTTCTACTTGTTCTTTCCCATACCCTGTAGATTTTGCTCTTGTTTGATTAATTTCATACAAATAAATTGTTTAATTTGATTTTATATGATTTTTAATCTCTCTTCTCATGTTTTCCATGCTTTTTTCATGTTTTTAAGTGATTTCATGGATCAAAACCCTCAAATTGTAGGAAGGTGTCACCATGTGAGGTTATAGTCAAGTTTCACTACTTATAGAAGGTTTAGTTGTCTTCAAAGGTTTCATGTGAGTGTGATATGTTTTGATCCATGTTTACATGTAATAAAAATCACTTTCCTTCCATGTCTAGTCTTAAAATTTAATGCATTGATCAATCACATAGTCACATGGGTCACATAGTCAACTCCTTACAAGCTTTAACTACTATAGTCATGGTGTCTTGAGGTTTGAAAACATCATGGGAGGTATATGAAGAGTTCAAGGATTTTTTATACCTTATTATAATCATATACAATAAATTTATATCCTCCAAAATATCACAAGAAGGATTATGATAGTCAATGCCATATACATTCATGGTTAGCCCATGTATGTACATATGCATGTTCCTATGGAAGGCTAAACACATTGGAAAATACATTTGAAATGGTTTTAAATTATTTCATGGTTACAAGGATTCATTATATGACACTGAGAGGGTTCAATTCTTATCGAATGCTAACACATCATGTAGTTATTATGTCTTCCCTTCACTGTTAGGTATGCAGCATGAAAGTGCACCTACAGGTGTTTGAACAGATAATGAACATGTTAGAGTGAGAGTATGGAAACATGTTTCAAGATATCTAATATGAAGAGAGTCAATTTGAGGTATTTTAGAAGGTTTGGGACTATTTTTAGAATTTTTAACTATGCACACTACCCATATTTATAGTCATTGCTTATACACAGGGATGTCCACCTATATATGGCCCCACAAAGATCTGAGTATGTGATATAGAGGAGTTTAGCATGTTTAGATCATTGGAATAACAACTAAAGTGATAATCATATTCAAATTGAGGGGACTATGTTTTAGGGACATAATCCCTAAAAGCTCCAAAACAGAGCCCTAAGTAGTTTTGAGGCCACTATTTGATGAGGTCATAGGAAACCTGTGTGATTTTTTATTATTCCATAGTTTAGCCTCCACATAGGGGTGTTAAATTGAAAAATTAAAGTGAGTGTTTGGTCTAATAAATGAGGTAATGGAAGCTTCAAGATCATGCATTTGTTCACTATAATTTTTTAGTGTTTTCTATAGTTTTGAACTCCCAAGTAACCTTGCATACTGAAGTGACATAATGGGAGCATCCTTTTATGATTGAGTGGTCATATGGGGTTGAGAAACTCACTATTTTTCAAAAGGGCAGAAAATTAATATGGGGAAAAACTTTTAACTTAATTGGTCACCTACAGGTGTGCTCTTAAGCCTAAGAAGATCATTTATAGTTGACTATAGACATTTGCAAGCCATGATGGAGACAAAACATGGGAAAATATAAATGAGAAAACCTACATATTATAAGTGCCTCAAAATATCTCATAATTACCCTAAATAAAAGAATATATGTTACAAGAATAAAAATAAACCTATAGGCATCTTGTTGCACCAACAAGGTCAACTATAGTTGATTGAAGTAGACAATCAGCTAGAACATGGTGCCTAGATTAGGGTCTAGACTAAACAAGGTGATTATAGGTCAAAAAAAGTCTCAAATGACCTTAAATACTCTAATAATGTCTTTATGCATTATGTTCAAGGTTCAACTAGGCAAGTATGCACTTATAGGTGTCACCTTTTGATCAAGAAGGTAGGACAACATAGTCATCCACCTATGATGAGTATTGATGATGGCCTAACCTCAAGGCATAATATGAATAATTTAATATATGTAATGATATTTAGAAACTTAAAGGATATCAATTTTCTTAATTTAAATTTCTAGAACACACAAACACTCACCTGCAAGCTCACTTTTCCTAAGTAAGCAGGTAGTCTAGTCCAATCAGACCTAATGGAGCAAAGACATGGTTGAGGATGTAAGCATGGATGTTAGGAAGTTTTAATAATTATTAACACTTACATAATGATATTATCCATCCTAATATACTCTCATATATTTAAATTAGTACATGGAAAGGTTTTCAAAGGTAACCTACAGTCCATGTCTAAACCTTGCATACGTTAGTACTTTAAGAGTCTATTTTGGGTTCTAGGAAAATAAAACAACCATGAAAATTTATAAAAACCACATTAATGACTATATTAACCCTATCATACCTTTATTTTTCCTCATAAGATAAGGTAAATACCATTTATTCTATCTTAGATAGAGGGTACTCCAAGAGAACATGAAGTCTACATATAGAGGTGGAGAGGTATAAAAGGATGGGAAAAAGTTTAAAGGCATTGAGAAAAAGGTTTTTAATATTTATAAATTAATTTAAATGTGTATCCAATGATTTAAAACCATCAATAACTACACAAGAGAGGTCTAATAATCAAAGACACAGTTAGGCCTTTAGGCCTTGACTAGGCCTAAGACCCTAAAGAGGTGTAGTCAACATTTCTAACCCCAAATAAACACTCTAGGGAGTTGAATCACATTTAGAGGGATATATAAAGTGTAAAAAAAAAAATTTTAGAGATAAACCTCAAATAATTGTCAACTTTGGCCCAAAATAGCTCAGACTTGTGCAAAATGAAGAAAGGAGCTCAAGAGGGCAAATTTAAGAGCTCATATGTGTATGTACTCTTTTCATGGAAGTCTAAGGATTTGGTTAATGTTAGATATGGTCATTAGAAAAATTTTATAATATTTAGTATGATATGTATCTATGAGACACATAATGAGCATGAAAGTGGTTGGACCTTGCAAACAAATCTACATATCTTCTCACTAACTTAAGTCCTACCCTATTTGTATGGACAGGATAGAAAAGGGATTTTCTTGAATATTTTTAGACTTGTGCAAGTATGGATGGGTTTAAATTGGTTAAATAAAAATTTTAAGATATTTTTATAAATAATATATCATATCATATATATTTAATTTTTCAAAAAAACTCCTAAGTGCTTCTGCAAGTGCGCTCACTTCAACTAGTCAAAACTGCCATAATGAACAAGCTAGTGAGAGAGTGGAAACTTAAAGTGAGAGGAATTTTAAGTATTTAATAAGGAATATAATTCCATTAATATTATTTAGGGGTTTTATTTAGTCCTATTTATGTATTTTCATGGAAAATTGGAACCAACTTTGATGCCAAATGTGAGGGGTGAGTGAAAGAGGAGTTATTTGGACTACAGGTAGTGATAACTCTTCTCCAAAAGAATATTGATGATTATGAATGAATATAATTCATGTTAGGGCATGTATAAAACCATTCCCACTCAATTAAATCATCATATCTATCCTAATTCTATTGTGGAAATTCTAAGAAGGCCAAATTATGAAGGCAATTTTTTGAGTAAGTAATGAGGAATCCTATGCACATTTCATGAGATTCATGCATTTGAGAGACATTCTTCCACATATACCTTTCATTTTATATTATATTTTAATCTCTCTTTCATTTTTAACTCCTTATCTTATCATGACACATGTCCTAGTGACTATTGGACTTCATTATATTCTTCTCTCTCTCTAATTCTATAAGCAATAGCCATTTTGGATCTTGTAAATTAATTCCATTCCATGTATGGTGAAGCCTTGCTAGAATGAAATTGTATTTTTTTATTTTAAAAATAAATTAAATCTTGGATTTTATTTCATGAACATTTTTCTAAGTGTGCAAAGTGATTTATGGTGAGGTTAAGTGATAATATTTTATCCTTATTTTCCTTACTCTCTCATGTTTATGCAAGAGTTACTATTCTAGAAGGTCATATGAAGTATTGTCAAGTGTATGGGTCTGTATTTTAATTTTTAAATGAGCGTTAGTGTCTAAAACTATCCTATATTTCACTTACCTTGGATATCCTTCATGAATCTCACCTCCATATTGAAACACTCATGTTAGAATCTTTTAAGACTTGGAAGCTAGTTTGTATGCCTTGTTTCTTAGTTCAATAAGTATAATGGTCATATGGAAATCATCTTGGTGTATCACCCCCTTATATTAGTTTTATTTCATGAAAACTTATAACTCTTTCCCACAATAAAATGATTAGTTAGGTGATAATCACTTCAAGACATACTCAGGGAGCTAGCCCTTAAACTTAGAGGTTTACTTCCACTATAGGTATACCCACATACTTGGAAGTATTCTCATCTTGCCCAAATTTTTAAAAGTATTAAAAACCCTCTTCTAGGGTATATTATTTTGTGATAATAGGTACATTTAACTATTTTGGATAAACCATAAGGATACAAGGCCTTTAGATCAAACACAAACAATCATAGGGAAATTAAAGTAAATGAACACTTATATAACTGAATAAGTTACTTGGAAAATTGGTAAGATGAAAGGAAAAATGATAAGTTACAACCAAAAAAGCAAATAAAATAAATAAAATGAGATTAAGTCATGTCATTGAAAATCCAAGGCTACTAAATGACTGACATACCCAAGAAATACACCCTAAGTAAGACAAGTAACAAACCAGATCAAACCAAGGACACCTAAAACTGAACTAATGGAACCAACATCAATGTATGAGGATCAATAATCCATACTTAAATAAAGGATAGAGACATAATATAAATTTAAATAACATTGATTAAATATAAATAATCCCTACTCAATCAAAAATGGAAAAAATAAACTGAATGTAAAAGAAATAGAATGAAATGGTCTGAAAAAAGGTTAAAAAATAACTTCAGAGTATTAATCATAACCAATGGAAATCTAAGAAGAATAAGGAAATGATTAATAAAGTATCTCATAACCACTCAAATTTCTATCTTCTATTATAATGATAGATGAACTAAAATAATCTTATTTTTAGCATGTCTAAAAGAGATGAAGAATAGGTAATTAGAAGTTGGGAAAAGATTTAGAAACAAACTTACATGTCAATGAGGTATATGAAATGGATGGTGGGGTAAATGAATTAAGTACTAATATGAATAATATTTATTGGAAACAAGACACCTAAATCAATTTTGAAAGATAAAAATACTTTCATCATTAAGGACTCTAGAGAACACATCTTATCTATACAACCATTGGTTAACTAGTGAAGTGTAAATAGCATCCAAAATAGGTTATATGTAAGAAAAATAAAATGGACTTACCTTCCCACAAAGTGTTCCTTGTTCCTCAAGATCCCTTATCGAGTTGCGTGTATACTTCAAATATTGGGTACTTGTGTGAGAAAGTAGGTTGACACTATAAATATATTTTTTAAAGTATGAGACATCCTACCCCAATCTACTAGCCTACTTCACCCCAATGGACCTCAACTCTATCATGTTTGGATTTTGAGATTCAACTAGGATAGAAGATGTGCCTAATAATAATCACATCTTTTGGTGTGATTTTAAATTTTGAATTTTATGATTTTATTTATTCCTCCTCCATATGGATTCAAAAAACCAAACATGTGTTTAAAATAGCTATCACTAGCTAACTTACACTTGGTGTCTAGAAAAAAGAACATAGAGAGCATGGTAGCCAACACTATTGTACTTGCACATTAAATAAGAGTTTTATCTTTAAATTGACAATGGTGTGCCCATAATGGGATGAGATAGGTGAGAGGATGGAAGTGAACATGGAATGATTGAGTTATCTCAAATCATAAAAAATGTGGTTTAAACATGGCACAATGACAGGTAAGTATGATTTATCATCATAAGGAATAGTTTAAGTGAATTGAGACATGAGAATAATTTTTTTAAAGAGTATGAAGTCACAACTCTCAATCATTGCCTTATTTTTTAGGGAAGATGCTTAAATAAGATTGCAGACAAAAGTAATCTTGAAAGTGAATATTTTTTAGGAAGGCCTGGTCCCATCTGAGGTCTTATAGTGAAACTCATAAAAGGCTAACCAACAAGGTGCAAAAAGGAAGGACGTTTTATATAAAATAATAGCATTTTGTGAGGAAGGCCTAGTCATATCTAAGTTCTTACATTGCAACTCATAAAATGAAAACCAAGTAGGTGTAAAAATTAATTAAGTTTGTAAAGCTATAAACTAATGACTCAAAAGAGTCTTGCATATTTAAGTAGAAAATTAAAAATAAGCAATAAGATATTCATGATGATGGTCTAATCATATGCATAGTCTTATGATGCAACTCATGAATTAATAAATGAATGAATGTAGATAGACCAAAGGACCAACCATAGGAACTAAGATTTTTGAAATTTATGCAATGTTATACTTTAGGAAGATTTGAAAAACTTTCAATAAGAGTTATCACCATTGTATATATAAATATATAAAATACATGTAAAATAATAATAGTACTGGAAATGATAATTTAAGAAAAATAATTTTTCAAAAATTGAGCATTGGTGGGATCTTTGAAAATATGCCCTTCATTGGTTTGTAATTTGTAAGTACTAAGACCAAGAATGTCTTTGACCAGATAACGACCAAGACATTTTTTATCATACTTAACTTATTTATCATGTTCATAATCTAAATTAAGAGATAAGTAACCAAAATTGAAGGTACATACTTTGACCTTTTTGTTTTGTGATTTAGCATTTTGGGCTCTATATTATTGGTTATATTATAAATCACCCATACAATGCTCATAAAGAAGGTCTAAATCATATATATGGGCTTCCCAAAGTTATTCATCATGGATAATACCATGATGATATATTTTTAATAAAGGTAGTTCAACTTCTAGCACTAAGATAGATTCAAAACTATATACTAAATAAAATGGCATTGCCCCAGTAACATTACGGTTGCTAGTGCAATAAGCCCAGAGTGCAGGACAAAATTTTAAATGTCAGTCAAAATAGGAATCTCAAATGGTCTTTTATAAAAAAAATTAATAATTTTTATAGTGGCCTCTACTTGGCCATTGCATTGAGGATCATAAGGCATGGAAAATTTATGCATGATTTTGAATTTAGCTCATAATTGTTTCATATATTTATTCTTTAAATTTCTATTATTGTCAGAAATAATGGTGTTGGGAGTTAAAAAGTGACAACTGATTTGATTAAGTATAAATTTGGATATAGTGATACTTGTGGCATTAACAAGGGAAATAACTTCAACCCACTTATTGAAATACTCTGTGGCTATAATAATGAAGACATGACTATCTTGAGAGTGAGGTAGTTTACCAATGAGATCTAATCCCCACATGGAGAAATGCCAAGGAAATTCTAATGTTTTAAGCTTAGATAGAGGAGAGTGGATAATATTTTCATGTAACTATCAAGTATTACATTTTTTTGTGAGTTTGATATCATATTTTTCAAGTTTGGGCTAATTATCCCATGCATAGGTAGTTTTAGAATATAGCATGTTTATTGCAATGACCACCATAAATTCCCCCATGTGATTTTTAAATAAGGGAAGTAACTTCATATTATGTGACACAACAGAGTAAGGTATCTTTGGCATTATCATAATATAGGATGTCATGTCATAATACATATTTATAATCTTGTTTGTGAATTTTTTTTTATTACAATAATTGGTATTAGTAGGATAAGTATGATACTTGATAAATTATATGATGTTTTTTTAAAACAAGCTTTGTTGGGTAGTGACAAACTCAATATGATAGATAAGATAGTCATTCATGGTTGGTAATGAATATGGTGATTTGTGCATGTGTATGAGAAATCAAGAATTATGAATAACTTGATGAGGGTGAAAAAGAGAGGCAAATGAAACACATGAGTCCATTATGGCATTGTACTCACATATAATAGGTTATATAGTGAATGATTTGAATTATTGAGCTATATTGGTAACAATTTGATGATAAAAAAAGATATTTTCACTCTTGCATTAGTCATCACAATTGACTTTATGATATATGAGTTGTGAATAACCTAAAGCATGTAGGTAAGGGATGTCTAAATCAGTGGAGACTTGCATGCCTAGGATGAGAGCTTCATTTATCCATGTTGTTAGTAACATCGAAGGTTAATAAAAAAGTAATATGTATGATTTTACCATGAGGATAAACTAAAAAACATCTTACCTTAGCCCCTTGAATACATTTAGTGCCATCGAAATGGAGTGTATAGTTATCTTCATGTAGGTCATTTGTAACTTCAATAATTTTTCAATGATGACTTTGGGTTTTGGTTTATAAATGGAAGTGTTTGTTTCATCAAGATTATTTATCTCAAGGTCAGTTGTAAAACTATGAAAATAATCTTTTAGTGAAATATCCTCATTAAGACCTTTGATATATAATTTTTATTCATCAAGAAGAGTGTTTTTAAGATGATCAGTAGCTGGTAAATGAGTTACAACAAGTTGGTCAACAATTAGTTGGACTTTAATTTATTTTTGTGTTATGATTAATAAGTAAAATTCCATCAAAAGGATCATCTATTTACCAATTCTATCATTGGGTAAGAAATATTTTGACAATAAATGATTAAGGGGAATGGAACGGATGATGACATAAGTTATTTGATAAAGCATGTAATGGGAAAAAAAATTAGCTATGTAATAAATGGTGAGATATACATGTTTAACTTTGGTATAATGTGTTTCATAGTCTATTAAAGCATGATTGATATAATATATGGCATATTAATTAAATTTTTAATCTTGTTGGTAAATAATTTTCCCAAGTAATAAGGGGGTATAAGAAGTGTTTAAGATGAGAGGCTAATATTTGGAAAAAGGTCAAAGATTGGGAGGATGTAGGAGTGATTATTTCATGTTGTCGAATGATTTTTGACATTAATTAGTCCATTCTAGAGCTATCCATTTCTTAAGGAAGGAATTAATTGAATAAATATGGTAAACCATCTCAAGAATGAATCATTAGATTGCCCTAAATTTACTAAGGTATGTTCATATGTGTAGAATATATTGAGGAATAGGCATGTTGACAATAGCTTTGATTTTAGTTAATCACCATCAATTCCTCGAAGAGAGACTAGAAAAATTAAGAGATTACTAGAAGTGACATCAAAAACACATTTATAAGGATTGAGTTAAATTTTGTATTTAATGAGATAATTGAAGATGATAGTGAGTTCATGAAGATTATTTTCACAATGCTTGGATTTGGTGATAAATTTATCTATGTAGGTTTCAAAAAAATTTGTATAACATCATGAAATACATAGGTGATTTCATGTTGATAGGTGGCACCAATGTTTTTAGACTGAAATTCATTTTGACGTAGAAATAAGTGCCGCATTTTGTTGTAAATGTGGTCTTATGTTGATATTTGGGAGCAATGTGAAGTTGGTTATATCCTAATAAACCATCCATGAGAGATAACATTTCATAACCAATAGTTGAATCGATGGTGGTATCAATTGATGGTAAAGGAAAGTTATCTTTGGTATAAGATAAGTTAAGATTATGAAATTTTATATAGATGTGAATAATCATGGTAAATTTCTTGCATATGGGAATGATATTGGAGACCCATTTGGAGTAATCAATAGGTTTCATGAATTTAGCATCTAGGAGCTTGATGATCTCTTTATGACATAGGGTATAAATATCAAGAGGGAATTTACATTGTTTTTGATGCATGGGTTTCATGTTAATATATGTAATGATATTTTGGACCATAATACTAGGGTCAATGTTAGGTATATCTTCATATGACCATGCAAAAGCTTCATAATATTTATCAAAGAATAAACTGAATTGTCATGTTTTGTAAGATGGAGTTCTTTGGAGATGAGAATGGGTCATTGAATATTATTGATTCCATAATTAATTTCCATAGTTTCTTCAATAAGCATATCATTTCTATCTTGTAAATGGTAGGTACCAAGAGATAGTGAATAAACATGATGTGTGTTGGGGTTGATACTGGTAATGAAGCTATTGAAACAAGGAGCCTTTTTCTCAAAATGACCTAGCTTATGAAGTGGGCATGGGAGTTAACATTCATGAGCATGGAGTATTTATAATATGGATTAATTAGTAGGAATCATAGGTAAGGATCCATAATATTCAACATCTAATTCAAGATCCAAACTTTGGTTTCCTTGATTATCAAATTCAGAATGCATTTGTGAAGTAGTTGTAGCTTGTGCATCTACGATGATTTTGGGACTAGGGTTGTGAGATTATACAATATAATTTGGCATCAATATAGTGAGATAAGTAATATAATTAGTGGTGATTGGATTATGGATAATAGTCATAGAAGTGGGTTGTGAAGGAGGATTGATGGAAGGTATTTGATGTTGGCTTATATTGATTTGATCAATGCAATTAGGTATTACAAGTTGGATTAGATCATATTGGTCAATTTCTTGGACAACCCAGGGAGTATCTATCAATGGTGCATTGATAGGTGGTACATAACCTTATTATCTTGATTCATTGTTAGAAGATATGTGAATGGCATGAACATCATAATTGAATTCATTTATTTTAGCTAATGGATTTTTATAATGTGACACATCTAGATCTCATGACTGAGTTTGTGTGATAATGTAGGTGTAAAAATAAGATGAAGATATAGCACATGTATCTATTTTAGTTGGAATATTAGTAGTAGAGAGGTCTATATTACTGAAAGTATGAGGAGACATGGCTAAGGGATCTTCAAAGAGTTTAGCCACCCCATATTCATTGAAATGGAAATCATCTTTTATGTAAGATGATTCATGTGCATTACATGGGGGAGGGTTTTCAGTCTTATCATCTATTAAATTAATAGTTAGATCTTATGGAAGAAGAGAAAGAGGAAACCATTATACAATATGAGGTAATTGAGTGGTATTATAAATATTTTGTAGTTTATTAGGTTCATTATCATCTTAATCTATGAGATTTACATGTAGATCTAAATGTATATTGTCAAATTTAGGAAGAGGAGGAATATTGATGTGAATGATAGTAGGAATATGATATTGAGATTTAGGATTTGGAAGTTAGATACTCTATGGATTGGGATCAACCTCATTTTTATAATGCTTCCCATTATGTATGAATTTGATACATTGGATACTAGAAGATGTGATAGCTTACATATAATGAGTCCTAGGATGACCCAAAATCATGTCGTAATATAAGGGAAGATCAAGGACAATAAGTTTGGTATGGATTGTCTTGGGTCCAATGATAAGAGGGAACCAAATGTAGCCAAGTAATTTTTGGTTAGTTTTTTCAAATCCATGACACATGAGTCAAGTTTGTTTGATATTTTCTTTGGAATATGTGATTTGTTTAATTAAACAAAGAGAGGTAACATTGATACACAATCCTTATTCAACTAAGACTTTTTTAATTAAAATGTTATTGATTCCAATTTTATGAAGAGATGTAGATCATCAGCTCAAAATAGAATTTCATCATTTATCATATATTCTTCTAGATTTTTTAAGAAGGTTTTGGTAGAATAAATTTTTTTAATAACATGCACTTATACATGTTTATAGGTATCAAGAGGTAATTCATATTCATTATATGAAGGATATTTTTTGCATTTTAGTTGTTGTATAAGGAACATGTAATGATAGCGAGAATTTATTACTAATTTCATGAGACAAATTTTACAAGGCATAAAATCAAGCTCATCTAATAAGTTATAGTGAAGTTTAGTAGAAGAGTACTTTTTGATTAAGTAAAGTAATTTTTGGAAGTCTCTAAGAATATACTAGTGGAGGTGGATCATCACTAGTGGATGGTTTAAAATACATAGGCTAATAAATAATAGTATCTTTAAGTAGTTGATTATCAGTAGAGGGTTTCTTAGGTTTGGTAATAGGATATTTATGACCATGTTTTTGGTGATAATTACCTTTATCTATGTCCACATATTAATAATTGGTATAAGATTGATCATAATTGGCATCAATGGCACAAACATATTTGTTAGAGTGTTGTGTGGTGGGATCTGAGGAAGTAGGTTTTTTACATTTTGAATTTGTATATTTAGAAAAAAATTGATATTGATAAGATTTAAGATAATCAAGATGTTAGATCCTAATCATAGAATCATGATAAAATGCCTCACCTAACATGAAAGATACCAAAAAAATTATAATCCCACAGCTTGTTTCATGAAAATGACCAATGTCAGTGTATAGCCAATAAACTTTATTTGGATCATATAATGATGGGGAAAACCATTATTATAGATAAAAGGTTTAGATGGAGATAAAATATTTTTCATTTATAACATAGTCAAAGGTGGGTGTGAGGGGGTTTGAGTGTTAGATTTGGGTGAAACTATTTTATTTGGATGGGATTTAGATTGAGAATTTGTGCTAGTGATGGTATTATTTGGGGTTTGGAAATATTCCTTGATTAAATTATGAGATGGTTCAAATTGGTTCATAAGGAAATCTTGTCTTTTAGCTTAATGAAGAGCATATTCTAAAGTTTTAGGAGAAAATATTCTAACATTGTATTGAAGAAAAGGTTTTAAGGTGGTAATAAATAGTTTAAATAGATTTTCATCACTCATGTTATGATATACATTATGAGATAATGATTTCCTCCTTTGATAAAACTATGTGTAGATTCAGTAGATAATTTCTTAGCATTGATAAAATGACTGAGACAATTATTAGGAAGATCATTCTATTGAATTTATTTTCCTAATGCATTAACGAGATCCTGTATTTTCCATATAGAATGTTGGGGAAGATTATTATACCATTCTAGATCATCTCCCATAAGAATTTTGATAATAAGTTTAGTGGTAGCAAAAGCATTGGTTTGGACCCAATTCTTGTAGATATTGTCGAATGATTCAAGGAAGAGATCAAGCTATTTAGTTTCATCATACTTGATGGTTGAATAAATGTTCCCAATATCTATGGATATGATGAATTGATTTAAAGGTTCATTTTAAATATGTTGAAGCATTTTGTTATGTATGATAAGTTTAGGGATGATATTGCCATTGGCATCTTTAAGAGGTGTAGGAAAAAAATTCTAATTATTTTTAAACATGGTGATAGGCACTTGGCTTACTATTTTTAGGATATGGTTTTACATTTGGATAATTTTAGAATTGTTAGTTTTTTAATAACATTCACTTGTTTAACAATTTGAGTAAGAGTTTGAGTTGTATCTATAAGTGTATTTTGATTATTAGTGTTGAAATGTGGAATGTTAGAGTTAGTTGGAAGGGTAGCCCCAAGATTAGTGAAAGGAGGGATTCTTGTGGGAGGGTTTCCTATAGTATGATTCCATATGTTGGTATGAATTATTCTTATTGTAAAATAAGGGAGTTTAGAAATAGTATAATTTTAAGTTGGGATCATATAGATTATTATTTTGAGTGGTATGGACCATGTTGTATTCCATTAGCTTAGATAAGGGATGAGATTAATTGTGCCATGAGCAAGGTTATTTTTAGTGGTGAATCTTTTTTAATATATGACTATTCTATTTTTCAAAGTTGACATTTGGTGATTTTTGTGGAGTGATCGATAGGGTGAGATTTCCTAATTTTTTGGGGTCAAAGTGAACTTTGAGGAGAGTTTTGCCTACATTTAAATATAAAATTCCTCATATAAATGTAATTCACCAGTGCCTCAAAATCCAATCCTGAGGAATTTTCCATATATCATTAGGAAACTTCAAAAAAAAATTAGTGGTTTATATTTCACGTCCTAGGAGAGCTTCAAGGGTCAATTGTTTTCAACAAGGTATGCAATGATTTTTTTATAATATAATTTATTAGTATTTTTTATAGTTTGTAGTAGGTTACGGGTGGATTATGGTAAGCTTCCCATGAGTAGATGTCGATAGTCTACATGTAGACATTGGTAGTCTATGGGTGAATATTAACATTCTATGACCAGATACTGGTAGGCTATTTATGATTATATGCCAATAGGCTATCTATAGGTAGATGTTGGTAGGCTACCTATGGGCAAATGCTAGTAGTTTGTCAGAGGATGTCAATAGGATATCTACGGGTAGATCCTGGTAGACTACATGTGGGTGGATGTTGATATTCTATAGGTATCTACCCACAAGTAGTCTACTAGTGTCTACCTGTAGGTAGCCTACTGCATGTAGATGTCAATAGTCTATGAGTGGATGCTTGCATTCTATGGATAGACATCAGCTTATATTTCACTTTAAATTAGGTAGTGAAAACTCCCACATACACACATATGGTAAATAATAATCCCACATGCATGCCTAGATACCACCTCATTAATGAGAGAATATAAATACTCTTCCCTTAACCTTTAATATTCATGAAGACACATGGTGAGTACATAGTGCTATAATTTTTATGTAGAGTGTTGGAAACTACATGTACTATGTTGACATTCACCGACAAGATATGGGAGAGCACCAACACCATGTAGATGAATGCTAAGACATGATGTGGATGAATGCCAATGCATGAAGTGGATAAGTGCCAATACCCTAATATGGAATTCAACATCCATCAACATATTATTGGCATATGTTTGCATAGTGCCAACATCCATCCAAATCATGTTGGTATTCATCTGCCCTTTATCATCACTCACCTGAATCATAAATATGTTCACCTACATGTCATCGACATTCATCTATATCATGTCGGTGTTCAAATTCACCTATGATATGTTGGCATTAGCTTATACCATATTGTTATTCATCTATGAGGGTCAGAAAAACCTATTAGGCCTTATGTGATTTGCCATATGGCATTGCATGATTCACCTATGTAATGATACACCTTATAAACTAATTCACCACCATTAAAAATTTTATTTGCCTTGGGACCTCTATGGATTTTTTTATATGGCTCACTAAAATGAACCCTAGCCATGAGGGGTTATCTTTTTGGGTGGCTAAGGTAAGAAGGAAAGAAGCACCCATGTATACTTATAATGGGTTGAGAATATCAAGAAAAATCCTAATGGGTGATTTCATGATGATAATTAGTGTGGTATGAAAAATAACAAGCTAAAAGTTTGAGAGAGGAAAAATCCTAATAAATTCAACTAAGTTAGCTAAGAGTGATGAGATCAGTCAATTTAATCTAGTGGATTTTAGATAAATTGATAAATTAAACTACGTCACCTAGGACATACAAAATTGACCACGCCAATCTAGTGTGATTTCAAGAAGTCTAGAAAATGTTTGTTGAATATAAGACTAAGTCATCTAGGGCATAGGGATTCAACCTGGATGATCTAGTGTGATTTCAATAATTATAGAAAAGGTTTTTAAAAGATAATACTAAGTTATATAGAGCATATGAAATCAAAAAGGTTGATTTGGTGTGATTTCAAGAAGTATGGAAAAAAAATTTGAAGATAAGACTATATTAGACAAGACATACAGAGTTAGTTAGGCAAATCTACTATGATTTCAAGAAGTCTAAAAAAATTTATGAAGATAAAACTATGTCAGCCATGGCATATGAATTTAGCTAGGTCGATTTAGTGTGATTTTAAGAAGTCTAGAAAATTATTGAAAAATTACTAAGTATTAACTAGTCAACTTAGTTGTACAGCGAAGAAAAATGATAGTTTGGTCAGCCTACTAAGTCAATCTAGTTAACTTAGTTGTACAAGTAAGAAAAAATAGATTTGAACATTATACTGAATTGATCTAGTTGACTTAATTTATATAGATGAATAAAAATATAATTATACTAAATTTTTCTTGTTGATTTAGTTGAATCTGGGAAAAAATAATAGTAATTTAAACTATGTAGTTTTCAAGGCAGTTTTAAAGTAGATAAATAATTCTAAACTATCTACCACACAACACAAAATTATATTAACGTTGATCAATACGATTTATAATATAACATAGAATAATAAGTAGTAATCATAAAAAATAACTTTGTAACAACTAATACTAACTAATTATCTGAAAAGAAGATCAAGAAGTTGGACTAAAATATTTTAATTGATTTATAGGATTTAAAGATACTTGCTTATCATTTTTATAGTGATGACCCAACATTTTAGAGTGTTACTATGGAGTAAGTGTTGCTCCCATATCCCACTAAAATTAGTTTGAAGGGTAAGTTGGTAGTAACTTCTCGATGCTAACCACTAACTGATGCACCACAAGATCAAATGGATGGTTGGATTTTTAAGGTTTAATTCAAAAGGAAATATTAGGTATTTTTGAAATACCATGAGGTACATAGAAATTAAAGACTATGTTTATATTTTTACTATGGCTATGAGTATTGGACTAATCCCCTCATGCCATAATATTTGTAAATGATAAACAAAGACCATAAACAGACTATCATGTAGTCCTTCATAACAATAATTAAGTAGTTTTAAAATTGTGGATACATAATTTCTAGGGAAATCAATACAAAGTAAAAATAAAGGCAAAAATTAATTTTCAAAACCCAATTTACAATTTTTTAATGTAAATAAATAGGAAACCAACTCTTTTAAAACAAAATTTGAGATTAATTACTAAGAAATAAAATTGAATTATCTTGATTATGCTAAAATTAAAATATATATAACAAGATCTACGAGGTTGATCTAGTTGAAAAATAGAATAAAACATAATTAGGTAGGTTCATCTAGTATGTTCTGAAAATAAGTCAAAAATAAAAATAGTCAACTAGTTTGGCTTAGTTTAATTGGTAGATAAAATAGATAGAGAACTAAGTTACCTAGGTCAACTTAGTTGACTACGTGATATAGTTTTACAAAACTAAAAAATTGGTAAAGACAATTTAAAAATTGAAATGTTAACTAATTTTTCTAAAAGATAAAAACGAAAATTTAAAATAATTAACGAAAATGAAATTATGAATCTTGTTTAGAGTGAAATTGAAAAATTTAACTAGAATAACTAGGTCAACCTAATTGATTGACTGAAAATGCTAAAAATTTAATTGTTAACTATATTATTCAAACCTAATTAAGTCCTGTAGAGGTAAAATTTTGAAAAAAAATATAGGTTAAACAAGATAGACCAAGTCAATTTAGTTTGTTAGAAATCTAAAAATAGAAAGTGGTAAAATAAAACTACACTCATCATCCCGATCTAGGTTTTTAAAAGTTGAATAGTAAAAACTACTAAAATTAAACTGGATTGACCAACTCAATCTAGTTAATGTACACTATAAATATAGAAAATAAGAAATTTTTTGAGACAACTAACATGACCCAATTTAGAAATGAAACCTTGTAAGTCATAGAGAAAAACTAGATCGACCAGCATGATCTATTTGACTATAAATCATGGACCTACAAATAGAGAAAATTACTAGATTAACCAACCCAATCTAGTTGACTATGAAAATAAAAACTGTATTCAAAGGACAAAATGGATTGACTAGTGTAATCTAGTTGAATGTGGATCTTGAATATGTAAGGGTTAGATTCATGTCAAGTTCACCATAATATATGCAACAAATTAAGATAGATCTACAAATTATATGACTTAGTAAATATAAGATCAGAAAATGTAATCAATAAAAATCCATTGTAATACATGTTTATATCTAGAGCATGACCAAATAAGATCTGTTAAATCTATCCAAGGGATATCTTACCACATAACATCAAAAGATAGGGTTCCAAAACCTCTAGAAAAATGTCACTATGCAATAATCCTAACTAGGTCTAAGTACATAAAATAAAACTCATCTAGTGCTCACCAAATCTTATGAAACAAAGGGGGATGGTTAAACATAAATAAACAATCAAGGAATCATGGTAGGAAAATAGGGACCTAGATCACCTAAAATGGAAGATAGAAATTAAATAAAACCCTATCTCTATTTTAGTGTTTTGTATATAAATAATTTAAGGATTTATACATTCATAACACATATTAATAATACAATATCTATCTATAAAATGAAATAACAAGAGTTATTAATACGTACATTGGGAAAACATGTCGAGACTCAATCTCTCCCTTAGATAATGGTGTGTTATAATAGGTTATTTATGGATTTTTAAGGATCACACTAAATAACTCGGCTCTAGGATAAATACTCCTACTCTACATCCAAAACTTCCCACAAGACAAGTAATCTTATCTCCAAGGTAAACCCTAAGCAATGGCTCCTTCAAATGTAGATTTAGTATAAATGTGAACTTTAATGATATGAAAATTAATGTTCCTCTATTGAATTTAAATGAGCCTTGTATTTATATTAATGGATAAACATTAACCTTTACAGAATTTCATCTGATAAGAATAGCTAGCTCGATCAATTAGTTATAAAAAGATACCATTAGGTCTTGAATTAAGTTATATATGCCAACTTAGTTATGTAACATGCACTTAATATTTTATAATAGATCAACTTGGTTGACTTAGTAGGAAAAGAGGGTACTTTCTTAGTTAGGGGATATTTGAAAGGAGAAATGCTTAGGTAAATATGTAAATGGGTTTTGGATTACTTGAGGAGTTAGATAAGTAGGGTTTTTAATGGGTTTAGGTAATGATATATTTGAAAAATAATCTTTTGAATCACCAATGGTATTCCCAACCCTTTCTCAATGCACCCTTTAAGGCGTGCACTAAGAGAGATCAAAATTTGATGGGTTCATGTAAGAGAGAAAACATTAGTAAATGATAAAGTTTAAGAACATTATGTGTATATAAAGAAAATATAATAAGAGGATAGAATTATTTTATATAATTTAAATACTTTTATAATCATGGTATAAATTTTGATGTAACTCACTATGAAAAGACCCGATATCAGTTATGGGGTTTCACTAGTTTCTAGATTTATGGGTAATCCATAAATCAACATTTACAAGTAGTGAAAATAGTTTTTAAATATGTAAAAGGTACTTATAATCATGATATTCATTTTAGACCAGGGATTTAATTATGTTTAATTGGATACACACATTTAAATTTGGGAGGATCTCTTGATGATAAGAAGTCAACTTCAAGTTATTGATTCACATTGACAAGTGGGTTGGTTTTATAGTCTTCAAAGAAACAAACTAAAATTGTATTATCCTCCATTGAATATAAATATTCATCCTTCACGTCATCTTACACACAATTATTCTGGTTGAGAATACTCATATTTTATTTCATAAGGCAATATAATTGTCCTATAATCTAGTTTTCCATGCTAAAACCAAATATATTGAACTCAAAAATCATTTTTGTCATAGACTTGGTCAATGATAAACATATTTTCATTGAGCATGTGATAATTATATAAAAATTTAATGATATTATTACCAATGGATTGCATAATCATATTCATGGAAGACTTAAGGAGATGATAGGTGTTTCTGCTCTTTGCATCAAAGGGAGGAATATTGAGTATGATGCTAATGTTGGCACTTGATAATTGATGTTAAAATTATAAAAAAAAAAAATTAATTTTATATGATTTTTTAATTCATTTGTGTTTATTAATTATTTGGTCAATTTTTAAATCTTTGTGGAAATTTACTAAAAATATCTAGAAGTGCCAGTTACAATCCAATTCACTAAATGAGTACTTAAATAAGATTGAATCCTTATCTATTCATCCCCAAGAGTTAGGGCACACTTTTTAGATCTAAATTAATTGAAATTTATTTTATTTTAGTCAATTTCTTATTTTATATATATTTGGGTCTATTAGTTTATCTAGTGTGTATGAGTTACTTACTTGTTAAGAAAGGCTTATTGCATATTGACCTTATCTTATCAATAAGTGAACCTTATTTTCCTGAGTCTAATTTCATCTATCTTAGAGTGTTTTTTTAGGATTTTATTTTTAGTTTACTTATTTTTTAATTAAAGGTCTTGATTTAGATTTTAATTCATTATTTTTTTTGTCATGCAAGTTACCTTGTTATAGGCTTGTTTTAGCCTTTATTATTAATAAAATATTATGCACAACAAGTGTGGCACAACATTTATTCTTGGAAACTCTTTTTGCATGTATTTTAGCTCTAAGTTTTTTTATATATTTACAAAGTAAAAACCACCAATCATATGTATTCTAATTTAAATTTATTCAGTACAATATTTGTTAGTGTAGTGTTTTTTCTCACTAGGATTTGCCTACACAGTTGTATGGCCATTCTATGTTATTTAAGCTTCCTTAGGTTAGTTATAAAGGGTCCATAGGATAATTATATTTAATTTTAATTAGTTGATTAATAAAATTAGAGGCTTCCTTATGTTACCCTAATTTTCTCTATATGTACCCCACTTTTCCTTTTTGGAAGATTAATCAACTCATTCACATTTTACAATAGACGGGTTAATGCATATTTTTCCTCTCTTGGAATTTTGGAGCTCTCACACTACCTCACATGATTCAACATTGATTGTGTGAAATCTATTCAGAGATCTTGGCACATTATTTGATGGTATCAGAGCTATCTTGACAACATCTTGTATCAGACTACCTGGTAAAATCCTCCATGCATTCACTTTGCTAATTTTTCTTCTATCTTAGCTACCATTTTTTACCTTAGAGGCATTTTCTTAATCTACCTCAAAACTCATGTCAAAAGGCCTTTAATGAAAAAAATGTTTGCATATATTTTGTGGGTTTTTGAAATCTAAAATGGGTTTTTCTTAGTTTTTTGAGAAACTTCATATATTTTCTTAGAAATCAATTTCTTTCAACTCGTACGGTGCCCGTACAAACCAAGCAATCACCCCTATAAACCCCAATTTACTCTTCATAGACCAAATCAAGTTCTTAGGGAGTAATTAATTAATCTCATAGAGAAAAATAGGTTTTCAATGAGAAATAACTTGTTCTCCAAGACCAAATTGGACTTCTCAAGGCCGATGACTTGCTCTAAGACCATTTTGGGTTTTTAACAGGTGACTACTTGAAGTAATCAAGTTTCTTCAGTGTGGTAACTTACTAATAGACTAATTCAGTCTTTTGGGGTAGTCTTACTTCTGTAAGAACCTGATCAACACTGGCTAGACCCATTAAAATTTGTGGAGGTTGACTACTTATTACTCATTAATTGCTTTATAAGTAATAAGTCATGCAGGTTGAAGAACCCAAAATGCACTGAGGAAGACCAATCTAGGTTTTTCAAAGGTGATTACTCATTACTTATTTTATTTATAATTAGTGTAGTTGTAAGAGTCTAAATTAGTGAAGGTTGAAGAATGTGAATTGCACTAAGGAAGACCAAACTATGTTTTCCAAGCATGACTACTCATTACTCATTACTCATTACTCATTTACTTATGAAGTAAAGTAGTTGAAAGAACCCGATTTACATTGGGTAGACCAATCTGGGTTTTCCAAGCAGTCTTACTTTTCAAAGAGCCTAAAGTAAAGTAATATTGAAACCCTATGTGATGTTTAGGAGGGCATTAAATTTTAGGTGAAAGGTAATGAAGAAATACAGTAAAGTTGTTTCCATTTTTGGATTTTTGGATGAAAAAGCACAAGGTTAGAAAAAAATTTCCATTTTTTGAAAGTTAGAAATTATCTAAATAGTTAATTTCTAGGTTGTCTTCATTTATTTTTAGTCATGTGATCCTCAATTGGTGATCAATGTCTAGTTGGGCCACATTTCAAATTATGCATCCAGGGCAAACCGACATGTGGTTGTGTTAAGGTAGGGCCTGAAGGATAAAATGAGTATGTGGGCAAGTGTTCATGAAGTGTGCATGACTATGAGCTATGCACTATGCATTTAGGTGCACAAGTTAAGATCTAAGTTGATTTTATCTTGAAATTTTATGAGTATGCAAGGGACTTGTGCATAAGGTTATGAGCAAACATCAGGAAAAATAGTGCACATGATTTCATGAGGGGTGTGTTTGACTATGTAGAGGTTATGCATGGATCATTTACCATTTATTTAAGATGGTCTTTATTTTATCAAGGTGAAATTGAGGAAATTGTGCTTGGATTTTCTAATAAGTGTACCCCTTAGCTTAATCAACATATTATCCAACCTTTACCACTTGAAAAATTTGATGTGTGCCATAGTGGGTGCACATGTTTATTACTTAGATGATTTGTTCCTTCTTTACAGGGCACAAGTGTTTAGGATCTAAATGAGAATGATGTTGTGTCACTATTGGCTAAAAAATTGGCAAAGTGTAAGGCTTAATAAGTTCCACATTTAAGATTGGGTGCATGCCCAAGTATTATATTTGTGTAGTGTTGAGCATACACTTTGTTAAGTTGGAGTGCAACTTATGTTGATGAAAGGTGTCAAATATGTGCGAGACATGCTCCATATGCTCTTCTTAAGTCTTGTTGAATATGATAATTTCATCCAAGTAGATGATAATAAATGAGATTAGTAAGGGCCTAAGAAGATCATCCATAAGGTACATGAAAGTGATTAACACATTGGTTAGATTGAAAGGCATGACTAACCATTCCTATAATACTTCATGTGTCATGAATGCTATCTTCTAAACATCTTCAGGATGGACTAGAATTTTACTTTAAGTTTATCTTCGTAAAGTATTGAACACCTCAGAACTATTCCAAAAGGTCATCAATGCATGGTAGTGGTTACTAATTCTTCACCATTATCTTGTTAAGTGTGTGATAATCTATGTAGAGTTGTCAGGACCCATCCTTATTGGGTGAGAGGATTATTAGACTCTTATAAGGTGAAGAGATAGGCCTAATCTTTCCTTGATCAAGGAGCTCTTATATCTAGCATTATATTTCATCATGATCCCAAACTGATATGTGATATAGGGGTTATTCAAAAGAGGGGATCTAGGAACCAAATCAATGTCATGGTTTACTACATAGTATGTTGGAAGGCCTTTAGTTTCTATGAATACTTCACTATGATAATTTAATAACTTATCAATCTGCTACTACTATGGCATTATATAAGTGATGTAAACTACTAGAGTGTGATTTATCATCTACTACGTAGGTCTATCAGGGTAGACCATGAATAACATGAACTTATATAAATGCAAGACATGTTTGTGACATTGCTTGGTAGAGACCAAGGTGATTGGTCATGGATGTTGACTCAAAGAGGTGATAGAAATGATCTTGCACATGGATAGTCTAATTTTGTGGCTTAAATTGATATGTAGCTTTGTGGTAGTATAGATATGGTCTCCCTAACAAGATATCACAAACCTTTATAGGGTTTATGTCACAAGTGACATTATCTTCCATGTTCTTGTTTTTGTACTGGAAAGTGCATTATCACTAGACCTATATATCTTTCCCCTCTTTTAACCACCCTATAAATATAGCTTAGGGAGCACAGTACTCATGAAACCAAAGCAATGAGTTATTGATTGTGTAATGATGTTCTTTTGACTACCAATATTGATGATGACATAGAGAGGATGACCCTTCACCCAGAACTTGGTGTGTAAGAGACATTCAAGATCTTTAAAAACATTAATACCAATGTTGTTAGTACTTAAAAAGGAGGCATCTAGATCAGTGATATCCATTGATGTGGATCTTAATGTAGATTTTATGAGCAAAGACCACTATGCATGGCATTTAGAGTCATTATGGGTTAATGAGTGATGGTGATAGCACCACTTATGACCTGAACTCTTCTTACCTTTTTCTAAAGTAGAATACATATGATCCCTTGAGTGTTGTGTAGTCTTTTAATTTTTCTCACTTTTATGAGAAGTTTTGTGCTTTTGTGTAGAATGGTATAATTTGGAGTTGTGTGAGGGCTAGACCTTGCACACTACATTGGATGAAGAAGTGGTACATTGTTTCATTCTTAACTTGGATTTAATCTTGGTGTCATTATGATATGCTTGTCCCAAAGTTTCAAAATTAAATAACTCTAGATTCATATGGGAATAAGGTTAGAGTCTATTGATGTGCTTCAGAACCCTATGGTGTTTGCTCAAGATCTCTTACAAAAGTGTAGAATAGTCACTATATGTGTTGTTGTAGTCTTTCACTAATTAATCCTTGTACTATTATAGTTATTATAACTTGATGTATTCATCTTTAAAACATATAAGAGGTTAATATTCCTCTTTTAGTGCATTGACAAAATTATTCCATGATTCAATTAGAATGCACTCTTACACATGTTGTTAATTGAAGGTCTCCCACTAATGGACACCTATGATGGACATATTTAGTACTATAAAGGTGATCTTCTTAGTATTAATGAATTAGTTGAATAATAAGTATCATAAAGTTATCTAATCTAGTTATCTAATGATTTGACATCAATCTTTCATTTGAATAGAGGGATGTCAAGATTTACTTGTACTTTGAAGGAGGTGTGTTGTTGAAACCATTATGTAAAATTCTATTGAGATTAATGAGAAGGTTTTAGGTTGAATTACATCATTAACTCATGAAACTAACTAAAACATTTGTTATGTTGTGCCTTTAATGCATCAATGATGAGCCATCAAACTTCTAGGGTTGTTTTAAGTTAGTTCTAGGTGTCATCCATTTTACTCTAACTATGACATTCTTTTAGAGTCTCTAAAATAAAACCAACTAATAAACCTTCTCTCTCTCATAATGCTCATATGGTTATAGGAATAAAAAGGAATATAGCCTAGATATGATACCAATGATCTACACCATAGGGCTCAAGATTGAGTGTGTAGGGCACAACCAATTTTGGTAGTGCATAGCGAATACATTGAGAGTATTCAAACAATAATAAAACACATATTCAATGGAGAAAAATTTTTACAATGAATTAAACTTATATTTATAAATCAAATAATAGGGGATATAGAGTATAATGTCTACAATATGTGTATACAAAGTAGAAGTGTGGAGTAAGCTAATTACATTAAGAATGTGTAAATGGTATTGATATGGTTGTTTTGTTAACTCTATTGTCTTGGCCAGATTTATATAATTTTAAAACTAATTTGTATTGAGGAATCCTAGTTAGGTAGATAGGGTTAAGGACATAAAAATGATAGGTCACAAAGGTGAATATAAAATTTACATCAGGCAATGTGCTAAACTCATATATATCATATGTTGAATTTATAAAATTCAGATAGGTTATTAATGGAAAGTATAACTATGTTAGATATATAAATGATATAAAAAATATTACTTATCTAGTTTTTATGTTAATGCAGATCTAGATCTAGTATAGGTAGAAAGTAGGTAGGAAGATAGTTCTATATCAATCATCAGATTCTGGGTCTAGTGCCTCTAAGTCTTTGGACACTTGTTTCAGCCTAGGATGGTTGCATTGATGCTAGTGTCTAACTTTGAATCTAGTGTCTTGTATGGAATATCAATTGAAACAAGATATGACTACCTAGATGCTTCTATTTTTGGCTTTGTTTTTGCTCTTATGCATTTAGATCTTGGTCAAGGACTATCACTCGTAGTGAAATGGTAAAACCTTAGCTTTTTATATTCAATGTGACCTTGGGGGAAAATGGGTTAGTGGGAACATGGTGTCTAGCTAAACCAAAATGACCCCACTATCAAAGGATGCTACCTACATATCCAATACCCTAGAAAAGGGCCTCAGACTCATGTAGTTATCCACTACATTTTGGCTTGTGTGTGCATCATGCAATGTGTGTAAAGAAAGTATAATAATGACCTAGCTTATAACTTGAAAAATATGACCTTATGAATGCTCCTTTAGTACTTAAGACCTATATTTGGGTTGTTCCTTTTATTGATATTAGAATAGGGTAGAATAGGAAAGATTTTGGTAATTTAAGTGATTTTTGAGTGTTCTTTTGGTCTAATTGTTGATATTGTATTTATACCAATCCTATTAGGAAATAAATCATATTAAATCACTTAGGCTGACCATTGTAATACATTTCATTTATAAATTGGATGACTTTAGGGAATTAGAAACATGCATCTAGGTAGGACAATAATGTCGATGCTATTGTTTATCACAGACATTAGTGTCCAAGGAGAAGGAGAGTAGGCACACGCTTTGAACTTGCAAAGGTGTATAATAAGTAAATTTTAAGCATTCTAGGCAAGATGAGATGTTTATGTCATTAATATAATATCATTCAAACTAAGATATAGATCAAGGGGCACAAGATAGAGAAGATGTAAAGATTATAAAAGTAAGGCATTTTTAGAACTAAGAATAACATCCAAGGTCTGATTTTTCCAAGTGTATAATATAGAGGTGCTACATAATCACAAAATATCATCTACATTTTTTCCCTTTAATCTAGTAATGAAATTTATAGTTTAAAGGAAATGAATAAATACATGGGTGTGTATGCAAACCTTATCCTTTCTTGAGTATAATTTGAGTGCTTTGTTATAGTATAATTTTGAGTGCTTTATTGGTGAATAACCTAAAAATAAGAGCATGTTATAGTGCATAATCAGTACATACAATCTGGGTCAAAATTACTTAAATTTTATTGAAATTGAAATAGCAAGGTTTAAGAGTACACTTATGTGTTGATGTAACCACCTTTCCTATTGGTAAGTGTTTTTTGCAAAATATGTATCATTGTAAGGATATAAAATTGAGATAGGATAAATATAGATAAATATTTGAGGTGCACATATCTAAGGAGAGAGAGAGAGAGAGAGAGGGAGAGGGAGAGAGAGAGAGAGGGAGAGAGAGAGAGAGAGAGAGAGGGAGAGAGGTTGAAAGGCAGATGCCCCTAACTTTGGATCAAAAGTGAGTTGTCATCTATAAGTTGAGATTAGCTCAACCATGCAACCCAATGATACTTATAAACTAGTGAGTTTGGATGATCAATTTC
Organism: Torreya grandis; assembly: GCA_037957365.1. NCBI lineage: Eukaryota > Viridiplantae > Streptophyta > Pinopsida > Cupressales > Taxaceae > Torreya > Torreya grandis. The sequence continues at coordinate 182,788 of JARHVA010005750.1, forward strand.
AACCTGAAAACTTGGAAAGATTTAGTGATTTAATCATCTCAACCATACCAAAATTTGAACCAACTACTACAATAGATTGGCTTGCTAAAGTCCATAAATTTTTGTGGGTATCAATACATGAAATAGTTTTTGAATCTAAATTTGATTTAGATTATATAATATTAGGCACATGTTGAATAGCATATGAATTATAAATATGTCTCATGTTGAAACTATGTATAACAATGGTGCCTTGTATATAATTCTTCCACAACTATGAATCTAAATAATATAATTGTGTGCTTTGGTCAATTCATAAAATTATGTTAGGTGTGGAGGACATGATTCCAAATCATGCCACCACTATATATAGAGAAATATGAAATTTGTATAAGTACCAATGTGGATGATATGTATCCAAAACATGACCCCATTGTAAATTGGATATGTTAAATACTAAGTAGTTGTGGAGAACATGCTTCTAAATGATTTCCCCACTGAATCTATGAATTGATATAAGTACCATGTTCAATGAATGTAGAGAACATGCTTCTAAAGCATGCCCCCAATGAATCTGAAAACTATGAATGTGTGAAATATATGTCCATATGACATTCCCCCACTAAATCTACAAATTGGGATAAGTATTGAATACTAAATAAATGTGGATAACATGCTTCTAAAGCATGCCCCCATTGAATCTAAAAATTGTGAATGTGTGGAAGCCATGTCCATATGATATGCCCCCACTAAATCTAAGAACTATGCAAAGTGTGGACAATAAGATTTAAAGTATGTACTCACTAATATTCCACTTTTTGAGGTGAGTGAAAAATAGTACCTAGAAGATAGATCACCTCAAATGGATAAGGCAACTATAAATCTGTGAATATAATGATTTAACATATAAAAAGAACATGTCTAGGTAAATGTATCATTGAAGCACATAGAACCAATGTGATCAAATATAGGCCTAATATGAATGATAAATATCATGTTAAAATCTAGATAGTAATAGTATAATATTAACAAGCAAACAAGCACACACACAAGAGCACTCAAAATCAAGTCAAAAAGTAATGGTCTAAGAAGAGCACAAACAAGGGGAATGTTAAAATTCCATAAAATTGAATGGACGTGACTTAGTCAAATGTCTAAAAAATCAAGTAATGACATATTAAAATATCCAAGAAGGTAAACATAGGTACAAGGGATGCATACAATGAATCATATTCAAATTCTCAAAAAGACAAGATAATAGCAAGGCAAAACACTCAAGGAAGTGGATAAAGGAAAAGCATAAGAAACCAACATAAACATGTCATAGTGGCACATGGATCAAATGTGTTAGAAAAAAAATTCAAGTACATATCATATCAAGTACCATGTGAAATATATAATCATGGATAAGGCATGTTTAAATACATATGCAAGTTCAAACATGATATTGTAGAGTAATCATTAAATCATATAACATGTGTCTATCAAGATTGTAGAAGATGGATGCCCCCAACATCCTAGTGACATGAGTAGAGGGAAATCTCAACACCCATAAGTGTATTATGTATCTGTATATGCTTGTATATGTGTATGTAAGAGTAAATAATATGCTATCTCTTAACACGGAACTAACACATAGCTGCCAAAGAGCCAATAGAACATGTAAGTGCTGAAAATGTTTTTAGATTATTGAATGTTTTTTTATTTCTTTGGAATTTTTGGTATTTTAAGAGTTCCAATCAAGTCCACATCATTGAAATATGTAGGACCATTTGTTAAATTTTTTAAGTCTTACTTATAATAATGGATTTCATGTTCTTCAATATACTTGTCCAATGGCTTACCTAAACTAATGGTGTGGGAAGATAATTATATCAATCATGTGGTGTATAAATATTTTTCCCCATATCAATAAAGGTAACACACATATTTGTAGTATCCAACTTGGATTGCCATTTAACTAGCCAATCTTGTCCAAGATTTAATTTCAAATGTGGGTCATGGTCTAATATCCATATGGCTATGGCCACCACATGTGTAGCACAAGAAATAGGTAACTAAATGTATCTATGGGATTATATCATCAATAGAGAGTATATGAGTTCATCTATAGTATGCCCCAATTTTTTGAGGAATTTAATTTCATAATTTGTATCCCATTTTTTGTATCAAACTAGAGATGATAGAAATATACCCCATCAATATTATCATTAATAGTCAACTCTTGATGTGTAGGTCATTTTGAAAGATATTTCTCATTTGAAAGATAGGAAGGATTTTGCCTTTTGATAAGTTGTGAAGCTTATAGAGAAGACTCCACTAGGGTTCATTTTAAGATACCATATTAGAAACCCCCTTAGGTTTATTTAAGTGAATCTGATTTTTATCCTTGGTGAATATTAAAATTTAAAAAAAAAATTGCCTTCTTAAGTTTTTGTACAATAGTCCATCTACATAGTTAAAACATATAGGTTATGGGATAAATTCAAAAAGAATATAAAAAACTTTAAAAACTTTAATATTATTTCATATTTTAATTCCTCTTGAAGATCTATGAAATTTCAAAAAAAATCATCTCAAATAGAGTATGTATGCAAATGTTATGGCCTCTAAAAGTTGGTACTCAATTGCATTGCATCATGCCATCGCATGACAGCACTATGTCACACGACAACACTATGTTGCATAATAGCATGATAAAATTTAGATTCCTCTTTAAAATATATAAAATTTCAAAAAACATCATCTCTTACCAAATTTGTATGTAAAATTTATGGCCTTCAAAAGTTGGTGCTTAGCTACATCGCATCATGTCATTGCATGATGGCACTATGTCACCCAGTAGCACTATGTTGTGAGACAACACTATGTCACCCAAAAGAATGAAATTTTTTTATTCCTCTTTAAAATCTATACAATTTCAAAAAACAAATCATCTCAACCTGATTCTATATGCAAAATTTATGACCTTTGGAATTTATTCAGTTGTATCATAGCATGCCACTGGGTGACAACATGGTGTTGAGTAATAACATGTTGTTGAGAGACAACATGATACTAAGCAGTATCATTATGCCAAGTGGTAGCATGGTACTGATTAGTATCATGTTTTTGATCAATAACATGCTATCGAAAGATAGCATCATGATGTTATTGTTTGAAAACACCATGATTCAATTGGGCGACACCAAATGTCAACTTTTCAAGGCCATGACTTTTGTATATGGACTCAGATTAAGACTTTTTTTTTAAATTATATATCTCTTCAATATGAATTCAAATATTCAATAATATTAAGGTTTAAGAAATTTTTTTAAACTCTTTTTATTTATCCCACAACTTATTTGTTGGGCAGCCTCAATATTCAATATGGTAATAAGGTAAATAATGAGACTTGGATGGTAACCCCTATGAACATATGTACTATATATAATTCAAATCATATGGATTCCCTAAAAATTATTATAAATTATTGGTGAGTTGACCCCTTAAAAAATTTACATCCCAAAAACTTAGGTGAATGGGTCCTATGTACTACTCCCAAAAAATCACCAAATACAATTTACCAAAAAGTGAATATTCATGAATTAACAAATATTTGCCACCAAAATTTACACTGGACTCCACATTATTCACATGGTATATTTGAATTTTGACTTTATAGGTTGGATCAATGTTTTTAACCAAGAGGGGTTAATTGAGTTACAAACATTTGCATGCTCATCTACTATGATTGTGTTCCCTTTATCTGAATTCAGTGTTATTTCTTATGTGAGTGGATTGATCTTATATGTAATAGGACCCATGGGTTCAAACAATTTATTTAAGAAGTGATCAAATGGATCAAATTTTATGGCATGTATTTTATCATCTGTCATATCATGAGTGATATCATCATCACTATGATAGTAATCAAAAACATGGCGATCATTTTGCTCAATATTAACCAATAAAGGAAGCTCAAATGAAGGAGGTTCTTATGGTTTTAATGGTTGCTTTAGGAATGGATTTTTATCTTTATGTGAATCTATGTGTGATGAGAAATATTTTACCTATTATTTAACTAATATAGTATGTGCATCCTGACCCACATAGGTTGGGGCAACCACTGGTAACCTACAACAACTATTTCATTAATTTTCAACACAGGGGCATTTAGCTTGATAAGATAACTTCACTATATGTGCATACTCAACTTTATAACTTGACTCTTATCAATTTTAGTCTAGGACTTATGAAAATAAATTAAATAAAATAATAATGCTTGAAAATAAATCAGACTTGCATGAAATGAAATGACTAAATTGAATAATTGAAGTAGATGCTTCCCTAAAACATATTTATAATCACATAATTAAATGTAATTTCTCACACACATATTTAAAATCATAACATGTAATTAAAAAAAAAAAAAAAACTTATCTATACTAACGAGTAGGATCTTTACTTCATGAATTCCTAAGGGGCCCTCCTCTCTCATCCTTGAGATTTAATCTTCCTCTTAAAGGAAAAAGCATAATTAATTTAGAATGTTATATTTATTTATATCATGTAACAATTAAATATTTTTGATTAAGATAATAATATATTGACTAGACTGGTTACTAGGCTTACACACTTCTAATTTCAAATGAATTCCTACTACCTTCTACATCTTTGCTATATTATATTTATACTGGAGGTGGTAGTTTACATTTATGGCATAACCGTAAATATGAACAACATAGTTATAATGAGAATTTTTAGCCATGGGAAATAGAAATTGGTTCTAGAGGTTAGACTCTACCCAATAGAACATATCGAGTCTACTAAGCTATTCACAACCACAGTTTGGTTAGAGATACCCATTAGATGTTCATGAAGTCAAAGAAAGTTGTTATAACCTCCAAGGGTTTGGTGGGTAGTAGACAGCCTAGGCAAGTTAACTTTCTCTATCTTCTAGCAAATATGGGTTTGTTATAGGTTGATATCATTTGTGTTAGATTGAATCATAAGTTACATAATCTTCATGATGTTGTTTTTGTAACAGTCATTATGTGGCTCTACGATGTGCTGACATAGGATCCTTTGGATATAGGATGAGTTTTTGTAACAGTCATTATTGTTTGCTTTGAACTTTTGAAAACATATATCAAGAGAAACAAACCATATAACAAAAGATAATCATATCTACTTAAACACAAAGAAAAATCTCATTTTTCTAATCAATATAGTAATATAGCTATCATGTATTTAAATTATTTCAAGTAGGAATATAAAAGATATAGTCTCAAAAAGGCACAGATTAAGAGAGGCAATAGGTACGTAATAGGTGCTTAAAACATTTTCATTTTCAACAATCATCACACCCCTCAACTTAATATATTTCTCATCCTTGAGAAAACATTCTTTGCATCTCAACTTCACATACAAATCTAAGGTTTAGTGGTTACCAAAAACCACTAGACCTCTCCCCATAGAAGCTCTATTTCTCTTCATATTGTGTTCATTTCCTATTTTACTTTCTCTGATCTAATGGTTGTTTTCCCTCCCAATTTAGTATAGGATGCCAGAATGGTGGAGGTTGTAACATGATAAATAACATATTCAACCCTTTCCTTATAGAAATCTTGATGCATGTATTATCCCTATCAAAAGGTATTATTAGATTATAAGGTGAGTATGGCTCACTTTTATTCAACTATGTGGTGAGTTATCTCCACATAGTTATACAGGGTTTGCATGTATCTTCTCTTATAAAATCTCTTAATCCCAAGTAAATTTTTTTAGCTTCCAACTATTGTTTTATAAACCAAGAAGATATTTTTTTATATTCATTAGGCTAACCCAATCCTGAATTATGTCTTCTAGAATTTTGGATTCACCTCTAATCATTAATGTAGATTCTTGTTCCTTCTTCTTTTATTCTATCATTTCTTCTCCTCTTTGACACTCATTAGTCATATAGGAGTAAAATGCCTTTAATAAATCATCCCCCATATACAATTTGGGGTTATAGTCTAGATTATGAGGCATAACATAGTTATGGATATAAAAGTTACATAATTGGGAGTGTGTTTCTTTTGAACTATTACTATATACATCAAATAAATCTTTAGGATCTAACACATCACATAGAATATCATAATAGATTCTAATGAACTTGAATTTGAGCCATTATTTCTCTAGATATATGGATTATATCCTAGTAAGAGGCCTACAGTTGATAAGTTACTATGTTAGTTTGGCCATTTCCTCCATCCTATCTTTCATTTTCATAATAAGTTCCTCATTAGTTTGATATTTCTTATTAAAGGCAAAAAATTTCTTCCTTCAATTGCTTAAAATGCTCAACCCATTTCTCTATAGATTGGCTTATGCTGATGGAGAGAGTGAATGGTATATTATACCTTTTAGTTGAATGGTTTTGGTGGCAAATAATTTTGTTTTAAGTTAGGAACTAACGACTGGTGTTGGTTGTTCACATGTTATAGGCTTAGACTTGGTCATGATAACTGGGACCTATAGTTATAAGGCTACTTCTACTAATGTATCCAATCTATGGCCTTCCTTCTCCTTCAACTTCTTTCTTAATAGCTTAATTTCTTGCAATGCTTGATCTAGAGTTGGGAATTTTTACTTTAAGGGTGTTACATGTTCTTCTTGTATTACATCCTCATATTGTACATGTATGGTGTCATTCCTTTCATCCTATTACTCTGCCATATATTCCTTAGCTAACTATTCTTCTTCATTATTTTCACCTAACTACTATTGTTTATCAGTTGAATGTCTTTCTTTAGCTAATTACTCCTTTTCATCCATCTTTGTACCTTCTAAACCATAGGAGGCAAAAGGTTATTCACTGTTAGATGAAAGAACATCAATTTCTTCATTTTATTCATTAGAGGACCCTTTACTAATGTGAATTATAGCAAGGTTTTTGGATTTTGGTCTCTTCTATAATTTCCATCTCAACCTATGAGATCTCATATAAACTTTTTTTGTTTGGATTTATTAGGAACTCGACGTTTTGGAGGAAATTTCTCCTCTAACTCATCTGATGAAGAAGATTGAAGGACTAGTTTCTTCTTCCTCATTGTTTTATTTCCCCATATTAATTATTCTACAATTTTTTGTGTGGCTATAGGTTCTTGTGTGGCTACAATTTCTTGTGTAAATATAGGCTCTTTTTTAAGGGAATATCCACATCTACTTCTAGAGGTATATCTTATCTTTCTTTTAATTCAAACTCCTCTACAGCTTCATCCTCATATTTTGCTTATTCTTCGATTTCTTCCTCTATTTCTTCATTACCCTCTTCTTCATCCCCACATTCTCTATTGTATGAAATTGTATAAAGTCTTCCCAAATTAATTTGGGTCTTTTTCTACTTAGGCAATCTTGGAAAATTAATTGAACCACACACTGATGAGTAAGTAATTTTAGATTACCCTTTTGATACTCTATGGCCATTTTCCTTAACATTAGTCAATAAAAAATTTGGAAATTTTATTCTAATTCCATGCCTTAAGTGATTCAAATATTTGAAGTGCATTCCATACAACATGGAATATCTACCATCAGATGTAAAATATCTCACAATGAAAACATATTCTCTATCCCATACCTATGGTAACAATAATAAGTTAGTCCCTTGCTTGGAGGATCTTAGTCATTCATCATTTTAGTAAAATATTTGTCTTTCTACCTATATGTTGAATTTATGCTTCCACAAGCATCCATTGTGGGGTAACTTAGTCACCCTAATGATAAGTGTCTGAGTTATCTTAATTTACATGCCTTTTACATAGCTAAATCATTATTTAGTGAACTAGTAAATTCTTTAGTTATACCTTGCTCAAAGCTTTTTATCTTCTCAAAATATGCTAGCCATCCTACACTTTTGAATATTTCCTTGACATCTAGTTCCTTCATCAGAGGTGTGAGGTTTATTGGTTCATGTCTCAAATAAGTTATGTGGAGTGATCTATTGAATTGAGATTTTTCCAAGTGAAAATGTAAATGTAGGATGTTGGATTTGGGTAGTTGAAATGGTAAAGCAATAATTTAAGACCACTGGGCTTTAATTTTACCTTTTTATGTATTTAATATCCACATCCAATAACATGAGGTGGTTGTGCAACATTAGCTTCATAATTATGGAAATCACCCCCAACTAATGGATCACTCATCCTCGAGTGATGTAAGATTGTGGTATGTGTGATAGGTTATCTGGGATGAATGGGGATGGGAGTTTGGTGGCAGGAAGGATTTGATGGGGTTTTAATGGAAAGATAGTTTGAAGATATTGTAATGACTAAGCTTGTAGCAATAATTACTTGATTAAAATTGTTCTGATATTATAATTACTATATTAAAATAATAATTAAAATAGATGATTTAGAAAAATTAAAATGAGTACCTTATTCATCATGATTAGTTATTACTTGGATATGTGTAGTTGGCAAGATAGAATATAGATGATGTCATCATGCCACAATGTAGTGAATAAATGGTAGATGAATATGATATGGATGGGTGAAGTGGTAGTTGTTACAAATGGTTGATGACCATGGAGGATGATGGAAACCATTTAAAGGTGGCTTCAAGTGGCTAAGGAAGATGGATGTTTTGTTTCTATGGTCCATTTCTATGCATGTCACCTACAGGAAGAAATAGATAAATCCTAAGGAGTGTAAATGCAAAATTTGCATGTAGTGGAATGATAATTGGCTTGTGCATCCACCAACCTCTAAGAGAAATATTTACACAATCATGTAGGAACCAATAATAGTTATACCCACAGATGTCTTTGTCATCCTTTGATGTGAGCATTTTGAGCATGTTATTTAATGTCTACACAAATCCTTATATCAATATGGTAGAAAATGTGAAAAATATACCTTGAAGCTTTTACAGTAGTTGTAAAGAGGTCAGGGTATGCTTTATCACACCAATTTTCATTATATAGTAATAGAAATTGAACTTGTAGAAATGTAAATCAATCCTTTAGCAACATAAATTCATATTTTAGAAATAATATAGTTGTTGATGAAAAATAAGGATGTGAAGAAAGGACTAAAAGTACATGTTTAATGCTTTTTTTTTCGAGTCAACAAGTTGATTTTCCCTCAAGGGTTGTTTTATACAGATGTTATCCAACTAGTAAATTGGTTTTCTAACCAACATCTGTCAGCAAAAATTGAAGGTTTTTATTCTTAATTTTTATTTTTGATGTTTTCCATTTCTCACTAATCTGCAATAAATAGTTGATCAATTAGAATTTTATTCTTTTGTACCTCATCATATTGTATGATGATACTAGCTATAAGATTCTAGTTTATTCTTAGTAAGTGGTGAAGAAGGGTTCAAATAAATACCCATCTATTTCATGAATAATGTCTTCCTTGTTTGAGAGAGAGATAATTGATTTTCATCAAGAAGTTGGCAAGTGAGAGTTTCCTTAGAAAAAGGATTCTTGTATAACTTGAGTCGATGGCCATTGACTAGTATACAAAAGTGGATACATTCAATAGTATGCATCTTACCAACTCCATTATAAAAATAAATTATATTTTATATGGCCCAAGCCATCTAATTTAGAGCTTAACCTTATAATATTTATATTTTAAGTCAAAAAGTAAAGCCCAATCCCCTAGTTATAATGATCAAGTCTTGATGTGTTTATCATGTCATCCAATTCTTTGTTGTTGCATAAATTTAGTGTGATGAAGTGCCTCCTTTCAAAGTTAATCTAAAGCATTTAGCTGGAGGATTCTATCTTGTTGAGTTTGTGATAGATCTAGTCCCAATTATAGTGGTGTCCTTAATGTCTTGTGTTCAAACTCAATTGGAAAAAGAAGATTCTTACGATAGACAAGTTCATAAGCGTTGAAACCAAATGTGGTCTTCTATGTAATTCAATAATCCCATACTACTTCATGAAGACAAGTTGTCCAATCTTTCCTATGCACATTGACTATCTTAGTAAGAATATTTTCCAATTCCTTGTTTGTGACCTCCACCTATCTATTGGATTGAGGATGGTAGGGAGTGGACTTCTCTTGTCTGATTTCATACTCTTTGACTAAAGCAACCATAATATTGATGTAAATTATGGTCCTTGATCTATGACAATTTCTCTTAGCATCGCATAGCAAGTAAAAATTTACTCATAAAGTAATTCTTTCACCTTTTCATATCTAGCATGGGTTAAGGATTTGAACTCAACCCACTTAGTGACATAATCAGTAAATACAAATATGTACTCTTTATTTTGGATTTTAAATCTATAGGGCCCACAAAATCAATCCCTTAATTATCAAAAGGATTTAGAACTCATGAAGGTTGTAAAGGCATCTCGTCTGAACATGTGGGTTTCTATATACATTGGCATGGATCACACCTATGAGTATACATCAAATAATCCTTATGAAGTGTAGGCCAATAGTATTTAACAGTGAGGATCTTGAAAATAGTCCTTTTGGTAACAAAATGACCCCCACAAGGTTCATTATGACATGCTTTTAGGATGTCAAAGACCTCATCCTCTTGGATGTATCTTATCATAGCTAAATTTGGGCAAGTAATACAAAAATATCCTAAGATCCTTGAGTAGTGTCTTCTTTTTAGGATCAAGTTATATTTTTTCTTGGGTGAAAAATGTTGTGGTAAGTATCCTATAGCTAAATAGTTAGCAATATCTGCAAACCAAGGTATTTAAGTAGTCAATTCGAAAATGTGTTCATCCAAAAAAGAATCATCATTAATAAGGCTTTGCTCATTATATTTTAATCAAAATAAAAATTATAAAACTACATTATATTTACCAAGTCTATCCACAATCATGTTGTCAAATTCCTATAGTAAAAGTAACCATCTAATTATTTTTCTAGTTACTCTAGGCTTATTCATTAAATACCTGAATATTGCATGATCGATGTGAATGAAGACTTGATATCTAGTAATGTAGTGTCTAAAATTTTTTATTACATAAACCACAGCAAGAAATTATTTCTCAGTTATCATGTAGTTGATTTTATCCCCTTGGATATTCTTACTGATGAAGTAGATGGCATAGCTCAAAGATTTTTCTTTCTATCTAAGGACAACTCCTAATGTAGTGTATGATGATTCTATATGGATATCTAAAGGCTTTGTCTATTTAGGACCTTTCTATATGGGGTTTTTTTTCAATAGATTTTTGAGTTCCTAAAAGGTTATTTGACACTCATTAGTCACACAAAATTAGCATCTTTAGAAACTAAAACAAACAATGGTGTTACTTTTTAGCTGAATTTCTTGATGAATCATTTGTAATAGCCAACATGTCCTAGAAAATTTTTGACATCTCTTATCCTTTGTTGTATGGGTAAGTCCTTAATTATACTGATCTTTGCAAGGTCTACTTTGATGCCTGTAGGTGAAATGTGGTGTCCCAAAATAATTCCTTTGGTCATTAGCATATAGCATTATTCATGACTTAAGGATAATTAGTGATTTTGGAATCATTGAATGACTTTCTCAAGGTTGTTAAAGGCTTATTCATATGTCTCCCCATAGACTGTGAATTCATCCATATATATTTCCATACAATCATGGGAGAGATCAGAAAAGATGCTTAGAATAGCCCATTGAAAATTGGTTAGAGCATTGCATAGGCCAAATGGTAATATTGTGGATGCATAATTACCCCAGGGGAAAGTGAAAGTAGTTTTATATTAATCCTCACATGCTATTTTAATTTGATTATATCCATTGTATCCATCAAGGAAGGTAAAATAATTTTTCCCTACTAATGTATCAAGCACTTGATCAATGAAGGAAGGAGGAAATTGTCCTTTATTGTGGTGGTATTTTATTCCTATAATCTATGAAAATATACCATTTTCCTCTATTTTTGGTACAATAATTATGGGTGACACCCATTGACTATTAGAGATAGGGTAGATAAAGCATGTATCCAAGATTTTTTTATAAATTAGTTTTGACTATGTCTTTGATTGCAAGGTTCATTCTATATTCAGGTAGGTGACCATGTTTACATTCTAATATTATATAGATGTGATGGGTGCATAATTATGGATCCATTCCTCTCACACCATGGTAATCCCAAGTAATTGTTACTTTCTACTTATGAAGCATCGTAAGTAGCTTAGTTTCCTATTGAACTGTCAATTATTTATTAATGTTGAGAGATTTGGCTATCAGGACATCTACTTGTTTTTAAAGAGCCATCATGGCGTCTACGTTTTCTAGTAATGGAGCATAACTACAATGATGGGGTAAGAGTAGATGGAATGTTCTAATGTCCCTTACAACATCAGATAGACCAGTTTTAGGAAGGATGTTTTCAAGAGGACAAGGTGTGCATTCTAATATATTATATGCTATAGGATCCTCTTAATATGTGTTTTGTAGGATATTGGAAAGAACAGTGTCCTCTTATCAAATTTTCAATGATATAATTCAGTCAAGCATGTATAGGGTGTGTAAAGAATCCCCTTCTTCATTTATTTCATCTACCCAAGGTGGTTGTTCCTCTTTAGAAGATAGTTTGGATGGTGGGTATAAGATCAATTTCTTTGTATCATTACCATTTTTATATTAGCATATTCCCATACCTACAGCCAATGAATGCATCATTTATGACCAACCATGGTCTTCCTAATATAATAGGGCAACCTCCCAAGTTGATATTAGGCTACAATATTGTTAAGTCAATCAGATATTGCCATGAATCCATAGTAATGACAACTTCTATGATCCCTTCAAGTTTAATTATGGATATGCCATCCATTTATAATACAATAGGTGTTGAGTGTAGGCATGTTTCCTAGATTATGCATTATTACTACAGTCAAAATGTTAATAGCTTCTCACAATTTAATTAATTTTTTAGATATGGTTTGGCCTTGGATGCTAATTTTGACTACAAGACTCCCTGGATCAACATATTTTAGGGGAACTATGTTTCCCAACATAATGTTTGCATGTTGACCAAGGACTTGGATAGTTTTGGGGTTCTTGGTTTCTTCAAGCATAGCTCAAAAATAACTTTGGTGTATATAGGTAAATCCCTAATATCTTGAAAGAGTGGAATCTTTACATGCACATTTTTTAGTTGTCTTAAGAGGTCAAGTTCTAGTTCTAACTTGGGACATGGGATGCTCAGTCTCTCAAGAAAAGGAGAATGATTAGGTTCTTTTTTTTTTTGGCACACCTTGCTTACGAGTGGTGGTGGGTTCGAGTGGATGAGTGTTAGTATGATCATCTAGGGTTTCCTCAGCTTGTTTAGTGATCATGGGCGAGGTGGGTTGTGAAATAATGCATCATGAGTGAAGATGCACTTCATTAATATATAGGGTATATGTTAAATATTATATTATTTTACTAATTTGTGTTGGATGAACCAACTTATTGGTGGGGTTTGACACAAGTCGGGGAGGCAATTGTATTGGCTTGGGAGGTGGTTAAGTGTTTGGTATTAGAGTCAGTTGTTTTTTTTTTTGCAGTTGTTCTTGTTGTAAGAATCCAAGATTTTGATTAACCTAGGGTTGGTTATTATCCATGACTCTTTCCATGGTTTTGAAGGGTAAGACCAATGTTGATGATAAGATGGCCAATACTGGTTATGAGACTATTACTAGGTGTTTTATATTTGGGTGGGATTCTAGTTGGATGGTTGCAACCAACATTGGATTTGGGTTTGCATATTGGTCCAAGAAGATGATCCATAATTAGGAGTAGCTAAAAACTAAGAATTTGTAAATGCTAAATTTGGTGGCATACTTGGATTGAATGTCTTATGTGGCTATTGTCTCTATTATGTTACATAGATGACTTGGTCTCCTTATCCACCAATTATATGTAATTCAACTATTTTAGGATCTTCCTTTATAATGATAACTACCTTTACCTAGACAACATGACATTTACAATCTACTTTATTTTTTTGATTGCCTGGATAGTAAAACATCAAGGCTTGATTTGTTTCTTCTTTATTTTTCCTCATGTGTAACATATCTATCTAATTATCCATGTGGCTAATGATTTATTGCTTCATATCTTGTAGTAGATTGCTTACCTCTATTTTTGAGAGTCCATCTATAGTGGATGAAGTATCTTGCTTCTTTGATTTTTGTTCATGGTTGATCTTGAGTAATTATTATACAAAAATTTTAAATCATTAAATAAAAATGTTGAAACATCACCTTCAGTCATTAGGTCTAATGATTCTAAACAATCTTCTCTAGCTCCCTTCAATAATACCAATTTGATTTATTTTTTGTCTATTATAGTCTTCTTGGATTTTTGTAGGTTGAACATGAATCTTTCCATGTAATCCTCTAATAATTCATCTTCCTCTTATGTTATCTTGAAGATGTCATCCCTTCTATAGTTTATTCCTTGACAATAATATTGATATTGGGATAAAAACTTCTCCTTAATTTCTTACCAAGTAGAAATTGCATACTTTCCCAGTCCTATAAACCATCTAAGAGTTGTATCTCTGAGTGTTTTTGGAAACAACTTTAGCATTTGAGCATCTTGGTTATAGTCATAGCTACAGCATAAGATATCAAACTCAAAGAGGAATGTATCTAGGTATTCACTTGAATTTATTATGAAATTAGGGAGGGTAGAGTGAGGGATATTATTCATATATGTGTTTACTCCAAGGGTGTGGATGTATAATTCAAAATTTATAGACTCATTGGAAGTATTTTCTTCTTGATGGTCCTCCATGAATACCCTTTCTATTCATAGACTAGAAGCTCCTACCACCAACTTTTTTAATTCATTATCAATCTTTGAGTTCCCTAGTGTGTATTGCATGGATCTTTTGGATTTTTATAGAGGTATATGAGATATTCTACAAAATGGTGAAGGATTAGAAGTTTTTGAAGATTCAGTGTTTTGTTCAGTAAAGAGATTTCTTAATTTAGCAGATTCTATAGGCTTGTTGATCCACACCATGGGGCCTAGGACTAAGTGTGTGGGGGAAAACAAAGTTTTGGTTGTGCAAATTGAATCAGAAAAGCTAATTCATAAATAAATACTAAAAACATTCAATGGAGTAAAAGTCTTACTTGCAAGAAATGTAACTTCTATTCATTGACAAAGAATAAGGAAAATTGGTACAATGAGATATAGTACATATTTTACAAAGTAGTATATTCTTTTTAAATGATTTACATGGTTTTTGATATAAAAAAATATTCTAAGTCAACCCTATTGACTTTGAGATGCCCCTATAGTTGTAATTTTTTGCTTTTGTTCTAAATTCTTCATGGATTTGTAATATTATTCATTAATTAACCTGAGATTAATGATTGGATCTATGAATAGTTACTTTGTTTGCCCTACTAAATCTTTAAATATTTCATCCATTCTGTCCATGGCTTCTTTGATGCTTCTAGAATCACCAATCTTTTCATTTGATATTAAAGTCAAGTTCAATATATTCTTGTTGTTTTCCCCTATGGTGCTCTTGCTTCTACTCTTAATTTGTTGGATGGACTCACTAGCTCTTTACTAGAATTCTTTATCATTTATTAAGCTTATTTGACTAAGGATGGTTGGATCTTTAATCAAACCACCTAGTATATGTATCATTCTACCCTCTAGTTATTTGAAATCTCCTAAGAGACCTTCCATGCATTTTTACCACTTATGTATGTCCCTAATTTTCTCCATCAAGATTATCATATCCATAATTAAGTATGATATGCTGACCATTTTAAGCTCAGGGATCTAGCTTTCCATCAATATCTTGATCAGTGCCCTTATTTTCTTTTTTGAACCTTGCCACTGATTAGCATAGTTTACAGCCATGGCATGTTATTTACTCATCATGTCAAACTTGGACCTTGTTGCCTTTAAAGAATTGAATGTCTAATAGATATTAATTTCAAATTTATTTACAATTTCTACTGGTACTAATAGAATATATTATTCTTCCAAAATTTTCTTTTATTATTTTAACACATTGATTATAGCCTGTAACCTTTTTTACTAGGATTGGGCTAGCTCCAAAACATCTTCTTCAAATATGGGGTCATCCCCTAGTTTTTGTCCCCTCTTCTTAGGTAGGTGAACCAAAGTTTTAACCCTTTAGTGTATAACCTCCTAACCTTCTCCCATGACAACTATTTCAATTACTCTTTGAAAACCTATAGTAATTGGATCATATCTGACTCCCACTGAAGACTCAACTATATTCTTAGTTGGCAGGTCTACTTGTAACTAGACTAATGGACAGGTTGGAGTATCAAGTCTCCTTTCTTATTAATTTTTCAATGCTATTATCCAAGGCTTTAACTCCTATATAAAGGGATGTCAGTGGTCTTTACTATAGCCCATGGGTGATAGGAAATAGGAAACTTCTCCATCCTTGGTTCATATATGAACCATTTAGGTATAGTAGGTCCATGTATTAGGTTCTCTTCACTGAATAAGTCTATGTCCTTCAAAGGGGGAATGATGGCCATTTTTTCTTTCTTTTCCCTTGAGACAATTGTAATATTAGCCTTCCTCTTGGGAGTATCAATGACCACTGAGTCCAATGACTTCTCTTTTTCCATTTCCTGTTTGGTTTCCTCAATATTTTCCTCCTTTGCATATATGTTTTTTTCATAGGTCAAGGAGATCATTTTCAATGCATATTCAAGATATTCCTTTGGATCTAGAGTTATCATGTGAATCTCTTCTTATTGAGGCAAATCTTGTTGTGTTATTCCAGAAGACTCAGGAATTAAGGAACTTGAAGCAACTTCTCTTGGTATACTTTATTCAAGCCTATCCTCTATTTTTATGTCAATTACGAGAATCCTAAAAAGGCCAACATCTACCATATGATATTGTGTAAAACCAAGATACCATTTATCTTTTATCTTCTGATCTCTCAATAATTTGGATTTAGGCTTTATATTATGTTCTTTTAATCTTCTAGAAACTTTATGATAGGTGGTTTATTTAATGTACATAAAGTCATATCCTCAAAGTTCATGTTCATAAAGCACAACTAGAATACATTTATTCTTCAAGTGATCCTTTACCCTAACATTGAGATCCCATCATTTTTAGTCATCTATCTACAAATTAAAATAAATCCTATATTTTGAAGCTATTTCAATTTGGTCCCATTATCTAAAAATGGTTCTACTAATAATCATAGGAAAACCATGGAAAATTCCTTTCCTCTTGGTCTTGTATATCCCATATATTCCATTAAATAGTTGGTATGTTACTTCTTATTCTTCCAACTCATTTGGCATGTGTACTGATAGTTGAAAGAGGACACTTTATATTCCCTCTATTCTTATAACCATGCAATTAGGATATAGCCAGATATCTCCCATTATCTCAATGGATTTCTTTACTAAAGGAGTTATCCTCATCATGTTGATACCATTGATGGATTGGCTCAAATTAGGATTTACACAATCACAAATGAATTGGATATGGTCCCTATATTTATAAATATATAATTTTGAGTAATATTGGGACACAATTTGGGTACCACTAGGAGACCACTCTCTTTGGTTGGGGATTTTAGTTGTGGCACACATGGTAAATAATAAATATGACATCATGAAGAACTTAATTCTCTTCTTTTTTTTAATCCCATAGATCTTCTTGCTTAAGGAAATGCTGATAATTATGCCCAAAAGAGGTACTACCACTTCCTCAATCATGAAATATACAATAGGCAACCATATTAGTTCCACATGTGATGTATGTGCAAATCTATATAATTTTTTCAATATAGTCATAACCATTTTGACTCCTAGTCTAAATTGGCTCATAGGAATTTTCTTGTTAAGATCTCTGATGTCCTGATTACCAACTTATAATCATTTCACTAGGATATCCTCCATGGTATGTTTATGGGCCCATGCATTAATGGAGGTGAGATATATTTGGGGCCTAAGTAGTTTATAATAATATTCAAAGGCAATAATGGATATGTATGCTATTTTTCTCAAACTAGGTTCATGGATAAGCATACCCTTGTCAATTTTAGCATGTTTAAAAATAGGACTAAGGATGTCGATGCAGTACAATACCTCTACTTTGGTGGCAGCATAATGGAGTCTTGTAAGCTAAATTGACATAATGCCATCATAAAGTATCTTTACCCAAAGCATCTTCGCCTCTTCCTTGGTTAAAATTCCTTAGTTATAAATAGTTTAGAATAAGCTCAAAAATTTATTATCTCCTGTATTTAGTGAAGAAGCCATGAAATCTATATCTTTAAATACTTTGCCCTCTACATCTGATGACAAGTATAATTCAATCACTTTCTTTGAAGTAGGTCCATAAGTTTCCATGGCTATGATTCTTATTAAATTATCCACTTGTGAATTATAATTCAACACTTTCAACTATTTGGTTAATCTCTTCGAATATATTTGATTGTTAGGTTCTCTCTTTTGGATCAAAATAGTGAATGTATGAGTAAATCTAGGGATTTTCATATGTTTGAGGGATTTCAAAGTGTTTAACTGAGCTTTAATGGTAGCATATGAATTTTAAGTATTTTCTTTGGTATCCTAAATCATATTTTGATCTTTTATTTATTCCTCTACATGCTTGGGTCCACAAAATCATTTAATCTAACATATCTACCTATGTGGCATCCCCTTGCCATGCTACTTATTTAATTTTAAAATATTACCATTTTCATTTTATACACATGTTTTCATCTCATGCCCCCTAAAAACATGATAAAATTTGCTCCATCGATCTCCTCAGGAGTCTCATATCCTTGACCTTGTGCTCATTATTGATCTTTAATCTGGGCTTCTGATATTGTGACACTTGGAAATCTTGCATGATTTTTGTGTACCCTATTTTCAATCTTCATTCAATTAACACTCTTACTCCATATAATAGATTTATGTGGAATTTGGGTTTATTGGCTTATTGACTTGATTTATGCCATTGATCTTCATCTACATGGTTGAATGCACACCGTTGATCTTTGATCTGCATGATTGAATGTGCATCATTGATCTACTAAACATATGATAAAACATGGGTCATTGATCTCTTGCTAATTATCCATGATTGTGACATGTGTCACTATCATATTCAATCTTAGGATCCTTTAACATATTAACTTCATGTTTGTTGTTATATATCCATATGCATGATTGAATGCACATCATATATCTATATTGACTTATTGACCCCAGTCTTCAATGTGGATTATCGATTAGAATTTATATGTTAATAATATGCACCATAAATCTTGATCTAGGGAACTTTGACTTATTGACTTTGGGTGATCACCCATGTATCATTGATCCTTGATCTAATCGAGTAAGGTTTTGACACTTAGCAGCCATGCATTCAATTTGTACCTATAAATAGTAAAATCAAAGAATAAGTGCTCGAGACATATAAAGACTTAGGAAAAATTTTAGTTTAAATTTTTAATGAATTAATGAACTTGATCAAAACTTAGTCTAAAATTAAACTAAGACTCAAATGGAATAAAATGATTTGTCAAACATATGAATCCATTTTAATAAAAACTTAGGCTAAATTAATTTAGACTAAGGTTTTGAATGTCATTTAAACTCGTACTCAATTAATCAACTAAGGACCAAATATTAACATAATGACTTGAATAGGACCATATTAGTTAACCAACTAAGGGTCAAATTAACATTAAATCATAAACCCGTGAACACTTATTCATTCTAGTGAATATCATTTGATCTTACAAGATGGAAACACATGGTCCAAATGTTAGAAACATTACATAAAATCAAATAAAGCTTATGTGATAGCATGTCAATGTAAGCTAAATCAAAACATGATACTCAATAATGCACTCTAATCACGTTGAATGCCTAATTTATAGCATGATTTGGAAAATTTGAACAAGGGTCCTCATTTTTTATAATGGGGGATGTTGACCTCAACAAATGGTGACTTCTAGGGGAAACATTGCAAAATGTTAGAATTCAGATACTGTTGGTTCAAAATAATAACCAAACTAATCATTCCACATGATCAAGTACCATTATTAAGATTAATTCATAATTGAAACAAGTTTTAAAAATGTAGAATTAAATTCAAATATCAAAAGACAGTCATGTTGTATGTGTGCTTTATTCATTTATTGATTGCCATTGAGATTCAAAAAATAACTTCTAGATTTCATGACCTTAATCATTAACATAGACTTATAGCATATGTAGATATTCATTATGAATCATGATTTATAAAAGGGTAAGGCTTGGACATTGCTCTACTACCATCTAGGCATCCATATCCTTGATAGAGATAACTTTGGTTCCACTCTAGGCCTTGGTCCATTTCTAGTTAGGTGTCCATAATCCCGATGGAGGTTACTAGAAAACCTTTACTCAGAAAACTTTTAGGTTTTCAATAAGGCTTTTATTTTTGTATTTTTCAACTGTATTTAGCTTTCCAACAAAGGTTGGGAACTAGAATTAGCTAGGTTATTAATATTTTTGTCAAATGTTTGATTTTCAAGATAATCATCCTTGGTTATAGACTTCATCCTAGGCAATAATGTTCTTTAAGTGCTAACATGACTTTGTTCTAATAATTCAAACTTTCACTTAAACACATGCAATCTTTATTGAAACAAAACTTAGATAAAAATAAGGTTTAAGATTTTTAAGTAACAATTAGTCTATATGTATTAATCTTCATCAATTTTTGAGAAACATAACATTAAGCTTAGAATTTCCAAAATCCATGATCAACCAATGTTTAAGAATCATATCTTCATTCTTTTTTTATGAAGTTCTTTTGATTACTTACATGGATTTGGAGCTTGAATACCTATCTTAGAAAAGACTTATTGAAAGATAGAGAACAAAGAAAAGGAATCAAACACACAATAAAGAAAACAAATATTCATAAACACTATTTACAAACAAAGGATAGGAATGAAACTAATCTAAACCTACCTATACTAACTCTAACTAATCTTACAGATTACTCCATAAATAC
This sequence comes from Torreya grandis, assembly GCA_037957365.1. Lineage (NCBI taxonomy): Eukaryota > Viridiplantae > Streptophyta > Pinopsida > Cupressales > Taxaceae > Torreya > Torreya grandis. Next base: position 203,749 of record JARHVA010005750.1, read on the forward strand.
TTGGGGTAGAACATCAAAGAAATAATGATTGAGATAATGCCCATTGATTAGAAAAGTTAACTCTACCCCCTGTAAGTCTTTGAGATTAAAGGTGTTTTCTCCCATTGTTTTTGTAATTTGGCAAGGACCAATCCACAAAGGAGTGAAATTTCCATGTTTTCCTTTTGGCTCAGATGCTTTGTCCTATATGAGAACTAGGCCTCCTTATTTGAACACCTTGATCTTTGATCATTTGTCAAACCATATTTTTATAGTGGTTTGATGTCTACTAAAATTATCAAATGCTTTTTCTCTAGAATTTTGCATTTGCATGATATCAAGCAACCAAGAATTGGCATATTATTGATATCCTTCCATACACTCAAGTATAAACTTTTAAGTTGGAAGTTTGAGAGTAATTAGAAAGATTGGTTCTTATCCATATACCAAGAGAAATGGTGATACTTTTAGAGCTTGTTTCACTCTAGTTCTATCTTCTCATAGAGCATACTTCAATAATTTATGCCAGGTTCTTAGTTGTTGAGCTATAGACTTCTTAATAGCTTTCATTAGATTCTTGTTTGTAGACTCTGAAACTCCATTACCTTGAGGGCAATCATTAGATGAAAACTTAAGAGTTATTTTATTATCTTAGACCCACTTAATCATCTCTATAGATGTAAATGCCGATCCATTATCATAGACCAATGATACTAGTTTCCTAAACCTAGTGCAAATGTTCTCTTCTAAGAACATGATAACATCTTTAGTCTTAAATTATTTTATTGATATTGCCTCTACACATCTTGTACAATAATTTGTGGTAGTAAGATTATACTTGTATTTAACTAAATAATTAGGGTTGATAACCCTAAAAAGTCAAAGCCCCATTAAGAAAATGGTTTGTCAATTAAATATGGCCTTAAGGGCATAGTTGCTTTAGGTTCTTTTGTATTAAAAATTTGGCATTGATGATATTCCCTAACATGCTTGTGAACATCCTTGAAAATAGTTGGCCAATAATATCTTGCCCTTAGGATTTTTTAAGTTTTTTTCCCAAAGGGGTGTCCACTTCCAAGTTTCTCATGAAAGGTATTTAAGATTTCAGCTAATTCTTTTTTTGAAGTGCATCTCAAACACACTCTTTCATTGTTATTCCTATAAATTATCCCATCCTTGATCAAGAAATGAGTTGCTTTGAGCTTTGTTCTTTGCTCAATCCTATAGGAAAAGAACCATTAATTATGAAATGAATGATTGCATCATACAAATCATTTGGTTGAAATTATTGTTGTTTAACTTGCATGATGTTTAATCTAGTATTAGTGTTAGCAATAAATTGAATTAATCCCTCACACCTCATTAATTTATCAGTTTTCATTTCAAGATTATATTCCTAGAGTATGGGCATCCACTTACCTCTTATTTTTCCTAATTCACAATGACTTAGCATGATTTTGGTAGCAGGGTCTGGCAATATGGCAGTCACTTTATTCTTAAGAATATAGTGTCTAAACTTTTTGACTACCTTAACCAAAGAAAATGCTTATTTATCAATTAGGGAATAATTTAACTCAAAAAATTTGAAGTAAGTACTCATAAATGCAATTGGATGATCACAGTTATCATTTTTTTGAGTTAATATAGTTGTTATAGTATGTTCAGAAGCAAAAGAATAAAGATAAAAATCTTATTTTAAGTTAAGACTTATCAGCATAGGTGATTAACCTATTTCTTATTTGATATCCTTGAAGGCTTTCTTCATTTCTTCATTCCATTCAACCTTTGTATCCTTCTTTACCATGTCATTGAGTGGTTTCACAATCTTTGCAAAATAATAAATGAATTTTCTTACAAAATTGATCTTCCCAAAGAAAGACTTTAGCTCTTTTATACTATTTATGGGTTCTATTTTAGATAAAGTATTAACTCTATCTATCCTATCTCTATTTATCACATGTCCTAGCAATTTCCCTTAAGTTACATAGAATATGCTTTTCTTAGGGTTAAGTGAAATCCCATACCTTTAATAATTTTCAAATACCTATTTTAAATGCATTATATGATCTTTCTTGTTCTTGGAAAACACATTCAGATCATCTATATATATAATGATACATTTACCTATGAGACCTTGAAAGGCATGGTCCATATCTCTCTGAAAGGTAGCTCCTACATTGATGAGTCCAAAAAGCATCTTCTTGTAAGTAAAAGCGCCCCATTTTTTTGTGAATGTAGTCTTTATTCTATCTTCCATGTTAATAAGTACATGATTGTAACCTAAAAAACCATCTATGAAATACATCATGCTAGAACCACTAATAGTTTTAATCACCTAGTCAAGGGATGGCAAAGGATAATTATCCTTTTTAGGAGATTTGTTCAAGTTCCTAAAGTCTATGCATAATCTAATCTCTCCAATTTTTTTTCTAACTGGTATTAGATTAGCTACCCAAGTAGAATGTCTAATTGAAAAAATTATTTTTGCATCTAATAATTTCTTGACCTCTTTATAATCAATGGTTCTAAAATAGGATTAATTGGCCTTTGTTTCTGCCTAAAGGGTTTACAAGCTTCTTTCAAGGGAATGGTATGGGTGATAACTTTAGGATCAAAAATATTCATGTCTTAATAATACCATACAATAACATCCTTGTACCTAGTTATTAGGTCTATAGCATTTCTAGACTCTACGTTTGTGCATGTTGTACCAAGGTTTACTATCTGAGGTTGACCTTGAGTTCTTAGGTCAACTACATTATAATCCTTCCCATTTACTTTGGTAACTTTATTAGTTTTAACTAGCTTATCTTTGTCAAATAGTCTTTCCAAGGCAATCATGCCTTTGGGAATATTATTATCATTCAATTGTATTATCTTGTCATCAATTCTATCATCATCAAGAGAGTTCTCATTAACCTCATCAATAATATGAAATTCAAACACTCCTGATTTGTTCATGAATTTAATGATCTATTGGTCATCACTAAAAACTTTTATATGATTAACTTTATTAAGTACAAAGTGACATGGGACTAATTCAATGTTAAGCCTTTGGGAATCTTGATTTGGCATTAGATTAGTTATAGTTGAAGCTAGTTCATCAGTAAACTAGTTTCCTTCTCTAGGGATTGAAACAATATTGAAAGCATCAAAATACTCAATCAAGTCACATACTCTAAACTTGTATTTCTTCATATAAGACAATTTACATTGATACTTGCTTCTGACATGATTGACTAATAGTTTAGAATCACCATATACTATTAATTATTTAACCTTGTGTTTAATAGCAAATTGTAATCCTAACATCAATGCTTCATATTTTGCCAAATTATTGGTGCAAGGAAATTAAAGTTTGTAAGAAGCATTATATTATTTCCCAATGGGATTGATTAAAACTACTCCTAATCTAGACCCATATTTGCATCTAGGACCATCAACATATAATTTCCAAAGTCCATGCATAACATACGTGTCCTTAGAATTACATATCCGAGGAGTGTCAAGGGTGTAAACCCCTATATCAGAATTAACCTTATTGACCCTTTATTTGGCTGCATTATATTCAGTGATCATATGCTTCATCTTTGGTTCTTTTTCAATCTAAATTTGATTAATAACTCCCCTCCATGGTAGCCACATGTGAGATCAATCATTTGACATGTATCCATTCAAAGATTTGGTATAATCTATGATAAGTAACATCCCATAAGCATTTGGAATGTCAATAACTTAAATATCAATAAATTACTGCACTCTTGGTTCTGAAGCAAGTTGCAATGCACATTTAACAATTCACAAATCACTTTAACTCTATACTTGTGTAATTTAGTCACTACTCTATCAAACTTAATAGGAGTTAAACCAAGCTTTTCATAAATAGCTACTTGCATAATATTTGTAGAGGCACCTAAATCTAATAGATAGTTATCTAAGTTTTTACCCAAAACTTTAATTGTTAGTAAAAAAAGATGGAACCTCTATTTTATTCTTATACATTACTACATTTGCATTTGCAATTTTCTATGATTTACTAGATTTTTTAGTTAAAGAATCTAGCAACATGTCTCTCTATTTAGTTATCTAAGTCAATTCATGCAATTTGATATTAGCTTTAATTTTTTTCATATCCTCTAATATGTTATACCCACTCCTGGTAGATTAACTAGATAAATCAGCATTATTTCGAGTGTTACTTCCCTTTGGAGGTTCTAGATTGTTATCTGCATTGGGATTAGGAGGAGTATCATAATTATTTGGTGGAGTTGAACTTGTCATTGGTTGTTTTTGTTCTTTGTTCCTCAATGGATAAGTCTTCTTCAAATATTTTTGAAAAGCATGATTCTCTAGAGTATCTTCAAGATCATTCTCATCTTGAAATGGAAAATCAAAGGTTTCCACCATAAGAGTTAATTTATAAGATTTAGATGTATCTAAAGACCTAGATGACCCTATAGAATTATCTTTGTTAAGCACAACTTCAAATGTATCTAATTCATCTTGAAATACTTCAAAATCATTAAAATTTTCTATACAGTTTAATTCACCATGTTTTGCAGTGTTATGTGTATGCAATCAAGAAATGCATCATGTCCATAAATCAATCTTAGATCAGATGGGATAGATCACATGTACAGTTATGATTGGGGAGCATATAATTTTTAAATAGGAGCATGACCAATGTGAGGATTTGTTAGACCCAATTAGGGGATCACTTGTCACAACACACCATACGAGATAGGGTTCCAAAGCTTATAATCTAAAACAATCACATAAAAAATATAAAAGAGTCCTATGATTTAATATTTCACTAATTTAATAACAAGAAAATTAAATCTAATATAGTGCAAACCAAAGCTTGTGGCACAAATTGGGGGTTATAAATTAAAAAAATAAACAAATAAACTAAACATGTATAGAAGACATATACTCACATCAATGTATATGGAATCCTAATACATGGAAGAGAAGAATGCATATGCTCTATCTATCTACTCTTACAAAGGAAGAATAAAGTTAGGAATACTTACCTTTGAAGATGAACCCATCGAGCCTCAATCTCCCCCTTCACCAAGGTCCTTTGCAAGAGATTATCGTGGTAAGGATAACTAAGATAAATCATCTATAAGCTACACAACCTATCCAAACATCCAAAATAATTATCCACAAGATGAGATCAGAGCTCCAAAGAAAGTATTGAACCCTAAATATTTATTCCCCAAGTAGAATGGTCAATAGGTAGATGTTCATTTGCACTTATTTATTTAATTCTTTGTTCTTATCAAATGGTGGTAAATGAACTAGTATATATAGTAGTATCTTACCCTAAAAAATTTCATGAATGTTGGTTGTGCTAGGTCGCCTGATCGACCTAGCACAATTTTTGGGCTAACTCTCTAGGTCTGTGCTAGGTTGTCCAAGAGGCCAACAAACCAAAAGAGATAAAAAGTCCCTAAACTATGCTAGGTCAACCTGGTTGACATAGCACAATTGATAGGTCAAAAGGGTGATAAGGTAAGAAATGAAGGATAAAATATAACAAATTATTGGAATGGATAGGAATAAGAATAATGATATTGGCTTCAATGGTTTTAGGAGGATAGATTGTAGATGATAAGAGATAAAAAGAATAACAATCTTATGAAGAATCGATGGTCCAACCACCCCTTTCCTGGTGCACCCTTTAAGGCATGCATTCATAGAGATTGAGGCTATATATGTTATTTCAATATATGAAGTTTCACTAATAAATAAAATTTAAAAACAATATGTGTATACATATGCCCCAGTCAAAGCTCATCACATGTCACATAAGTGCAACATGGGATGGTGCTTCAGAGATAGAACATGATAACACACAACACTTATGCTAAGTATGGTGTAGTAAGTATCAAATAAGATAAATGGAAGAATTTTATTGAGAAACACATACCTTTAACTTACCTTAGTGTTGTAGATAAAGAATTATACTGCAAGAAAATGAAGGTGTCTAATGTAGAGTACACTAGGTGAACCTATAGAAGTTTGTGCAAAAAATAGCCAAAAATTAAAAAAATTGGAAGATAGAAATATGATAGTGGAAAATAATCTCTATGTCATCATGATTCTAACGTATTTTATGGTTTAAAAATGGATGATAAAAAATAAAGATAGAGGAAAAACAAGGAATCGGCCTAAAAATAAATGAAAGAATTTGAATTGTTGAAAAGTGGTTTTAAATAGGAAAAAAGAGAATTCATTTGGCATTTTAAATTGTGAAAGAGAGAAAAGAGAGATTTGAGACCAAACAAGGCTACAATGGTGAGGTAATGATAGGATAGATGAGGAGGACACCTAGAGGTAGCAACAGGTGTACTACAGATATGCCACTATATATCTCAAACCAGTTTTTGAATTTTGTATTGAATTAAGTGAATTTTTAATAAAATTTGTTTTTAAGCATTTATATATGTTTAAATTAAACAAACCTAAATTTTAAGGGTAGAAAATAGGAAGACAAGAAATGGGTTGGAAGGGTTTAGGAATAAAATGCACATTTTGAGTAAAATGTATTAGGTCAACACATAGAACATACTAGGTCAACTAAGTCAATCTAGTAGGTTGAAATAGGCTAAAATCTATATTGGTCAACCCAGTAGGTATGGGTTGACCTAGTGTAATCTACAAGCTAAAAAGATAAAACACAGGGAGGGGAAAATAAGAAGGTTAACTTGGAATTGGAAATGAACTATGAAAAAATGGGGAAATTTTTGTCAAACTAGGTTGACTAGGGACCCAGAATAAGCATATAAAAATGTGTACAAGGTCAAAAGAGGGCTAGAATGGCCCAAAATGACCAAAGGAGGGCAAGATGGACTAAGTAAGCTAGGAATAGGATAAAATGAATAAGGTAATAGAAATTAGTCTTATTTTAGATTAAACTTATAAAAATAATGTGTAAAGAATGTATTAAGATTATGCATGACATAGAGGAACTAATACATCCTTTGTTGTTTCTTGGTTTCAGAGATAGACAAGATTTTGGAGGTTGCTAGATGTGTCTTGGTTTCTAAATTTATTAGATATATTTATAGATGGAGATCGAGCTAGACTGGTAGCCATAATTTTATGAGGTATTTTTGAGATGTGTAGGATCCCTCTTAGTGCTAACCTGTTAGTCATATTCCTATGATGTTGGGAATGATTGACTAAGACTTTCAAATGGGAGGTGGATGGGGATGTGATAGAGGTGGGTATCATATTAGAGGGTGTCTATGCCATCCTTGGGCTACCCATAGTAGGAGCACCAGTGACCATAGGGATACCAGATAGCTTAGAAGAGAGGAGAGCCTTAGCCATGTGGGCTACAAGATCAGAGACAATATTGAGAGGATGGAGATTAATTATGAATGATGTATATATATCATAGATTTTAGACCTCCTAAAGGTAGTGATAGGCCTTATGACATAGTGAGTACTTTGTCACAAGTTAGATGGAAAGGTACCATTATTCATGGTACCTTAAGTATGATGATATTAGAGGAGGGAGTAATATATGATCTAGGTTATGTCATCTAGGTCTAGCTCATGCATGATATGTTCAAGATGCTGGTCAAAAGTTAAAATACTATGGGACTAATCATACTACTGATAGCATTGAAATATGAGAGATTCCCCATCTATTGACCAGTTGGGTTACCCATGCAATAAATGATGGGTTACCTTAAGTATGAATATGGTGAGAGGACCAGATAGAATGAGTCATGCCCCACATACTAGCGCTATAGTTGATGAGATGTGTAGACATCATATGATAGCCATATGGGCACATAACATCTACATAGGTAAGCTATCACATAATTTCACCCGCACTAAAGAAGAGAGAGGTGATTAGACAATATACATGGTGGAGAGAGCCACATCTAGTAGCATGAGTTCCAAGATAGATGGTCCTACCTCATATAATGACATCAATATTGATACCTAACTAGTGGACTCAGCATGTGAGGGAGCCATGAGGAAGAGGGGACTCATACCATGATAGTGAGGCTGACACTAAGGTCATGTTGAGAATGAACATGGACTAGTTGGGCATGATGCATGGAAAAGGAGGAGGTGAAGGAGGCAAAGATACTAGGTGTGCCACTACCAACCCCACATCAAGATGAGTAGTGGCCATCGAAGACATGGAAGTGTCAAAGATAGGAGAGAGTGGAGACTATAGACATCCCAGATGATCCCATACATTAGCTAGAGGAGATGTTAGAGAGACCACTTAGATGGAGGCTGAGATGAACATGAGCCATGATAGCCAAGTTCAAGTTGAGGAGACAACCTACTAAGGAGGTACTAGGAGGCTACACAGCTGGGGAGACTATGTTAGGTGATCATGTATATGAAATATCATAGGATCTGAGACATAGATAGGTATGAAGATGGTTGAATTATTTCTTAATTTTTTGTTTGGTAGTAGAGAGATATATATAGATATTATGAGATGTGATAGTGATATAATATCCATCTAGTGTGATTTTGTAAGAATACCTAAGGATGAGGAGGAGAGGTGGTTGTCCCTATTGAGGGGAGCACTCCATGAGATCCTATAAGAGACTCTATATCCATATGACCTCATGACACTTTAATATCTAAGTGTACCATCTACCCCATCTTAGGCAAGTTGGTTCAGATTAGTTGGTGAGGCAGCAAGGCAAATATACATGTAAAGGGAGAGGGTGTAGCCACTAGGAGAGATGGGTGTAGGTGAGAGATAGGCCTATCAATCCTTGGTAGATGAGAGAGTAATGTAGTTAGAGATAATGACACGGATGATGTAGGCATATATAGTGATGCAGACCTAGCTGACACATGCACATATAGTGACCTAGGCTAAGTTGGTGCAGGCATAGGTGTATATAACATGCCTAAAAGGATAATTAAAGGGATTAATACCTTATAATGCCTCATAAAAATATACCATTCAAAAGAGTTAGACCAAGGCCTTAGTAGGCAACATGGCTAAGCCATGAGATAGACAAGGTGGAGCTCAGCCCTAGTGCTGAGGCTTTGAATATGGTTTTATACATTGTATCAAACTCATGGTATATATATATGGTGTATCATTGTGGTTTATTGGTGTTGGTTATTTATTTTGTCTTTATGATGGTTGTGTTTATTCATTATGGTTGAGGCTATGAATGCTTTGGATATATTTCTTTCTAGCACATGTATTTAGCTTTGTTGTATATGTTATAGGAAATATATGATATGTCGTTTCTTTTCTAGAATTATGGATTACACATTCATGGTTATAAATAAATAGTCAAAAAAAATGACTTGGAAAAATATAGTCAATCAAATAAATGTACCACACACTAGTTCAAGTTGTGAAATGTGTAATAATAAAAAATGACTAAGTATAAAAATCCAAGAAAATGGTAAACAAAATGGTAAAAGGGGATTTTTTTTAAACCAATGAAAAATATTTTTACACCAAATAAAAATAAGTAAAATCATACTAAATATCATAGTGGGAAGTATGACAAACAATGTAATAAAATGGAAGGTATGTAAAAGGGCACAAATGGTAATAAAAACAAATCAAAATTAAGTCAATCAATTATACTATTTCATGATGGGAAGTATAAAAGAGAAACAAAATTTTCAAAATTTTGGTCTTAAATTTATCTTACTAATTCAAGTTGGGAAGTATGATAAATTCAATAAATGGTTGTAATATTACATGCACTTAGAAATTAAAAAAATAAAAGATGAAAGAAAAATGAAGCATAAAACATACTAAATATCAAGATGGGTAGTATTTCAATTATGTGTAACCTCATAATCTATCAAATATTATATCATATTTAACACATGTAATTTTAGATGGTGACTTATTTATTGGAAAATTTTGTGAGGAGCATTAGGTCTTATCCATGGTCTTACACTACAACTCACAAAAAAAAACCAAAGCGTACCAAATCAAGACTGGTAAGCAGAAGGATAAGTAATGGTAAATCAAGGATATGGGTAATAGGATGGAAAAGTTGGTAATTTGTGAGGATGTTCAGGTCCTATCCATGGTCTTACAAAGTAACACATAAATGAAATCCCATAAAGAATGATTAGTAAGCAAAATAATATTTCCCAAGAGGAAATATGAAGGAAAAGGAATGAAAAAGGGAGTGTAAAAATCAAGACTTAGGCATCTTATGAGAAGACCTTAGGAGGCAAGACACACACTAAGGATGTGAAAAGACACTAATGGATTAGTGGCTGTCTATGTATAAATTAAATATGCTTGTTAAAGACATAAAGTTTTGTAGGCAAATAGGTATGCTACTAAGATTGACTCATGACAGTAGATTGGTACAAGGAAAATTAAAATGGACCTACCTTCCCATGATGTGTTCCCCACTCATCATGACCCCTTATAGAGTCATCTTTCTACTACAAATATTGGGTACCTACATGAGAAATTAGGTAGCACTAAAAGATTTTTTTTATTCACCTCTTCTAATCTACTAGCCTATTGCACCCCAAAGGACCTCAACTCTATCATGAGGCCAACTCTGGAGTTTGATCTTCAAATAGAAGAAGGAGATGTACTTTGAATCACATCTTTTAGTGTGATTAGACTTTTAAGAATATTCAATATTTTTAACTTTTGATATCATTACCTTTTTTTTTAAATGATTTGGATTTTAACTTTCTTTTGAAGGCTTTTTTAAGATTCCTCCTCCATATGGATTTAGAATGACCAATCATGAGAGAGATAGTGATACAAAAAAATTACTTGTATGCTAAGGATAAATAAATCTAAGTGACCCAAGATAAAATACTAACTAGGAAACTTATGCTTGATAATGAACTGAGCATGTGATCTCAAGTCTCAACCATGTATATGCTTAGTTTGCCAAAAAAGGAAGAAGAGAAAAAGGAGATCCAAAGGAGGACTAGGTGAAAGGAAATAGTAATGAGAAATATTATTATCTAACTGATCATATGGTAATAAGAGATAATAATCAAATGGAAGAGGGTGAATATAACCAAGTCACCATGACAACTATCTGTGAAAAATAAAGATAAGAAAGCAAACAATCATGAAGATACAAGGGAAGAGTTTTGAGAAAAACTCCAAAGGAAAAGAAAATAATGATAAAGGAAAATTAGAAATTATAAGGAAAATACAAGTATATGTAAAATGTAAAACAATAACATAAGCTAACTATAGTACAACAAGAAGGAAAAACACTATATAAGATAAGAAAGAATTTGACATAGTGTTAAATGATATAATCAATATAAAAATAAGATTGGAGCACATGTCTAATCCAAATATAAATGAGAAAGCACCATGCATGTGCTCATAAATATTGGTAAATATATCCACACACATTATACAATACATTGGATAAGTCTCTATGAAGCTATAATCAAACTATTGCTAAGGTCTCATCAATATTTAGTGAATACTGGGCAAATACTTCTTTTCAGATCTCCTCAACTAAAAAAGTGGGAATGCTTGAGGAATCATGTTGAAGAGGAAATTTAGGCAACTTTTGGTCAAGATAATGCATGGAAATAATATCTATGGGATAAAAAGGAATCATCGATGGAGAAGGATCCATGGGTGAAGGACTTATAGGTGGAGAAGGATCCACAATGGAGGGAGGTTCCACAAGTGAAGGAATCATAGGTGAAGGCATAGAGGGTGATGGAACCACTAGAGGTGGATCCATGGGAGAAGAAGGAGGAGCCTTCTTGTGAGAATGACATATGGTAGGAATGGAAGAAGGTCTAGGGATGGCTATAAGATGATCTTTAAGATGTTGAATAATGTGGCAACGATTGATGTGATGCATGCCACATAGGTTCCATAGACAATATACCTCACCATACTTGGATAAATATTCAAGAAGTACTTTTGGGGGATCTATGACTTTGTCTGATGATGGGGAAGAAAGATACAAGGTATCAAGGTATTGTCACAACTTATGAAAATGGGTGGAATAATGATTAGTTTTTATGTGGAAGCAATAGATACACTTGTGAGTGGTTTTAGGATCACTCATAGAAGGAGGTGAAATAAGATTGGAAGCAACTGAAGAGGACTCATCAACGCATTTAGTGGGTAAAGGAACCATCTTAGGTAGTGAAATCAAACCATCATCAAGGGAGTGTAATGATGGGGAAGGAGTGGAACTAGGCTCAATGGGAGGAGCACTAAGATGAGAAGCAAGAAGAGGCTCAACATCAGTAGGAGAGAAAATAGGTTCAACTAGAGTGTAAAAAGGAATAGGATTAACTATAGTTGACCCTAATGAAGGAGCGGTGGGATTTGTAGAAGGTATAAGGAGGACTGACCTAGGTGTGGCAAAGCGATAAGGTCTGGTCATAGAAATATCCAAGAGCATAATTCAAAGTGGTTCCTAAAAAACTAAAGATATCGGTGCCATCTCTGCCCTATGATAAAGAGGGAAAATGCAAGAATCAAGAATTATAAAAGAAAGAGAATGATGACATGCACAAAAAGACTCAAGTAAATAAGAGTGGTAATAATCAATCTCAACATCATAGGTATGGACAAGGACATCTAAAATAGGATTATCTAAAGAATAGCCATCATCATAGTCTGGAGTATGAAGATCGATGACACAAGTCTGGATGACCTTGTCATTAGAAGAATCTTGGTGAATAAAATGCTTAGTCTTGGTTAAGACTATGGGAATGTCATCATAAGGAAGCTTCAGAGATTGAGGATGTAAGGAAGCAAGGAGCTGTGAGATGAGATGAGGTGAGAGATCAGAAGTTTTGATCTTTAAGTTAATTCATTGTGATCATCATCATTGGAGTCTAAAAGGTTTAGAGTAATGTTACCAATGAGCTTAGGATGCCTATTATAACCTATGGTTGAGCTGATAGGAAAGTTTAAATTCTATGACTCATGAAATGGAACACTAGGCAAAGGTTCAAGAGTAGGAATCTTGAAGACACTATGATCTTGGAATTTTTTAAAATTTCAAGGGTTAGTGTCTCCTTGAATCCTATAAATGGCTCCAATATGAGGAAATTTTACACATTGGCAAGCAGAAGATGTGATAACTCACATACAATGAACACATAGCCTACCAATAAAGATGTTATATAAAAGGGGAAAGTTGAAGATCATCAGCTTCACATGAATGGTGATAGGTTGGATGGTAATGGGAAGCCACATGCACCCTAATGGAGGTATTTACCTTTTATCGTATCTTAGGCATGTGTTATGTGTAGACATGAGATTGCATTCACAATACCCAAGAGTCTTATTGAAATTGATGGAGGTGACACAAGTGCCAGAACCCTCATCGATCAAGGATTAATTAACTTGGATATCACCTATTTGGATGTTAATAAATCATGGAGGATCATATGCATGAAGCAGAATCTCATCTAGAATCATAGATGCGATAGGAAATCATAAAGAAAGATAAGTGTCTATGGTTTCATCAATGTTAATAGACATCTCTTCACATTGATGTAAGATACTATCCTTAGATCCAGATAAAGTAGCCTCCCATCTTGTGAGAGGAGGGCAAGGTATATTCATCTTGAATAAGAGTTACATGAGGTGGTTTCTATGACATGGAGATGTTCTCATGAGTTTAAGAAAAGGTATTTGGGATGGAAGATTAGTAAGTTTCACAATAGGATCCCACTCATCATAACCCATAAGGAGATTGTTAGATATAGGTGTGTAATGATTAATAAGGTCTTCAAAAGATGGCTCTAAAAAGCATTGAAACTTATGTTGATAAGAATGAGAAGGTTGAGAAAAAGGTTGTAAATTTTTTGGTGAGGAAGAAGTAGTTGGTTTAGATTGATCTTGAATTTTGGAAGAAGTGTTAGTAGAAATTGGATTGTCATTAGTATTAAAAGATGATGGGAGAGAAGTATAAATAGTATGAGATGTGTCATCCAAGGGAGAATCATAGATCAGATTATCAAAAGAAATAAGATCTTCTTTCCCTAACTCATTTAAATGAGTTAGATAAGAATCTTGGATAACATGATATGTCTTATGGGAAGGAGGATTGTAGATAGGCTATGAATCAATGAAAGCCACCACTCTTCACATATTAGTCATGCTAACCACATTCTCTTTATAATTTGGTTCAACAAGACTTTCTACATTATTGGTGGAAGAATTGGTCTTATCTTGACTTTCTTGGATTTGTTGATGATTAGGCAAGGGGTCTTTATAGATAGCTAAATGATCATTTGCTTAATTAAAGGCTTGAGTTTTATCATGTGATTTATAGTGTTTGAAATCAATCTCATAGGCTTGTTGATGCGTATGGATAATAAAATCATGATCAAAATTTGGGCCAAGAATTAAGTCCATTGCTAAATTATAGAGTTATCTACAAGTCTCGTGAGAGTGACCCCAGCAAGTATGAAACCAAGAAAAATTATTAGGATTATACCATGATTTCATAGGTCAAGTAGGGTCAAGATCTCAAGGAAGAGTCTTAGGTAGACATTTAATCAATTTGACTGAGGATAAAGGTTTATGGACGTTAATGTTACTTTTTGAGAAATGAGGATAAGTGAATTGTTGAGGAGTTAGTTTCGAAGAAGGGGTAAGAACGATAACTTGAACATTGTGAATGGTATTATATGAATTGATAACTATTGATGTAGTGTATTTCACCCTCTAAAGATAGGCTTATCTCTCTTCATCCATGTAACATAATGGATACATCCCTCTTTCTGTGGGTGGAAAATGTGAGGGATGAATCTCTAGATTAGGGGCTAGCTCCTCTTGATGCACCTTGAGGCCCTGGATCTCCTACTACTAATTATGGGGGGGATGAAAAGGGAGAGAAAATACTAAAAATGAGACCTAAGCTAAGAGGTGATACACCAAATGTATGGTCTACTTAGCTTTGACATACACTTTAAATCAAGACAAGCTAGCCTACACTTCACTCAAAATGAGACCTTTCTTGCAACAATGTTTCAGTAGGGGGTCCTATGGAGAGATAAGAGAGGAAAAAACTAGCACAAAATGTGTTCTAAGACACACTATTTCATAGCCTATTCACTTTCCTATAATTCTTTATACACTTCATGTGACCTATAAGAGAACAAAACATAAACACTAGACACTATTGGGGTTATCACATGAAGGTAGAGAAAGAGACCACACTTTCACAAAACTAACACCCAAACGTATGCTCAGTGCAACACTCAAAAAAAGGTAAAAGCTTTGTCTTAGATTCAAGGTAAAATTTTGTAGGGCTTCACCATACAAGCTGAGATATTTTCTCAAAATGAGAAGTTACAATTATATAGAGCAAGATGTTGACAGAACAAGGAAAAGACCCATGCTGGAGTCAAGCACTTCTAATATAAGAGACCATGTTGCTACCATATTCTTCAAACTGCATATGGGAGAGCCATGTTGTAGATGTATAATTTACCACCCTTACTATCTTGGGTCTACAAAATCATGGGATACTCCTAAAAACTGACAAATCCATCCCCAAGTTATTGTGTCTGGACCATGATCTCTTCAATGTTGGGTGAAACTAGTTGTGCATTGATGGTGAAGCATGAAAACATAGGCTCCTATATAGTTTAGAAACTAATCTATTTATTGGTTTTTGGTAGATACTATTCCACCAAAATGTATTAATTCCTTTTATTGAGTGTGCCTATACCACTTGTTTTGTTTTGATTGGTCATTGATTCTTCCCTTTATCATCGGCTAGAACTGTTCTAAGTTTTGTCTTTTCCACTTTGTCTTTTCCCATGTTTTGTCTATTTTTTTAAATTTCTATTTTCCTCATTTCTTTTTAGCTTGTATTTACTTATCGATCCCTTGGGCTCTCAGTGGTCTTCTACTCCTTCTCGAGCCTTTGCCTTTGTCTCTTTTCCATCGAGTTTTTTACTTCCACTTGTTTCTTCTTCTTTGCTTACTCCTTTCTGTCTCCTCCTTTCTTTGTTTCCTCCTTTCCTAGGTTCTCCCTAAAAATTCTCATGACACCTTAGAATGCCCTTTGAAACTTTTTATTTGGTCCTACCACTGACCTAGGTGCCCTTTACAAGACACATTGAGTCCAAAGTTTCCTTTCAAAATAATTTTAAGGGCCACATTCACCACCTAAGTGCCCTCTGCAAGGGCACATACCCTTTGGGAATCCTAAAAATGACCTTTCAAAAAATTGAAGAAGTCCTCTTTCTTTACCTGAGTACCCACTGAAAAGACACCTACCCTTCAGACTTTCTATAACGACCCTTCAGCTTTTCCACTTGGTCTATTTTACTGATGAAAATCCCTCTAAAGTAATTCACTTTTCTTTTAAAGCATCCAAGACCAAATCAAGTTCTTTAGGGTTGGAAACTCATAAAGTTTTCTAATCAATGCACTTTGTAAACCTAATTCCTTCTTGATAGACTAATTCAAACTTCTTGAAAGCTTCTACTTTGGGTTTCACATAAACTCATGCTTATAAGACAGATGAATAAAGTCATTTGAAAAATTTGATTTGTTCTAGCGAGACCAAATCAGGGTCTGTAAGTGCCTTTACTTATGAATTTTTACAAGTAAATTGATCTACAAAACCCATAATGCACTACAAATACCCAATCAAGTTTTTCCAGCATCTTGACTTATGAAGTTTTTACAAGTAAAGTTGTTTAGAAAACCCGATCTAGTCTATGAAGACCAAATCAGGTTTTGCAAGTAACTTAACTTATAAACCTTTCACAAGTAAAGTCACCCGATAAACCTGAAATACACTTGGAAAGAAAAAGAGGAAAACACTTGGTTTTTTCATGGGAAATGGTCTGACAGAGAACATTTTACACAAGGTAGTTTAGGGATGAACTAGCTAGAACATGGATTGAATTACTCTTACAAAGAAAAATGAGGGGGTGCCTAATTTTGGCTTGCAGGACCAAAAATTGGTCAACAATAACACCATCATTGGTAATATTATAGTTTTTATTCTTAACTAATAGGCGAGGGCCCGAGGAAGGTTGGGGTGTCTTGATTGATGCATGAGGAAATCTTATCTTTTGTTTTGATCGATAGCTTTCTCTAACGAACATGGAGAAAGGGTACGGACTTGATATTGTAATTTAGGAAATAAAGTATTTGTAAAGAGATGAAAGATATTTTCATCTTCCATGTTATGTTCACATTTATTTGACAAAATCTTCCATTTCTTAAAAAATGCTTGGGTATTTTCATTTTCATTTTATTTGCAGTTGATGAAATGGGCTAAATTTTTCTCTAGAAGATCACTAGTTTGAAATTTTTGAACTAAAGCATTTACTAAGTCCTTAAAATTAGTGATAGAGCATGTTCTAAGTTTATTTTACCAATCCAAGGCATCACCCATGAGGGTTTTGGATAAAATTTGGGTGATGGTAAAGGTATTTATCTTGACCCAATCCTTATAAATATTTCCAAATGTTTTTAGGTGAAGGATAGGATCGGTTGATCCATTGTAATAAATTGTAGGTGTTATACCTCCACTGTCAATGTTAGAAATTTAGGTGGTAAGAGGTACATTTTGTAAATTTTTGATAACTTTGTTGACTAATGGAGGTTGAGAAATGAGATTATCTTGAGAATCTTGAAGAGGAGGAGGAACACTTTGATTATGTGTGCCCCAAGCCATTCATTGAGGATTAGATTGAATATTAGGAAGGTGGTTTTGCATTCTCATCATTTGATTCATATTATGAGCTTGGAATGTGTTCATTTATTTGAGAGTTTGAAACAATATTTGATGAGTTTGATTAGTGTTATTAGACAAAGTAGTATTGGTGTTTGTGTTGGTACTAGTGGCTTGGGTACCACTATTCATGTTAATATGAGCTTGAGAAGAGATATGAGAATTTGAGGCACATGTGGAAAAATTTTATTGTGAAGAAAAATATGGACTAGTAAATGGTTAAGAGGAAGAATCACTAGAATCATGAGTGCCTTGGGTATCAAACAATGAACTAGTGGAAGGATTAAGGATAGTGGATCTTATGAGAGGCCCACTAGATGTAGAACTTGCCATGTTAGTTAAGATACCAGGCATGGAGGTGTAAGAAGTTAAAGAAGAAAATGTCATGGCATAAGGAGTCAAGATTAAAGGAAGAGGTTGAGAAGCAAAGAAATCGGTACCCCTAAATCTAGTTGAGAAAGTGGGAGTAGGAGAATGAGGTTCTTTAACTTGATGTTAAATCATGAGGTTATAGATGGTGGAAGGATCCTTCCCTCTATGTTGAGGGAATTTCATGATAAATAAAAGCATTTTAGGAGTATACTCTAACTCAAGATGATCCTATAAGAAAAGAGGAGGGTTTTATTGAAAAAGGGTATGAGGAGGGGTCCCATAGTCTATTGTGTAGGTTGCAATATGAACATTACTAGCATTCACAAAAAGAGCCCTACTTTGTCTATGGAAGACCTTATTAAGATTGGTAAATTCCATCATGTCTGGTGACTAAACTTTAGAGTTATCACTAAATAGAAAATCCATGATGAAATGAAAAGAAATAATATGAGAAAGTAAAGGATCAAAAAGTGACTGACAATAGTAATAAGTCAACCTAGTACAAAATAGGAACTGTAAAATTGTACTAGGTCCATAGTATCGACCTAGTTTAGTGAAAAGTGACTAGATAAAAAAGGTAAAGGTGTTGTAAACAACACTAAGTTGACCAAGTTGACCTAGCATAGTGTACAGGGGATGAAAAATATACTAGGTCAACAAGGTCCACCTATCACAGCAAATAAAGAAGAAAAGAAAGACTGATAATAAGTTATGAATTGAAGCAAGATAATTGTAAGTAATGTAAAAAAGTAGTAACTTATATAAGGGAAACACACAGTTAATTGAATTGACCTTGGCCGTTCCAATTGATGCACATAAAGCAAAATATTTCACTAACACTGGTTAATTCAAGATTTTACCACAATCGATCAAAGAGCAAGAAAATAACTTGAAAGTAAAGCTAGTTACTTGGTCAACCTAAAATGTTGATTAGATTATTAAGAATGATTTTTAATGTGAAAGGAAGTTGGCTATAAGTAAGGTACTAGATAGAAATCTATGGATGGTTTCAGGTAAGTTTAGGATGAAAGGGACTATAGTGGTAATGATACATGCTTGGTATTGGGGCCTACCCCCTCACCTCACACACCAAAATAATAAGGGTAACGAGTGCTTATCCAAAATATACCATTAAACATGCTTTATACTTGACCAAAGCATCAATTTGGCTTCCCCCTTGGTGATGAAATCCAAGTAGGTTGCCCTGGGTAGTCAAATGTTTATTGATGTTTATGTGATTTGGCCATGTGTGCAAAAGAATAGAAATAGTGAAACTAAATTATTAATTGAAAATCCCATAATTATACTATGTGATCAATTTTAATCATGCAAATAATAGAAAATAAAGATGTGATTAACATATATGGTTAATTCCAACTTTGAGACAAGGTATAGTTGAAATACTATATGGAAAATCATATAGAATAGGGTCAATAGGGTTGAACCTGTACTCTAAAAGAAAAGAATGAAAATTAACTAGGTCAGTCAGGTCAACCTAGTTATTTTAGAACACATAGAACATAGAACTAGGTCTACAGGGTCAATCGAGTTGATTGTGCAAGGGCAATTTTAAAGATTACAAACTATGAAAATAAAGTACAAAATAGAAAAAATTAGAGAAATGGAAACTAACTTGAATGGTTTAGAGATGAAAAGGAGAATATTTTTTATCAATAACATTGAAGAAAACTATCAAAAACCTACAAACTGGGTCAATCTGGTCAACCAAGCAATATAGGAACTTGTTGAAAAAGTGTTAAAAATGCACTAGGTCAACCTGGTCAATCTAGTTGACTAAATAGGAAGTCTAAAAATTGGAAAAAACTATATTGGGTCAAGTTGGTCAATCTAGTTGTCTAAATAGAATTTTATAAGTTATGAAACCTGTACTAGGTTAAGTTAGTCAACCCAATCACCTATTTTTGCAAACCTACACACAGATAAATAATTGGATCAATAGGGTTGATCCATAATAGTAAAGATATGATAAAAATAATGATGAATAGTAATGAAATAAGTGAAATAAATCATGTAAGGATTTAATTCACATCGATTTCACCAAAATGTATGCAATCAAAATTGCATCCTATCCATAAATCAATCCTAGATCAGATGGGATAGATCACACCTACACTTTCAATTGGGGAGCATATAATTGTTAAGTAAAAGCATGACCAATGTGATGATCTTCTAGACCCAATTAGGGGATCACTTGTCATAACACACCATGCAAGATATGGTTCTAAATCCTATAGTCTAACATAATCACATAACAACCCTAAAAGAGTCATATAATTTAATATTTCACTAATCTAATGATAAGAAAATTAAATCTAATCTAGTGCACACCAAAGCTTGTAGCACAAAGTGGGGGTTAGAAATAAAACAAATAAATAACTAAAGTAAACATGTATAGAAGACCTATACTCATGTTAATGTATACAAAATCTTAATACATGGAAGAGAAGAATACATGTGATCTATCTATCTATCTATCTACTCTTACAAATGAGGAATAAAGTTAGGAATACTTACTTTTGAAGATGAACCCATCGAGCCTCAATCTCCCCTTGGCCAAAGTGATTCACAAGATATTATCATGGTATGTAAAGATAACTAAGATAAATTATATCTAGGCTACATAACCTATCTAAGCATCTAGAATACTTATCCATAAGATGAGATCAGATCTCCAAAGAAAGTATTAAACCCTAAATCTTTATTTCCCAAGTAGAATGGTCAATAGACAGATGTTTGTTTGGACTTATTTGCTTAATTATTCGCTCTTATCAAATGGTGGTAAATGACCTTGTATATATAGTAGTATCTTACCCTAAAAATTTTTGGGAACATTAGTTTTGCTAGGTTGACCCGATCAACCTAGCACATTTTTGGGGCTAACTCTCTAGGTCTGTGTTAGGTTAGCCAAGAGGCCAATAAACCAAAAGAGAGAGAAAGTCCTTAAACTATGCTAGGTTGACCTGGTTGACCTAGAATAATTGATAGGTAATTAGGGTACAAAAGTAATAAATGAAGGATAAATGTAGAAAATGAATGGAGTGGATAGGACTAAGAAGAATAAGCTTAGGTTTAATGGTTTCAGGAGGCTAGAGTGTGGATGACAAGAGGTAAAAATAACAACAATCTTACAAAGCATCGATGGTCTATCTACCCCTTTCTTGGTGTACCCCTTAAGGCATACACTCAGAGAGATTGAGGCTCAACAAGTTCTTGCAAGATATGAAGTGTCATTAATCAATAAAAGTTATAAATATTATGTGTATACATTATGAACCCTAAAATAATTAGTTAAAGCTACATCACAAATGTTTATTTTAGGTATGTTCTTAGTTGTATATGACTCATTATTATTGTTGTTGTTGCTATTGTGAAACCTATTTGTAGGTTTGTTAAATTTTTAATAAGAACAATTTTTGTTGGAATTCTCCCCAGTGTTACCTATCTATTTTTATAGCTAAATAAAATCATAAATATTATGTGTATACATTATGAACCCTAAAATAATTAGTTAAAGCTACATCACAAATGTTTATTTTAGGTATGTTCTTAGTTGTAGATGACTCATTATTATTGTTGTTTTTGCTATTGTGAAACCTATTTGTAGGTTTGTTAAATTTTTAATAAGAATAGTTTTTGTTGGAATTCTCCCCAGTGTTACCTATCTATTTTTATAACTAAAGAAAATCAATGCTCAATTTTTGAACTATTTTTTATATGGAGTCATTTTCATTCTTAGGTGCCTTAAAATATGGACTTTAGGACTATTACTAGATATTGGAACCATAGCTTGTTGATTTTGTGGATGGGATTCACTTTTAGAGTTATTTATCAATGTTAGGTTCTGACCAGGATGAGCATGACTCAAAGACAACTGGTTTAAAACTGGAATTTGATTCAAAGCAAGCATGTTATGATTAGCATTTGGGATGATGTTAAATATAGGTAAATTAGGATTAATATTAGGAATAGCATCTATTAATTAACCTTTGGTAGCATTTGATCACTAATACTCACAACTTCAACATAGGCCAAAGCTAATGTATTTATGACCCTAACAGCTCTTTTTAGAAATATAGAAGTCATTGGATCCGAATAATCCTTATAAATCTATAAATCTAAAGCTTTAATAGGCCTATAGGGAGATATAGTTCTTCTAAACATCTTTTAAAATATATCATTGAAAGCTCTAATGGTTTCATTTGAATCTCTCTTCACCATAGTGAACTGTTGATATAGAATATAGGGACTAATGATCTTTCTAAACTGATCAAAAAAATAATTATTGAAATCAATCCAGTTGATGATGTAATTTTTAGGAAGATTAAGAAACCAATCATATCCTTCATCTCTAAAGGTAAAAGGAAAATACTTGCAAGCAACATCTTCATGAACAACATTTAACAATCTTAAGGAATACTTAAAAGACTTGATGTGTTCT
Source organism: Torreya grandis (assembly GCA_037957365.1). Lineage (NCBI taxonomy): Eukaryota > Viridiplantae > Streptophyta > Pinopsida > Cupressales > Taxaceae > Torreya > Torreya grandis. Next base: position 226,270 of record JARHVA010005750.1, read on the forward strand.
TCAGCAGTAATAATGTCTGTAAGACTAAATGAAGGTAAATATTTCTCTAGATTTCTGGGTAAGTCATGTACTTGACTAGTCATATTGATAAAATATCTAGCTAACCAAGCCATACCTTAATGAGGATTGAATATAGTAGCAAATATAGGTGAAGTAGGTTGAGATTTAGAAACTCTACATTTCACTTTATCCACTCTTATTTTCCTATGAATTTATAAAGAAAGAAGAGGTAGCCTTATCTCAGACCTTGACCTGATCCTTATTTGTGGTAGTTCCACCTTGTAAAATCCAAATCCTATTTAAAATATGACTTATAAACCTTATAAAGACAAATGATCTTCAAAATTTTGCAAATAATAGTTCAATTTTTACAAATAAGTAGACTTGTATGTTTATATTTCTAAGTTCAAGCAAACTTTACACAAATTCATACAACTTTTTCAAAGAATGACTATCTTTAACTGCATTATCTTAAAGATACTTCCAAACTTGTGAATATCAATGATCTTTAAACAAAATTACTATTACTAACCTTAAATAGGATAGATTCACAAAGCTTAAGCAACCTTTGCAACAATTTCCCATAAATATTAAAAGAATAACTATCTTTAGCTAAATAAGCCTAAACATTGTCTAAAACCATGAATACTAGTGATCTTTACAAATTTAAGCTAAGAAAAACACAAATATACAAAGTATGGACCAATCTTTGAAAAAAATTCACTAAAGTCAGCTCAAAATACTTTAGATTCACAAATCTTTTAGCTTAGGCCCTCCTTCTAGTGCCAATTCTCCCACCTGTTGATGCATGTAAATATATCACATGGTTCTCATTGTGTTGAAAACACTTCTCATTTCAAGATTCAAAGAATATTTTGCATGATTTGATTGTTGTGATCTTCCTGAGATCTATGATCTTCCTGAGAGCAATTTGACTATTTCACAAAATGAATATGCAAGTGGTTGTTGTAGCAACCTTAGTCTTAAAGTTTTGTGAAAGATAAACGTTATTTTTAGCTGAATATAATGAATAATGATTAGAATCTAAAGTCAAACTCTAACCTAGCATGAATATTAACAATGAGAAAGTAAACTACAGTGATTTGATCAAAAATGTGAAAATAAGCAAGGTAAGGCAAAAAGAGAGATGTTTCTAGTCTTTAGTTCAAACATCTTGACAAAGCTCTCATTTCATCAAAGATATGCATCTTCAAACTAGCGTATGACATTAAATTACCAAATAGTACATATCATATCATATACCTAGAAAATGTCTAAGGATATTTTAAATATGCAAATTATAGATCAAATGCACTTTAAATATTTACTTAAACAAGAAATTTACATTTGCACATCTTCTAGAAAAGCAATGATATTGAAATGTATCTAGTAACTTTTAGTCAACCTAGAGTAAAACTCAAATTAATAACTTTGCATTAACACATGCACATATAAAATTCATAAAAGTAATTCAAATATAAACATCAGAATGGAAACTTGAGGATGTATCCATGATAAAAAATAAACAGATAAAATGAGACAATCTTCACAAAATTCTCTTGCTTATATTATTTGCTCCAAATTTTAGAAAATAGTTTTGCTCTCAAAAAATTCCTCCTTGTTTCAATGATAATACCCCTTTTTATAGGTTGTAAGAGTAACCTATGGCATATTTTGATTATTTATTATTGAATGGGAATAAGACAAGTGTCAAGGATAAATGTCCTCTTACAAATATTCTAATACAAATGACACTTTTCAAATGTGACTAACCTATAAGCCATATGCATTACATGTTACACATGATCTTACAAAATAGTATGTTCTTTTTAAATTTGCATGTTTTTTGATATAAAAGAATATTCTAAGTCAACCCTATTGATTTTGAGATGCCCCTACATCTACATCCTTTTTATTTTGATCCAAAATCTTCAAGGACTTGTCATATTGTTCATCAATTAACCTAAGATTGATGATTGGCTCTATGAATAGCTCCTGTATTTGCCCTTATAAATCTCTAAATATTTCATCCGTTATATCCATGTATTCTTTGATGATCCTAGCATCACCAATATTTTCATTTTATATCAAGAATAAGTTCAATATATTTTTGTTTTCATCCCCTATGGTTCCCTTGATTCTACTCTTGATTTTCTGGATGAAGTCGATAACTCTCTACTAGAATTATTCATCAGTTATTAGGCATGTTTGACTGAGGATGGTTGGATATTTAATCAAACCTCCTAGTATATGTATCATTCTACCCTCTAGTTATTTGAAATCTCTTGAGAGACCTTCCATGCCTTTTGACCACTTATTTATGTCCCTAAATTTCTCCATCAAGATTATCATATCCATATTTAAGTGTGATATGCTCATCATTTTAATCTCAGGGATCTAGTTTTCCATTAGTATCTTGATTAGTGCCTTTATTTTCATGTATAAACCTTACCACTGATTGGCTTGATTTATATCCATGTCATGTTGTTTATTCATCATGTCAAACTTGGACCTTGTTGCTTAAAAAAATTCAATGTCTCATAGATAGTTGTTTCAAAGTTATTTACAATATCTACTGGTACTGATAGAAGAGATTATTATTCCAAAATTTTATTTTCTTATTTTAACCCTTTGATTGTAGCTTATATCCTTTTTGATTGGGATTTGGCTAGATCCAAAACATATTCAAATATGGGGTCTTCCCCTAGCCTTTGTTCCCTCTTCTTAGTTAGGTGAACCAAAGGCTCAACCCTTTTGGTGTATAACCTCTTAACCTTCTTCCATGATAATTGTTTCAGTTACTCTTTGTAGTCATAAAGTAATTGGATCATATCTGACTCTCACTAAAGACTAGGCCATATGCTTATTTGGCAGCTCTGCTTATACCTATACTATTGTTTGGGTTGGAGTAGTAAGTCTCTTTTCTTCTTCATTTTTCAATGTTACTATCCAAGGCTTTAACTCCTATTGAAAAGGGATGTATGTGGTCTTTACTATCACCCATGGGTGATAGGTAGTAAGAAGCTTCTCCATCCTTGGTTCATATATAAACCATTTAGGTATATTAGGTTCAAATATTAAGTTCTCTTCATTGAATAATTTGATGTCCTTCAAAGGGGGAATGATGGCCATTTTTGCTTTCTTTTCCCTTGAGACAATTGCAGTCTTAATGCTCCTCTTAGGAGGATCAATGGACACTAAGTCTAATGACTTCTCTTCTTCCTTTTTCTATTTGGTTTTCTCAACATTTTCCTTCTCTATATCTATCTTTATTTCATAGGTCATGGAGACCATTTTGAATTCATCTTCAAGATATTCCTATGGATCCAAAGCTATCATGTGAATCTCTTCTTATTGTGGTAAATCTTGTTCTGTTATTCCAAAATACTTGGGGACTGAGGAGATTGAAGTAACTTCTCTTGGTCTCCTTTATTCAAGCCTATTCTCTATTTGTATGTCATCTAGGGGAAGCCTATAAGGGTCAACATCTACCAGATGATATTTCCTAGGACCAAATTTTCATTTATCCTCCATCTTCTAATCTCTCAACAATATGAATTCAGGGTTTATATTATGTTCCTTTAATCTTCTAGTAACTTCATGATAGATGGTTGTCTTAGTGTACACAAAGTCATCTGCTCCAAGTTCATGTTCATAAGGCATAGCTAAAATGCCTTTGTTCTTCAAGTGCTCCTTTACCCTAACATTGGGATCCCACTATCTTTGGTCATCTATCTGTAAATTGAAAGAAAGCATGTGTTTTAAAGCTACTTCAATTTGGGCCTATTGTCTGAAAATGGTTCTACCAATAGTCATGGGAAAACCATGGATAATTCCTTTCCTTTTTTTCTTGTATAGCCCATATATTCCATTAAATAGTTGGTATGCTAATTTTTATTCTGCCAACTTATCTCGCATGTGTACTAGTAGTTTAAGGGGAGCACTTTGGGTTCCCTCTATTCTGATAACCATGCAATCAAGGTATAGCCAAATATCTCCCATTGTTTCAATGGATTTCTTGACTAAAGGAGTTATCCTCATCATGGGTAGACCATTGATGGGTTGGCTCAAAGTAGGATATACATAATCACAAATGAATTGGGTATGGTTCCTATATTTGTAAATATGTAATTTTGAGTAATATTGGGACATAGTTTGGGTTCCATTGGGAGACCACTCTCTTTGGTTAGGGATTTTAGTTATGGCACATAGGACATATAAAAAATATGACATCATGAAGAACTTATTTCTCTTCTTTGTTTTAATCCTAGAGATCTACCTATTTAAGGAAATGCTAATAATTTTTTCCAAAGGAGGTACTACCACTTCCTCAATAATGAAATAAACAACAGGCACCCATATAGGTTCCACATGTGTAGTATGTGTAAATCCATATAATTTGCTCAACATGGTCATAATAATTCTAACTCTTGGGGTAAATTGGTTCACAGGGATTTTATTATTAGGATCTATAATGACCATATTACCAGCTTCTAACTATTTCACTAAGATATCCTCCATGGTATGTTTTTAGGCCTGTGCATTAATAGAGGCAAGGTTTATTTAGGGCCTAGGTAGTTTATAATAATATTCAAAGGAAATACGAGATATGTAGTTTTTCTTAAACTAGGTTCATGGATAAGCATACCCTTGTCAATTTTAGCATGTTTAAAAATAAGACTAAGGACATCAATGTAGTGCAATACCTTTGGTTGGGCAGTAGTATAATGGAGTCCTATAAGCTGAATTACCATAATGTCAACATACAGTCTCTTTAATAGAAGCATATTCTCATTTTACTTTGGTTAAAATTCATTGGTTCTTAATAGTCTAGAATAATCTTGAGTAGTTATTGTTTCCTTTATTTAGTGAAGAAGCCACAAACTATGTATCTTTAAATACTCTACCCTCTACATCTAATGACATGTATAATTCAACCACTTTAATTGAAGTAGTTCCATAAGTTGTCATGGCTATGATTCTAATTAAATTATCCACTTTTGAATGATAATTTAACACTTTTGTCTATCTAGTTAAAGTCTTTGAATAGCTTTGATTATTAGGTTCCCTTTTCTAGCTCAAAATAGTGAATTTATGAACAATTCTAGGGATTTTTTGTACATTTAAGGGATTTTAAAGGATTTTACTGATATTTAATGGTGGAATACAAATTTTAAGTATTTTATTTGGTATCCCAAATCATATTTGATCTTGTATTTATACCTTTACATGCTTGGATCCACAAAATATTTCAATCTAACATGTCTGCCTATGTGGCATCCCCTTACCACTATACTTATTTAATTTTAAAATATGACCATTATCATTTTATACACATGTCTTTATCTTGTGTCCCCTAAAAATTTGATTAAGTTTTCTCTATTGATCTCTTTAGGAGTCTCCTAGCCTTGACCTTGTACTCACCATTTATCTTTGCTCCAGGCATCTAAGATTGTGACACTTGGCACTCTTGCATGCTTTTTGTGTACCCTATTGTTAGTCTCCATTCAGTTAATGATCTTACACCACATGGTATATTTTCATGTAATCTAGGATTATTATCTTATTAACTTTATTCACATCATTAATCTTTGTCTACATGATTAAACGTGCATCATTTATCTTTGATTTGCATGATCAAACATGCATCATTGATCTGTTAAACATATGATCAAATATGGGTCAATGATATGTTACTAATTATAGATGAATGTGACACATGTCACTATCACATTAAATCTCTATATCCTTTGACATATTGACTTCATGCTCACTATTAGATCTCTATCTAAACAATTGAATGCATGTTGTAGATCTATATTGACTTATTGACCCTAGTTTTCAATGTGGATCATTGATCAGAATTTCTACGTTAAGAATATGTAATGCAAATCTTGATCCTAGGAACTTTGACTTATTGACTTTGGGTGATCACCCATGTATTTTTTATCCTTGATCCAATCAAGCAAGGTTTCAACACTTGGCAGCCCTACATTCAATTCGTACCTACGAATAGTAAAATCAAAGAATAAGTGCTTGGGACATATAAAGACTTATCATAAATATTAGCTTAAAGTTTTAATAAATTTATAAACTCAATCAAAACATAGGCTAGAATTAAACAAATACTCAAATGGAGTAAAGTGACCCATCGAAAATATGAATCCATTTTAATAAGAACTTAGGCTAAAGTAATTTAGACAAAGGTTTTGAACATCATTTAAACTCATATTTAATTAATAAATTAAGGACCAAATGTTAAAATAATGACTCAAATGGGACCATATTAGTTAACCAACTAAGGTTCAAATTAACATTGAATCATAAACCCATGAACACTTGTTCATTCTAGTGAAGATCCTTTGATCCTACAAGATGGAAACACATGGGCCAAATGTTAGCAGCATTAGATAAAATCAAATAAATCTTATGTGCTATCATGTCTATGTAAGATCAATCAAAACATGATACTCAATAAGGTATTATGATCAAGTTGAATGCCTAATTTATAGCATAATTTTCAAAATTTGAAAAAGGGTTCTCATTTTTTAGAATTGGGGAATGTTGACCTTAATAGGTTACGAGCTATGAAGAGTGCAGGAGTTGATCAATTGTTATGTAACTTTTAAAATGTGAGATTATATGAGCTATGACATATAAATACAAAGTGTACTAAACTATAATCATAAAGAGTGTAAAGTTAGTAGGTTTAGTGTAGGACTATGAGCTTTAAAGTACATTGTAATGAGTGCACAGTGTAGGGTGTATAAGGGTGAGTGTGTAAACTTTGGTGATATGACACAGGACTTATGCATATGAATTTGAGAAAGATTTGGTTAAGGAGTGCATAATATTAGTTCATAGGTGTGTACCCTGCATAGTAGGTGAATGAGGAGTAATCTTGACTATGTGAGAGTTGTGTATAGATCATTTGCCCTTTCTTGAAGAGCAATGATCTCCATTGTGTCAGTGTGTAGTTTTATAAATTGCACCTAAATTTACTATGAAGTGTACAACTTAGCTTAATTAGAATATTTCCCAACCTTGACCTCTCAAAAAAATTGGTGTGTGTCATGGTGGGTGCATGTGTCTATCACTTTGATTATCTAGTCCTTCTTTGTGGGATGCAAGTGTTTAGGATCCAAATCCGAAGGATGTTGTGTCACTACTAGATCAAGAAGCAATGGTGTGTATGGCTTGAGAAGTTCCAAATTGAAGAATGGGTGCATGCCCAAGTAATGAGGTATATCAATAATGAAGGCATTCTCACTAGCAACATCAAAATAGATTAAGGACCATAGTTTAGAGGCTTGATCTTCTAATGCAGACCTTTGAATTTCTCTTTTTAAAGTTGTAACTAGATTTTATCGCTAACTTATAATGCATGAGGTGTGTGATGTGCATCATGGTTATCTTTGTACTTAGCTTGAGGGTGAGAGAGAATCTATTGAACTTATTGGAAAATTGACTAGATATGAAATAGAAAATTCTCAACTTTGTCTACTTCCATTTCATGTGCGCGTGACTCATTGTCTATTGGTGCACAATAGGATATGTCTAGAGGTATTGAAGGTTGAAACCCAAGATATATCTAGAATGGATTGTGGCCAATAGAACTATGATGAGCCATATTTTAATCATGTTTAATAAATAAGATATTGTCATCCCAAGTGTGAGTATGTGTGTGGTTATATATTCATACAAGATGAGAAAATGTGTGATCGACCACTTTGGTTTGCCCATATTTCTGAGGATGAAAAGTCATTGAACGATCTAATTGTGTACCCATCAATTACCATAATGATTTTTAAAAATAAATCATAAAGATTGGATCATTGTTAGAAATGATAGATGTGGGTAACGCAAAATGAACCCAAACATGGTTGAAGAATGCCTATGTAGTGATAGTTGCATCAATGTCTTTTTTGCATGCAACCATAATGTCCATCTTGTAAAACCAATCTACCATAATAAACATAGCATCATGTTTTCATCTTGTCATAGGCAATCCATTCATGAAATCCATGTTGATACAATCCCATGGTCTAGATAGAACTATTAGAGGTGTGTGAAGTCCTGGCTTCTAGTTCATGGTCTTGACAATATAACAAGGAATGAAAAACTTAATGTGGCACTGCATATTTGTGTGCATGTGTGGATAGTATAAGTAAAAATGCATTGTAGTTAAATTCTTTACCATGCTAAAGTGTTTAAAGGTCTTGGCATAGTGATCCTCCCAGATGAGTTATTAGTCAGGTGTGTTAGAGGAAACATAGATATGTTCTAACTTGTAGATAAGTTGGGCAGAAAAATATAACACCTACACTTCATTACCTTACATGAGGCTTATGTAAGTTGTTATGAAGTCTTAATTAAATAAGTAGAGAGGAACCTAATATAAAAAATTATGGTCAAGTGTATCCAGCACTACGATGAGCATGTGAATTGGCAGTCAATTAAGGCAATATATGGCCTTGTTGTCCTTCCCTTTCTTATGCTTGATGACAATATGGAATTGATGTAGGTAAGTCATCCATTTTATGTGGTGCACATTTTTTAATTTATTATGTGACTATATGAATTGAAGTGGTTTATGGTCTAAATGAATAGTTGTCTCCTTATTGATAATGCAGTGTCATCACTATTTAATTACTTTCACAATAACATACACTTCATTCTCATAGGTGGATTACCTTTGCACTATTTTGTTGAGCATCTCAAAGTGGTATGTGACCAAATGTCCATGCTACATGAACACTACACTGAGTGCATATTTAGACACATCATTATGTCTTTCAAAGGTTTGTAAATTTTTTGGCATTATGATAATAATCATTGTGTAGAGGCATTACTTAAGTGCTTCAAAAGCACATTATTACGTATATGTTCAGTCAAACTTGGCTTTGGCACATGTGAGTTGGCAAAGTTCCCATGAGCTGTGTGATAAACCAAGGATGAACATGTGGTAGAAGTTAGCAAGTCCAAGAAAAATCCTCAATTCAGTGAGATTGTATGGAGAAGGCCAATCTTGGATCACTTTGATATTTTCTAGATCTACTCTGATGTTAGTGCAATCAATGATGTAGCCCAAGTATTGGATCTGTATAGTGAAAAATGTAGACTTTGCTAAGTTGGCACAAAGTGTCTAAGATGCATGAGATGTGCTACATATGCTCCTTCCAAGTCTTGATAAAGATGAGAATACCATACAAGTAGACAATGATGGAGTTCAATAATGTCTTGAGTAGATCATCCATCAAGAGCATGAAAGTGGATGGTGTATTGGTGAGGCCGAAAGGCATGACTAACCATTTTTACAATCCTTCTCAAGTATTGAAGGTTATCTTCCAAACATCTTCAAGATGGATCAAAACCTGAAGGTAACCTAAATTCAAGTCAATATTGGTGAAATATTATGCACCTTAGAGCTGGTTTAAAAGGTCATCAATGCATGGTAGTGGATACCAATTCTTCACCATGATTTTTTTGAGTACATGATAATCTATTTAGACTTTTTAGGACCTATCCTTCTTAGGTGTAAGGACTATCAGACTCCTATAAGGTAAAGAGTTAGTCCTAATCTTACCTTGGTCAAGAAGCTATTGAATTTGGTACCAAACTTCATCATTCTCCTAAACTAATCTGCAATAGAGTGGGTTATTTAGAATACAAGATCCAAGAACTAAATCAATGTAATGCTTTACTATGTAGTGTTTTGGAAGGCCTTCAAGTTCTATGAAGACTTCACTACTTTGCTCTAGTAATTTATTGAGTTGTATTACTACAATGATGTGTGAGTGTTGTGCATTATCAAGGTGTGCTTTAATTTTGACTGCATAAGTGTATCAGGGTGGACCATGAGTAACATGAACTTCTATACATGTGAGATAAGATTATGGAATTGATTAATAGATACTAAGGTGACTCTGATCATGGGTGCTAATTTAAATAGGTTATAAAATTGATCTTGTGTGTGAATAGTCTAATGCTATGGCTTGGATTGATATGTAGCTTCATGGTCATATAATTACAATCTCCCCAATAGGATGTCTTAAACCTCTAGAGGTATCATATCAAAAGTGACATTATTCTCCATAGGATTGACTTTGTACTAAAAAGTGCATTACCACTAGACCTATATATCTTTATCCTGCTAGAGCCACATTAACAAATATGGATTTGGATGTGTAGTAGTGGTAATACCAAGTTTTTGAGATGTATATTATACAATGATGTTCTTTTGGCTTCCACCGTCGATGATGATGTAGAGATGATGACCCTTCACCCATAACTTGGTATGGAAGAGACATTCATGCTCTTCAAAGATCTCAATCATAATGGTGTTGGTGATCATATAAGAGGCATATAGATCAATATCATACATCAATGTGGGTTTTAATTTAGATTATGTGAGTATGGATTTTTACACATGACATTCAGAATCATTATGAGTTGATGAGTGATGGAGATGGCACCACTTATCACCAAACTTATTCTTCTTGCCTTTATTTAAAGTAGAATGCACTAGAGCCTTAAAAGGTTGAGTAGTCTTTTAGTACATCTCTCCCTTGTAATAATTGTGTTTTTTAATCTACCTAGAAGGCTATAATGTGGATTTATGTGAAGGTTGAGTCTTATGTGCTACATTAGATGAAGAGGTGACATGTTGCTTCATATTTGCCTTGGATTTGATCTTTATAGCATTGAGATATGCTTACCCAAAAACATCAAAATTCAAAAACTCCATATTTACATAAATATAAGGTGAGAGTCATTTTATGTACTTTATCACCTTGCATTTCTAACTTGAGTTCCTGTACAGGCATGTAGAGTAGTCATGAAAAATGTTGATTTAGTCTTCCACAAACTGATCTTTGTACTGACATAGTTGTTAGAACTTGATGTATTCATATTTAAAGTGGTATAGAGGGAAATATTCCTCATTCATCACATCAAAAAAATTATTATAGGATTCAATTAGAACACACTCTAATGTGTGTTGCATGTTGAAGCTCTCATACTATTGAATGGATGGTATGGACATCTTTAGTACTATGAAGGTGATCTTCTCAGCATCAGTGAAAGAATTGATTGAGAAGTACACCTAAAGTTGTCAAATCTATGAATATAATTCTTTGGCATTCATCTTTCCTTCAAATAGAGGAATGTCAAGATTGACTTGAAATTTTAAGGGGGTTTGTTACTAAAATAATTATTGAGCAAACCATGGAGGTGTGGTAGAAGGTGTCAAATTGAGTTGTACCATCAATTCATAGAAGTGGCCAAAAATTTTGGTGTGGTATGCCTATAATGCATTATAAATGAAATTTTTTACCTCGGGGGATACCTCAAGTTACTTATGGGTGTCATCTATCTTAATTTTACTATGATTTTCTTTTATGTATTCTAAAATATAATTGATTGACAAACCTTCCTTATCGAGTTTTTCTCACATGTTTATAGGCATATAAAGGAGTAGAGATACAAGATCTTATACCAATGATCGACAACATGAGGCCTAAGACTAAGCATGTGGGGGAAAATTGAGTTTTGGTTATGTAAAGTGAATGATCAAAGCTAATTTAGAAATAAATAACTAAACACATTCAATGGAGTGAAAGTCTTACATGTAGGAAATGTAACTTCCATTCATTGACAAAGAATAGGAATAACTTGTATAATGTGATACAATGCATGTTTTATACAGTAGATATGTGAAGCATGTTATTTGTGTTATGACTATGTGGAGCATTGAATTAATATGGCTATGTATGTTACATACTTATATAGTTAAAATATAATAATGGTTGCAACCATTGTTAGCTACCAAGATGATAGTTTCATCGATTCATCTTCCAGGATGGATGATGGTTTGTGAACTGCTTAAAACATATGACCAAGGAAAGGTTACATGTGTATGTGTTGTGGAGTCCAAGATTTAGCTAGGCATGTGTGGAGATGAGATATATCATGGGACTATGAGGTGCATGGGGCTGTAAACTAAAAAGAGCATGGGAGTTGGTGAGTTGGCATAGAACTTGTGTGGTGCATGAGTCTACAAGATACAATGTAGAACTACAAAGTGCACTAAAATATAGGCATAAAGAGTTCAAAATTTAGTGGTATTATCAAATTACTATGTGGCATGTGGGACTATAAGTTCAAATTTTATAGTAATGAGTGTGTAGTGTGGGGTGTGTAGGGGTCAGTGCACAAAAGTTAGAGATATGGCATAGGATTTGTGCATATGAATATGAAAAAAATTTGGGTAAGGAGTAAACAATATTAGGTGAGATGTACATACCTTACATAGTATATTGAATGATAAGTAAGCATGGCTATGTGGGAGCTATGCACAGATCATTTAGTGTATCTTCTAGGAGCTAGAAGGGCTTTAAAAGCTTCTTTTGCAAGAAATTTAGGTGAGGATGGAGGGAATTAAATTTTATATTCTTGAGTATGAGGTGATAGGGTAGGTATTATAAAATATGGTATACGGGGGTCATTTTTAGGTGTATGAACCTCTTCCTCTTCTAAATTCCCAACTTATGCTACCAACTCAGCCAAAAATTCCTCTTTTTCTAGTTATATTAATAACTGCATATGATCTTCAAAATTTTCCTCATATTCCTCAAATATTATGGGTTGTGTCTTTGTTCCTATAGTAGAGTTTAATTGCATAGGAAAGAGTATACCTATATGATCTCATTCTCTTTGCATGAAAATCAAGTACCATCATTTTTTTTCTTTGCCCTACCTACATAGAGTTAGTATGGATTGTGTTATTTTTTAATTTTACTATTCTAACTTTTACAGAAAGCATAAAATCTCTTATCTATAAATTAGGAAATTTTTAAGATAGAAATTAGAAATATTTTAATCTATGAATGCAATAAATATTTAAGTTAGAAAGTAGGAAACTAAAATAGAAAATATCAAAGATAATTTCCAAGATTAGAGATTTCCCATGTGTAACACCATTCCCTGGCAATGGTGCTAAAATGATGAGCAGTATTTTACCTACTAGTTAACTTATGTATTATGTGTAACCTAATCCACATGTGTTAGGGTAGCTACTAGTAACCTAAAATAATTATTTCATTAATTGTCAACCCATGGGTGTTTATCTTGATAGGATGATTCACTATATGTGCACACTCAACCTTCTAACTTGACTCTTATCATTTTTAGTCTAGGACTTATGAAAATAAATTATAGAAAACAAAAATACTTGCAAAGGAATCAGACTTGCATGAAATTAATTGACTAAATCAAATAATTGAATTGGAAGATTCCTTAAAACTTAAATAATCACATAATTAAATGTAATTACTCACACACATATTTAAAATCATAACATGTAATTAAAAAAATAAAACAAATTACTTATCTAGACTAACTAGTAGGATCTTTACTTCAAGTCTTCTTGAGGAGGCCCTCCTCTTTCAGCCTTGAGCTTCAATCTTCCTCTTAAAGGAAAAAACATAATTAATTTAGAATGTTTTCTTTATTTATATCATGCAGCCATTAAAAATTGATATAAAAAATTAAAATATCTCAATTAGATTTCTTGTTATGCATACACACTTCTAATCTTAAATAAATTACTAATACCTTCCACATATTTGTTCTATTATATTTATACCAGAGGTTGTGGTTTACATTTATGGCATAACTAGAAATATAAACAACATAGGAATAATGAGAATGTTTAGCCACAAGATACAAAAATTGGTTTGGAGGTTAGACTCTACCCAATAGAACATATTGAATCTGATAGATTATTCACAACCAAGTTTGGTTAGAGATACCCAATAGTAATAATGAGAATGTTCAGCCACAGGAAACAAAAACTAGTTTTGGAGGTTAGACTCTACCCAACAAAACATATTAAATCTGTTAGATTATTTTCAACCAAAGTTTAGTTAGAGATACCCAACATAATCCACTAATAAAGTCAAAGCTAACTATTATAAACTACAAGGGTCTAGCAAGTAGTAGATACCCTAGGTGAGTTAACTTTTTCCATCTTATAGAAACTATGGGATTACTACAGGTTATTATTATTTGTGTTAAATTGAAATGATAGTTGCATAATCTTCATGATGTTGTTATTTTAACTATCATTACATGACTATGGGATGTGCTAACATAAGATCCTTTGGTTGTAGGATACATTGACCCAAATTACTCATGGAATATCCATGTTTGCTTTGACATATATCATAAGAAATAAACCATGTAGCAAAAGATAATCATATCTAATTAAATCACAAATCAAAATATCATTATTATAATAAATATAGTAATATATAACTATCATGTATTTAAACTATTTCAAATAGGAATATACAAGATATAGTCTAAAAAGGGAACAAATTAGGAGAGGTTATAGGTCAGTAATAGGTGTTCAAAACATGCCATTTTTAGGGCTCATCATTCTACACCTTGATATGTGGTTACTTATTTTTATTTGGATATGGAATAACCATTGTACTTGACTCAACTATTTCATAAGTGTGTATGTGCTCAATACGAATGCATTGTTTATGTTGTACCAAACTAGGAATGCCTTCAATTTCAGATTGTATCATTTTTTAAAATTTGAAAGGTTCATCATCAATGGGCATTATTAATAAAGTACCATCATGTATGAATCTTAAACATCTATGAAGTGTAGATGGGATAGTTTCCATTAAATGTATCCAAAGTCTACCTAGAATTACATTATAATGCAATGATTGAGACATTACTTGAAAAGTAGTTGAAACAATTTTTGGTCCTAATGTCACCTCCATTATAATTTGACCAATTGGAGGACTATGTGAATTATCAAACCCTTAGATATGCATAATTGAAGTTTGAATAAAATTAGTGTTAAAGCCCGTGGTGGTTAAAAAATTGATACTAAAAATGTTTAGGCTGGATCCATTATCAATAAGTACCCTTTTAATGCCCTTATTTTGTATTGTCACTTGTATGAACAAAGGAAACTCTTGATCAATAATATATTTGGATAGTAATTCAGTTAGATTAAAGGTAATATGTTTAACATTGTTTTTGATATCTTTCATGATATTTGTAAAATAATCAAGCTCAATATCATTTGAAACCCAAGTTTCATGCAATGTCTCATAGAGGATGTCCGTGTAAACATTAGATTATTTTAAGAGCTCAAGTATTGAAATAGGTCATGTGTATTGATCAATTAGATATAAATGTCATATCCTTTAGATGTTATCATAGGTTTAGGCTTAGGGGCACCTATTTTATATTAATAGGTGGTTGTGTAGGCTGAGCAACCTTACTTATTTGAGTAGTAATAGCATGGATTATATAATCCTATATAATCCATGAGAGAATAATGAGTGTGGGATGGCAATTTTCACTTGAATAAGGATTAGGTAGAACAAATGGCTAAGAACATGCACATTGGCATCTAGATACCCAATCTATAACATTAAAAGAGGACTTATAGAGAGATATCAAATATGTATTTATTTTAACACTCTCTCATTATGTGCATGGATATGATTAATATTTTTGACAAGATAGTTAGTGTAGAAAATAGTAAAAATTATAAGGTATTGGACCATGAAATAATTGATAGATATTTACATGGAAAACATGATTTCAAGATTTATCAATCAGAGATCAACAACAAGAAAATAAATCATAAGGTTGTGTGTTTGATTCACATCAGTTTCACCAAATATTTAACCCTAATTTGGATTGAAGAATCCTACTTGGGAAGATAGGGTTAAGGATATAGAAATGATAGGGGACAAGTTTTAATATCAAATATATAGTAGGAAAATTAATGTGCTAAACTCAGATGTACCATATGCTAAATTTATAAAACTAAGATAGGTTAGTAATGGAAAGTAAAATTATACTATATATGAAAATGAAATAAAAGAGAGTACTTAGTTGGTTTTGATGCTAATGTATATTTGGATCTAGTACAAGAAAAAATTAGGCATGAAGATAGTTCTAGATTAATCATAAGATTATGGGTCCGGTACATCTAGCTCTCTAGACACTTGCATTAGCATGGGGTGGCTACATCGATGCTAGTGTCTAAGTTTGAAACTAGTGTCCTGTATGGAATATCAATTTAAATAGGATGCAACCACCTAGATGTTTCTAGGTTTGGCTTTGACTTCGCTCTGGTGCATTTAAATTTGGGTCATGGATTATCACTCCTATTGAAATGGAAAAACCCTAGATTTATATATTTAATGTGACCTTGGGGGAAAATGGGTTAGTAAGCACATGGTATAGAGCTGACATGTAATGACTCTAATATCAAAGGGTGTTGCCTACATATACAATACTCTAGAAGAGGACATCAAACTCATGTAGTTTTACCCTACGTGTTGGCTTGTGTGTGCATCATGCATTGTGTGTAAAACAAGTATAATAGTGACCTAGCTTATAACTTAGAAAATATGACCTTATGACTACTCCTTTAATACTTAAGACATGTAGTTTGGATTTTACTTGGACTAATATCAAAATAGGGTAGAATATGAAAGCTTTTGGTAATTTGATTACTTCTTGAGTGATATTTTGGTTTGATTTCTAGGTGAGGTGTGAATGAGAGTTGATATTGCATTTATACCAATCCTATAGGGAGATAACTCACATTAAAGCACTTATGTCGACCATTGTAATATGTTTCATTTTCAAATTAGATGGATTTAGGTCACTTGACACTTATGTCAAGGCAAGATAGTCATGTTGATGCTACTTTTTGTCATGAACATTAGTTTCCAAGGAGAAGGAGAGCGAGCACAAGCTCAAAACTTGTAGAGTGTAAGATAAGTACTTTTTAAGCATTATGGCAAGATGTGATGTTTGTGTCATAAATATAAGGCTATTTGGACTAAGATATAGGCCAAGGGACATTAAATATAGTAGATGTGAGGCTTGCAGAGGCAAGGAATGTGTATAACTAAGAAGAATAACCAAGGTTTTAGTTTTTCAAGTGTCCAAGATTGAGGTGCTACATAATCACAAAATATAATGTATAGTATATTACATATTTAACATGTATAATACAAAGGCAATATTAACTATATTATAACTACCAAGGAGAACATTGATAGGTGAACCCATATCATATTAGATGTGGTAGTTGGAAATGGTTTGAATAGTTAATGTCTAAGGTGTATTTAATGATTCCCAATCCCATGATCCTTAGTTGGCACTAAATAACTAGTTGGGCCACATTTTAAATCACATGGTCTAGGAAAGTCAACACATGGTTGTGTTGAGTTGGGGCCTAAAGGAACAAGTGGGTCTATGAGTAGGTTCTAGGAAGTGTATTATAGTATGAGATGTGGAGTACACACTAAGGTGTATAGGTTGTGATCTGAGAAACCATTGCATGAAATTTTGTGAGTAGGCACGAGACTTGTGCATAAGGTTGTGATTAAAATTTGAGCAAAAGAGTGTGCATGATTATGTGAGGGGTGTGATCTCTACATAGAGAAACAAATGAGGAGTGTTTTTAGCTATGTAGAGGCTATATACATATCAGGGTCTCTCAATCTAAGTGATCAGAGGCCAAGAACTAAGTCCTAAATGTTATCCACCACCTTGGACATGTTGTTAGTGTCATTTTCAATCCATAAAGCACTTGAGGTGGAGATATCAAACTTCCCCTTCAACTTTGACAACATTTATTATCAGTGTTTTCATAATCCTAAATAATAGTGAAAACATGCATCCAAGTGGATTTGAGGTTGTGGTCATGGGATCATGTGTCATTTTATTATATATACATGTTCTAATTGATGGACTTGCATTTGGAGGTCTCAAAGGTAGAAATGTCAAATGGAGGATAAAAACTTGTCTCTTCACTATAAAAACATTGTATCTCAGAACCTATTATTGTAGTGTGTGCCATGGATTCATATCTAAGGCTCCATAAACATTCTCTAAGACAAAATTAGAGGACTTAAACATGCACTTGAGGGTTCTTTTATTTCATCCAAATGACTTAATGTTTCTACTTTATGCACATCTAAAGTTAGGCCAAAAAACTATAATTTTTTTGTATTGGGAAGTGTGTTCTAAAGACTAAAATGGGTAGTGGATATTTATATTAGACATGATCTAAAGACACTAATCTTTTATTAAATGTTATCTAACACCCCAGATATGTTGAAAGTTCTAGTTTGAGTTGCAAATCACTGAAAGTGGAGATATCAAACTGCCCCTTCAACTTTGACAACATTTTTTATCAGTGTTTCCATGCTCCTTAATAGTAGTGAGAACATACATATGGGTGTATTTAGAGGTTCTAGTCATGGGATCACATGTCATTTACCAATATAGACATGTTTGAAGTGATAGACTTGCAGTTGGAGATCCATGAGGTGTAAATGTTAGTTGGAGGATAAAAACATGTCTCTTCACTACAAAAGAGTTGCATTTCAAGTCCTATTACTATAGTGTGTTCCATAAATTCATCTTGAAGGTTTCATCAACATACTCTGAGGTGAAATTAGAGAGATTCAATATGCATGTAAGGGTTATTTAGGTTAATGACAAAAACTTATAATTTTTATTTTATGCACATATGAATTTAGATTAAAAATTATAATTTTATTGTATTGGGAAGGGCATTCTTAAGATCAGAATGGGTAGTGGGTCTCTTTATCAGGGATGATTAGAGGCCAATAACCTTGTCGTAGATATTATCTACCACATTGGATATATTTGCAATGCTAGTATTGAGTCATAAATCATTAGAAGTGGAGATATTGAATTGCCATAGCTATAAAATCATATATCACCCTGTAGTCATGAGTGAGGATGTTTACTTTGCTCATTTTTCATGTCATAGGGAAGGGCTTCCCTATTTGATAAAATATTCATCCTAACCTTGTATTAATAATTATTTTTTTATGATATTTACTTATTATGGGGATGTTTTTCTAATAAAAACTTGATGAGATTATTTGATAGTGTAAGTGTGTATATATGTTGAGCCAATATATGATGATAACAGAATAAATAGCTAAATTGAGTGCAACAGAGAGGGATAGAACAAAGTTTAAGAAATAAAACAAAATATACATAACCACCAAAATATTCTAAGGCCTCAGGAGACATGAGAATTACAATATTTCACTACTTCAAATGGCCAAAGAGGAGCTTCTAAAATAAGGGTAGTGATTTAACCTTTTAGGGTTTTACACAAGTAATTATGATGTTTGGTTAAGGGGATAAGATGCCTAAATCAAATAAATATATATGCAATAATTATGTACTAATTTATTATGACCTTTAAATTATTTTGACCTTTTAAAAAAATTAATAGATAGGGGTAAATATAGACTTAGCTGAAAACTAACTACCACAGATGATTTGGGTTCTAAAAGCTGAGATCTAGGTAGTTTTCTATGTCATCAATAAGATTCTAGTATTTTTCTATTCACTAAATAGTAGTGCCCAATTTCGATAGTAGTGGTATCTCTATGTAGTGTCCTCAAAGTTTTTCTAATGTCACCTTTGTGGGACTATTCCTATTTTTTAGGACACCTACACCTATGTCTGTATGTTTTGTTCCTACATGACCAAAACCTCTAGCTCTGTATTATACGTGGAAAACTTGATTTGATGTGTAAAACCCTAATCTCCTTACAACTATGGAATAAGAAATATTTTTTTATGTTATTAAGATGGAATGGATATCCTCAACACCTTATTATGTAGAGAGTCACCTACATACCAATACTCTGAGGAGGGATCAAGTCTGATGTAGTTCTCCCACCTAGTGCTTCATGTATGCGTAAGTGAATGCTATAATGAGAGTGGCCTTGGATGCCTTAAATGTGTTTAAGCTTTGAAATTATTTAAAATGAGACTTATGGATATTTTAGATGGTAGTATGCAAAAATTAGGGTAGAATAGGTATCAAATACCCTAATTTTGCATAACTGTGTCTTTGTTTTGAATATATTTTTCATCTATTTTCCATCTAGTCAATAGAGGTGCATTAGACTTGTACTTATAGAGATATGTTACTTGTGCAGATAAGAAAATATGCTTAGGCTAACCGTTGGAGGGGCACACATTTGAAAATTTATCTATTGGGAAGATATGGGTATAAGGACATTAGTGCCTAGTTGGGGACACTAATTCCATGTGGTTTTAGTGTCCCAAATGTGTGGATAATGTCCACTTGGAAAACTAATAAGCAAGTTGGGTTGGAATCTGGGAAGATAGTTTTGGGACTATGTTAAGACTATATGTAGGTGATTATGGTTGGTTAAATGACTGGAAATGTAAGTATAATTTTCAAGGATAGGTTTATGGATAGCTTAGGGATAAGGTAACTCAAATGACACTCTTAGCATCCAATTACCACTTTTAGGTGATTACAGGTATCAACTCCTTGAAGAAGGAGATAACACAACATCACTTCATGATTAATTGACCCCATTTTCATGATAAAGTAATGAGTAATTTCACTCTTCAAGGGTGAATATGGATCATTTTTCCAATCTATTTAAAAATCATAATTTAGAGCAACCCATTTCATCAAAAAGGTTGTATCATTTTTAGCATTCATATATTGGCATATGATGAAAAGATAAGAAATGGTCACGCTGAGTGTAGTGGAGAGGGAGAGAATAAAGTTTAGGAAGTGAAACAAAATAGATATAACCATAAAAATATAATGCCTCAATATACATGATAATTATAATCTTGAAATACTTTAAAGGGATAAATAAGAGTCTCAAAATAAAGGGCAAAAACTCTATGAGGAAGGAGATAGCACAACATCACTTCATGATTAATTGACTCCATTTGCATGAGAATGTAAAGAGGAATTTATCTATCTAAGGGTGAATATGAATCATCCATGTAATATATTTTATAATCATAATTTAGAGTAGCCCATTTAATCAAAGAGGTTGTATCATTTTTAACATTCTCATGTTGGTATATGATGAGAAGAAAATAAATCGCCAAGCTGATTGTAGTGGAGAGGGAGAGAAAAAATTTGAGGAAGAAAAACAAAAGATATATAGCCACCAAAATATTCCAAGGCCTCAAGATACATGATAATTACAATCTTTCACCCATAGTAGATATAAATAAGTTTCTTCACACACTTATTGAAAAGGCTAGTTGGATTGTCAAAGTAGATGACACTACTTACAAAAATGTAGTATGTATATAAATTTAATGAATACAAAACATGAATAACAAGTCTTAAATGATATGAAACCAGTGTATCAAGGGTATCCACATTAGAATAGTCATAAATTATGTACCCCTAATGGTGTATCCCATCATGAGAGGCACTTCACACTAATATATGACTCTATCTCAAACATTCTACTATTTTCTCCCATATAGTTTTAATTGCAACACATTTTGAAGGATTTTAAGTTAGTTTTAATAATTACATGAAGGAAATATTAAAGATAATCATATCTAAATATGGCCATACAACCATAAAATTTAGTCTCCCCATAATAATTTGAACTAAATTTTACATGGAAAGATAATCACCACAAAACGTGAACACACACACACACACGTGTGTGTGTGTGTGTGTGTGTGTGTGTGTGTGTGTGTGTGTGTGTGTGTGTGTGTGTGTGTGTGTGTGTGTGTGTGTGTGTGTGTGTGTGTGTGTGTGTGTGTGTGTCCATAAAATCCATAAAGTCATACAAAATAATAACATAATAGAATGGGGTGAATTCCATTTAGGTATATAATGCCAATAATGCATACAAAAAATTACATCATCTAAGAACATAATAGAATGTCAAGTGAATGTCATATAGGCATGCAATTCTAAAAATGTGTACATTTTCATATATGCAAACAAACAAGTACATCATATAAGACATCCTACTCATCAAATAGTCTCCCTTTATTTGCCTTCCTCGAAGATGATTCTCCCTAAGATGCCTTGCTCATAGATGGATATCCCTCAAATGCCTTAAATTCCTCCAAATTATTATTGTAGGTCCATCTACACTCATATTTGTCTTGTATTATAACATATTCATATATAAAAATTATTAGAAACTTTACATACTATACATGCTACCAAGTTCATAAATTAATTTTAAACTAATAGAAAAATTATTTAAACATTCATTATCACAATTTTTGTGGTCACATGTAATCTACATCTGATACTCAACATGATCAATGATAGGTCAAGGTGTACCAACATGTGTGTGAAATGGGAATAAAAAATGATAAGGTTCCCTTTTAAATATATGAATGGTATTATCATATGTCATCAAACAAGCTTGTGTACACAATACATTCACATAAGTTAAATTTTCCAAGTATAGAGTAAAATTATTAAAATAAATATATATTTAAAATTTAAAATTAAAATTTAATATATACCTCAGTGAGTGCCTATTTAGATAACATTACAGTAGTAATGCCTATGTTTGTCTCATCCTATAGAGACAGAAGATTCTCCATTGTGGTCATTTAATAAACAATTAATATATAATTTTTAGTTGAGAATAGATCTATATAAATAAATACATGTACATGTAATATAATATTAATGAAAAATTACCTTTGTATATGTAAACATTAACCTAGTAACATCAATAGATGCAATAGTAGATGTCCCATAGACTAGATGTGAATATGTAAACACTAACTGACTAAGATCAAAAAATACAGTAGTAGACCATAAATATTATGGCACCGTCTACTCTTGAAACATAAAAAATTACATATATATTATTGAATTTTTGTGTAAATTAATTTTTTGATTTTAAATACAAATATAACTAAAATTTCACATGTCAATATATAAGATACTTGCATATGTCTAGTCAATGTTTGCACACTTGTGCCAAAAACTCATCACTCAAAAATATGTCATCTAGGCCCTCAAAAGCACCACCATCATCATCTAGAGCTCCAGTGCATGTAACAACATAACATCTACAATAGTGAGGTTGGGTATGCAAACTAGGTGGAATATCCCCATGTACACCCTCTCCAACATCAGTCTTAGAAAGCCTACTCATATGTTGAATGAGTGTATCAATAAGTAAACTAATCACATGTAAAGCATTACTATCCATGACCTCCTTCACTATATAGGGGATCCAGATCTGAATGAAGTGGTTTTTGGGTAAGTACTCTTATAGGATGATTAGGCACAGGATGTGCACCTAGTCTATCTTGTGTATATCCTTTCCCTTGATCCTAAAACTATGAGTATTCAAAATATTTGGGAATATCATTGAGGAAAAATTCAAAATAGAGTTTCCACAAAAAATAAGATGGAACCTCATGGTTGTTACAAGGTAGGTAATTAAACACCATCGGTCTAAAAAATTATCTGTAATCAAATTATGTTGGCGTCAATGGATTGGGAACCATTTTGTGGATAGTTGAAAAGGTGTATTGGTTGTTGGATCAATGAATAAGGCACAAATTAGGTTTTTGATATTTTTTGTCTTTCACCTCATGTATTGACAATTTATCAATATAATAAACCCTACATCTATCCCCATATTATGTCTATCTATCAGTTTGACTCATTATCAAGTTAACTTATCCTAGTACTAACTTTAGGGTATTATCTAAATAGGTGATATGGGAATTGGTTGAAATGGGGTCCCTCACTCTCCTAATTGTTTGTTCAATTTATATTTTTTTCTCGACTATGTGTGCAGCCAAATCATCCTAAATGCCTAGGGGTCTTGTGATATTTTAGGAGGTCTAAGATCATTAGGAGGGTTAAGAAAAGGGTTAGGATGAGTGTTATTAGGATATTGTATTTCACTTGAATGGGATGTTTAAAAAAAATAGTTTTAACAATAAAATAATGTAAATAAAAAATTTGCTAAAATCTAGTGTTAATAGGTTTGGTTTTTACTTGCTTACCTCCCCTTTATGGTGGCATTACCAATTCATCGAGGTGACGGGGCGATGGTATTGTGTTTTATCCTCCTCCAAGCACAACATGAATGTAGTATTTTGAGTATAATGTCAAAATAAATAATAAAACAAGTGAGAATGAGAATGGTCATGGGTTTGGGTCTTTTTATTTATAGAAGTTATAACATGTATGCATTATGTATAATATACATAATGTGTACGCTTTATGGTTCAATTTTTTTTAATCCTAAATTCAAATAACATGTATGAATTATAGTTATTATGTGTATGCATTATGGTAAGATGTACATGAAATTTTCCATCAACTTTGTGCACTTACTTTTTTATTATAGTTAGCTTAGTTATTATGTTTTTATGTTCTTTCATGAAGCACCATCCCATGTTACACTATTGTGCCATGTGATTAACTTTGGGTGGGGCATATTTATACACATAATATTTTTCACTTTTATCATTTACTTACACTTTTTGTTATAACAACATGTCAAGTTTCAATATCCCTAAGTACACGCCTTAAAGGGTGCACTAAGAAATGAGTGGGTAGGACTTTGGTGATTTTCAATAGATATTATTAATTATTTATGATTCTCATACCCATTATATCTTCCTAATATTTTATCCCTTAAGTTATCTCCTGCCATATTACACCCTCCAACTATATCAGTACCTATATTTCCTATTACATTGGCCCAGTCTGATGTATTATTAATTAACACTTATCCCTTACCTACTACATCAATTTGACCAATGTTATTCTAAAAAATTTGGTGTAACCTTAATAACTATATCATCCTATAAATTCCAAACATGTCTATGAAACCTTTCTAATTATAATGTCCTAGCTAACGTAGTTTGAGTTTAGTTAGAATGTTTCAAACTACATTGAGTTGGTTGATGGCATCAATTTAAATTTTGAGATGGATTAGGATCATTGACCAATATAAATACAAGTCACCGTTTCATTCCAAAAATGAGAGAGATTCATTTCAATTGTTATTTCTCACACTTTTACCCTATATCTACACTTAGATGAGTTATTTCTTAGGATTTTATCTTAAAGGAAAGCTTGCCTTGTGGAGTCTTGGATTCGTTAGGAGGATTTATTTTATCTTAGATCTTGATTCAACTTTTGATAATTTTATATCCACAAAAATATATTTCAAATCACCATCGGACAAGGGGGTTATTGAGGATCGATATGTCCTCTTCAAGGTAAGTATATTCTGACCTTAAATCTTTTATTTAGTATATGGAAGTTGCATAATTACTTGGATAATTAATATATATCTCCTTGTTTAATTTTTCTCTACACTTATACTTAGTGTGGCTATAATATTTTTTAAACTTTTAGATTATCTACTTTTGGTAGCCTAGGCCCCCATTTACATACCATGGCTCCTTATCCATTTTAATATGTTTTATAACCCTCCCCCTTACTTAAATTATTTGTTTGTAATATTATACTATTTACAATAAGAGATATAGTTATATTTATTTCATGGTGTTATTGACCTAAAGGATTTGGAACCATTTCCTTTGACATTGTGTTGAATGTGTTTCTCTTGTTAGGTTTATAGATCCATTTATTCACATCTTTAATCATTGATTATTATTGGTTCTCTTTGATTAACCTTATCTGAGTCTAGATATTTACTATATATGATAGTTTCATGCTAATATTAACCCATTGCATACCCTTGTGACCAAATTTATATGTCTACATTCCCCCCCCCCTCACCTTTTCAAATAATGAAATTACTCGAGTAAATAAGGTAAAATTAAACCTAATTGTGTATAACACACTTTGTTTTTGAGAAGATATTCTAATTATGTAGGGCACTCCAAATTTATCAAACCATACAATAGCACATGAAGTAGTCATTTGTCCATATTTGAAATTTTGAAAAATCTAAAACTCTAAAATTAAAAATTGAAAAGAGAGCATGGAAGGAGTACATCTATATGGATATATAACCATGTTGCTCTGTAACCTAAAAATAATGATGGATAACCATGCCACGTTATTGAATCACTTGGAAAATTTGAAATATTATAAAATTAAGAGTGATCAAGACCCAATTTTTAACAACTAAGTAATCCCTTGATTTGGAAAGATGTATATCAATTCTCATGAATGGATAATAGTACCCAATGTACCAATCCAAAGAATGTGGAACATAATTGTTTTGACATAAGTGATGTCAAGCCCATTTAGTGTCACTAAACTCAAATTTACACCACATTTAATAAAATATGAAATAATATAATGTGTTTTCTATAAGTAATGCCAAGGTTGTTGAGTCTCACTACACTTGAATGTACATTATCCGTAACAAATCAAATCACACCATTACATATGCATCTAGATTATATTTTCATGATTAAAATAGAATCAATAATATTCATACCCCCATCATGACCTACATACCAATATATTTTAATTATTTCACATTTGATATTGTTAATTTAAACTTTGAAAATGTGCATGAATAAGCATCATGCCTTTGAAACTTCAACTTTGAACTTTTAAAATGTATATAAACAAGCATCATGCCTTTGAAACTATAAATTTGAACTTTGAAAATGTGCATGAAAAATAATCATGCCTTTTTAACTTTTAAAAATGTGCACGAACAAGCATCATACCCCCTAAATATGCATCAATGATATAAAATTACACAAACCTATATGCTCAATTGTAACTGTATTTTTAACCTATAATTGTTTTTCATCTTATACTTATTTTACATATGTATTCAAGTGTGTGTGATTATGTACTTTTATTCTTTGAAAAATGACTTCATATTCATGTCATATGCCCCCATAATCTATATCAATATGTCAATATATGTTACGTGTTTAATTTATGGATTACTTTAAAAAATTTAAAACATGTAATCTATTATAAAATATGATATTTGAATTACTTTGAATCTTTGAATCATGTACTTTGTATCTTTGAAATTTTTAGCCTATCCTAAATCTATTTGTTTTAATTCATGAAGGCGTAGATCTCTAAGGCAAGCACACTATGATGCCCCCTTTTGAGATAAGGGATGTATTCTACAAATCAGTTATCTTAAAATAAGATTTAACCATATCATGTTATAATGATTAAATCATGTAGTAATATGTCAACAAGTGGAGATTATATCATCAAATTAATGTAATTATTGTTGACAAAATGTATCTAAAATATTAAATTTGAGGCATAAAATTGTCATTTCTAGATAGATATAGAAATGAGTCATGTAGTAAAGTAGACATACTTGAAATAGAATATGTAGTGAAATTACATGATATAGATCATGGAACCACTAATAAAGCTCAATAAGCACAACACAATGTCATGCAATGTCACACATAAGGCCAAGGGTCACATACAAGGGACATACTCAAATGTCTATTCAAGAAAAAAATTTCAAACATAGGACCAAGTATCATAATAAATGGACTTGTTATATATCTTAAAATAAAGTATTGCACACATAAGACCAAGGACCACATGTAATGAACATGTTCAAATGTCACACATACCCAACAAACACAAGGATAAGGACCTTAATCAAATGGATGTGTTCAATTATCACACATGTCAAAAAAATATATCTTAGATATTTTCAAGCAAATTTTACACACAAGGTCTAAGGATCACACATAATAAACAAGTGATGTCTAGATGATCACAAGAAAGTAACAACATCGAAGGATCATTGTACAAGTTAAGACTAGTCTATTCCATCTATATGTATCAATGGCATATCATAAAAAAACTTTATATTTATGTAACACAATGTAAGATATGATAAATTAGAAAAAAACTTGTAAGATATGTTTCTTAGCATGGAATTTGAGGTCATAGATAGATATAACATGTTATAATGTAACCTTTAGAATAATATGTCACTAGTACTGGCATATAGAAGGGAATCTAGCATCTAATAATTCATGTAGATATGTATGTCCTACATCATGTTCATATACCTCATCAAATGCATGTGTCTGAAGAATAATATGATATCTACCAAAATATGTGATAAATAACATGTATAAAGAACTAAACTAGCAACTTGTGTCATTCTCAAGTCCTTATTTTTTATTTTTTTAATATATATGTATGTATGTATGTATGTATGTGTGTATTTTTGACATATTTGATTTTTTAAAATTTGTTGACATATTTGTTTTTTTTTTTTTTTTTTTAATATTTTTGAAATGTAACTAGCCTATGATCTCATCAATGGGAGGAGCATAATTTTTCTTGTATCACATTTATTAAATATGACTTTTTATGGATGAAAAGTACTACACGTAGATGAATTTGAATCTAAAAATGCATCACTTGATGTAGAGTAATTATCATGATTATTGCTCATATAATATTTTGAAGGAATGTGTAACTCGAGAAGATGTAGGACTTGGGAAGTTTGTTGTGTAGGAGTAAAAATCCTCATTGTTTGTGTTCGTTGTGGAACATGTTAAAATGTATGTGGTATTGCATTAGGATGTACTATATAAGGTTTATATTTCTTATAAACTTAAGTAACTCTTTGATATGAAATTTCATGTCTAGGAAGGTGTATGACTTTCCTTTATACTAACATTATAGAAATATTTTATATGCATGCAACAAATGATTTTGCACTATGTTCTTGAATAGGTTCCACAACCAACTATGGCAGTGGGGGGGAGGAAGAGGAGTTACCACTAACTATAGAGGGTACTCATATCAACTTATAAATTTGACCTCTTTATTAAAATGTATATACTTGAGACAAAAATGGAATTTTTATGGTATTATGCATAGCTTCTACATCTAAGGGCATCATAATAACATATTAAGGACCTTTGTTATTGGTAAGACTAAAAATGGAGTAGCTACTATTATTTAATTGACTTGGAGAGGTAGCACTATATACACAAGATTATTTTTGTATGTCCATTAACTACTTTGAGTATTATTGATGCATCTTTTAAATCTTGTTATTTTTATCCAACATTGTGAATAAGTGTTATTGTACATGTATTTTCATTGACACATTATAAATCATGACATTGGGTATGGATTTATTTTCATATAAGCATGAATAAAGAATCAATGTCTATTTGAGTCATCATCATTGATTTCACTATCATCAAAAATTATCATAAGACATGGTGTTGAGGTGTATATAAATGTACCAATAATATCATCTATTGGATGTCCATATGTATTAAGAGGAGGATGTGAATTATACATAAGATGAACTTTTGAATTGTCCATATTTTGTGTGGTATCATGGTTTGAAAATGGATTACTAAATATTTTCCAGCTTTGCATTATCATTTTATTTTGGTCTATATTTTATTATGGGTGTGCTTATCTCAATGGTATTATCATCGATAAGATCTTGTATCTTATGCCTTACCTTAAAACACTTGTTTGTAGAATGTCTAATACATATGTGGTAGTCACAATATGTGTTACTATCAAATCCATTATGTTGAGGTTTGGTCATGTTAACCTCTAATGGTGGAGGGTGAGATATGAGATTACAATCAAGTAATTTTTATAAGACATGAGGAGGTTGTGATAACCTTGCAAATTACCTCCTTGGCAGAGCTGTCAATTGAAGTTTGTTTATTGGTTGTGATACTACATTGAATGTTACTTTTGTTTCATTCTTACTTTCATTAGATTTGACCTTGTAATTTGGTTTGATTTGAAACTTAATATTTGAAGTATATGAAGCATTTGGTGCATATTTTAGCTTGTTTAACGCTATGAGCTTGACCTCTCTTTCTTTGACTCTATAGCATAATTCATCAAAAGATTTGAATTTTTTGAATGTGATAGACTCATGGACTGGTGATAACAAACTTTGTGTGAATATGTCTTATAATTTATCATTTGCCATATAATTTTTTATCTTATCTAGCATAGTTTTGTACTGAAGAAAATATTAATTGATTGGCTCATTTGACCCTTTCTTGAGTTTTGTAATTTGTGTATAAGAGAGTATTTATCTAATGTGGATAGATAAGTGTGATATAAACTAATCTCCCAAATGAGTGGAATGAAAAATCATAAAACCATTGTAAAACATAATATTGAGACTTCTTGGGAAGAGTTTGGTTATTAATTTGTCATTTTAATCATAATCCAAGCATGTTACATAGAATGATCAAAGTTCTTATTCAAGCTCACCTTTACCTTCATAGAATGGTAGTTGAGGAGCTACAATGGGTAAGAGGATATCACAGGTGCAAATAATTATTAATCAAAGGATGGGAGTCCATTGAATGATAAGCTTTAGAGACACCTTACTCTAATTTTAACACTTTAGCATGTAAGGCTATAATAGTTTGCTCAAGAGAGTATGCATTAGGTGAGGTTTGTGGTATACCATGTGTAGTAATAAGAGGAGTTATGTATGATGCATGTGTATAAATAGGCATAGGAATCTATTGGAAACCATGTAATGCCCCCATATATAAAGATGATGACACATATGTAACTAAAGGTGTCAATATAAGAATAGAAGCAATATTAGAAACTAGAATAATTAAAAATTGGAGGATTAATAACTCTAAAAGGCACCTATTATTGTTGTGCTTAATATGTTGCAATCTTTGCTTGATGTGCAATATTAGATGATAGGAGTAATTAGATAACCTTGTCCACTTGTTTAAGGCATTATCAAAGTTCCTGACAGAAATTTGATAAATTTGACTTTCTTGGGATCTACTTCATTAAAGATCATTGGGATAAATTATATTGGAACTCTCATAGTTATTTTACCTAGTTTCATTATTTTGATTATCATGTTCATCACTAACATCATCTCCAATGTTTACATAACATTGAATACATAAATTATCATATTGATTAAAGGTGTCTATAGTATCCATTTTAGAAGATACCAAATGAATTTGAATATGCTCTATAGATATTCCACTTAATCTATAACTACATCTTAGATGAATATAAGAGATAAATTTGATGAGTGGCATGCAAAGATGTAAAAAAAGAAAAGTGGGTATAACTATGCATGGTGTGTTTGCTTTGTAAGATCTTAGATTTATTGATCCCAGTCATAAAATAATAAACATGGCCTAAAGGGGATTAACTACAGAGGATTCCACGATCCCATATCCACAATATCCCATCTCTAGGGTACATTGAGAGTAACTTACTGAGGATAATAGTTTAATAATGAACTATATGAACAAACAATTGAAGGCTTACTATGGACAAAAATTAAAACTTAAGAATTTTTTATATATGGTGATGTACATGGAAACTAAATTCTATATATAATGTTGTCTAATGACTTAAGTATTGTGTCAATACCCCTCACACTATGGCTGAGATAAAACTAAAGACTGCTTTGCTTAAAATGACAAATCCTATTAATTTTAAAATTGCCGAAACAGAGTTTCTAGGAAAGTAAGAAAAGAAATAAATTGAAATTGAAAAATCAAATCAAAAGATGATTTTTATGTATAGAAATTAAAAATTAATTTGAAACGCTATGACAAAAAAAAGAAGAGTAATGCTAAAAAAAATATGGTTTTACTAATATGTTTTAACCTATCTTTTATTTAACATTAAATATGTTGTACTCATAAGTGTAAAACTTGAAAGATATCAAAATGCTAAATATCTATAATAATTAATAATTCTATTTTTAGAAATTTATAATTATGGAAAACTATGATTTTTATAAAAACACTAAGAAGAAATGTACTTAACTTAAATTAAGATTGTATTGATTTCTTTAGATTTCTAAATGTGGAAATTAGTAAATGATGATTGTGCATACTCAATATTGAGAATAAAAATTAAAACTATTTATGGATAGGTCTGAAATCCCTCAATAATAGTGTAGGCCAATCATGTATGTTAACTATAGACTTATCCCAATTGACTATGACTAGTGATTGATAAAAAAAGACAAAAAAAGTAGGGTTGTGATAAAAAAGGATCATGGACAAAATTTGAGAATATTCTTCAATGAAACCATGTTCCCTGGATAATAGTGCAGTTCAATCATGTCCATTGACTGTAGACTTATCTATGTTGACTTGGATGAAAATATGACTGTTTCACCTTATATGATTATGTTTATTGAGTAGGTTGAGATATCACTATTTTTTTATGTTGTGTGGAATTCATCATTTTCCTTATTTTGTCTTTTAAACCCTAAGGCACATTAAAATGTTGAAACATACAAAAAAAGAGGGGAATGTAATGGGTTGAGTTGACCCCAATCACCCCTTGATCATTGATCACTATCTACATATCCAATACTTCAAAGATGTAAATCAAGCCCACATAATTCTCTCACCTAGGATGATTATGTAATTTTACTCCTTGACTATATATATGCAACTAGAAAGATGCATTTGATACTTGACAATGATAAATTTTAACTTGATTTTATCCTTGGCTCATGGTTGTTCCTTGTGAATGATCTTGAATTTGAGAAGAATACATAAAAAAGTAAAATGTGTAATAGTGTATAAGTACTTAATAGAAAGTGCCAAGCTAGGAACCAAGTGGGGATAATGAACGACATTTTATGTGTATTTATAGAAAAACCTTTTGATAATTTTTATTAACTAACCTTATGAAACATGTGAGAAGACCCAAAAGAATGTTTCAAAATTTAGAAACTAGTTGTTATTTGGTGTAAGACACGGTCGATCTAGGTGCATAGGTTACCTATAGAAAACCTATCCACCTAGCATAGACCTATCTTAGAAAATCACATATAACTTTCCTGGGTTGGAGACAATCTAAGGGTGGTATGAAGTAGTTTGAGCATTTGACTTTGAAATTTTTGTGTAGTAACGATGACAAATAGAGGGTCAATCCCACATATAGATAAAGGGCTTAGAATAATGGTGAATAAGAATTGTGTATTTGGGTGCAAATCATGTGGTTCGGGATGTGTAAAAATTTAGCATTATCATTTACCTATGACCAAATTGATGTATCTATAATATCTTATTTTTTATAAATAAAAATCAACAAAATGGATAGGTTATATATGTTAAGACCTAAAATTTATTTATCTATAAAGATTATTTAATTAAATTCAAAATTACACACATCAACTAGTGAAATAAAAATGAATATCTTATATATAAACATATTTTAAAAGGTAAAATAATAAACATCAAGTTAGAAAGTCACAATCATAAATTCAAAAAGGCAGAATTTAACAAAAGGATAAATTTGATGGTTTGTATAGTAAAATCAAAACTAATATATTATATTTTGAAAAATTATAATTTAACTAAATAATATTGACATGCAATATTTAATTCTTTAGGAAATTTTTCAAGAAACTTTCCTAAACATTAAGAACTTCGAGTTTTTATAGATGACCCATGAGACAAGGTGACAATGTGAGTCAATTTAAATGAATGCCTAAAATTCTCAAGTTCATCAAACTCATCATAGACTAGGGTAGTTTGTGAAGAATATTTTCAAACCAAATAAATTTTAAAAATATATTATGATCTCAAATTCACTTAAATTTTGAAAAAAAGATATTTTTCAATTTATGCTCAAATGCAAATCTGATTTCTCCTCTTAAATTTTTATCTACAATTTGTTATTATAAAGGTTGAGTTTGGAAAAAATGAAATGTTTGTGTGTAGATTTTGGGACATTGAATAGAATAATATATCTAGGATTCTACATAATGTCATTATAGTCTAGCTTTAGGTTATCATTCTTTGAAAGCACTTCCACTTGTACTATTTTGATAATTGAATTCTTAACCTCGTCCATGATCTCTGTTGTAGAATTATTAATTATATTATCAAACATTTGGTAGACTTATTATAGTTCTATGATATATTTTTACACTTATTTCTCCTTTTATAAAATTCTCTTTGCCTTCACCCACATTTTAACATACCAACCTTAGATATAACATCAAATGTAATATGTTTTATACTACTCTAACAAAAATAAACTAGGTAGACTAGAAATAACACATTTTTACATGCAAAATTTAATTTATATTTGTGTGTAAATTAATTTTACCAACCTTTGCAGACTGGTAGAGATTATCATTCATGTCAATAAGATCAAGAAAACAATCAATTGTTTTTATCTTCCATGCTAATTCTAAGTCAATTTTGGCCAATGTATTGAGCAACTGCTCCACCACTATAGGATCTAGTCATGTTTCTCCTCCATTTATAAATATATCATCAATGAGTAAGCTTAGCCAACATGTATAAACTTATATGTGTGCTAATGATCATGCCACTATTAATAACTTTAAAAACTTGTTAACCGCATCTCCCCTCACCATCACCATTTATAGCTAATTAGGCCATTTGTTTTTTATGGGCCCACTGCCATGTACTAGATGATAAGTCATCTGAAATAACATTACCATTAATTACCATGTATCATTTTCCCTATCACTCACATCACATTGGCATCCACTTCCACACAACATTTGAAAGTCAAACTACACATAAATTCATGATTTACATTTGCATCAATGATTTGAAATTTTAAATAATCATTTAGGGATGAGCATTTTTTGGTATGATTGTGCATGGTGGGAATTGGGCATCCCATGAACCCATACCATGTGATAGGATAGGATCTAATGACCTCATTCTCTACCTTTTCATATTTGATCTTTGTTGTGCCCCAAGTGGAAGGAAAAATATTAAGCTTGAGTCTAGCCAGAAGGAAGAAGCACTGGGGTGTCTTCTAGATTAGTGTTCTTCATAAATTTGTATTCACAACTAATATGTTCCATTAGATGTTTTTCCCCTCATTATTACACATTTTCCTACATTTTATAGTGATCAAATGTAGCATCCTAGGATGTAATAGTGGTTAATGATATAATGGTCATATCCTAGAATGTTGGAGGCTTGTGATTTATTTGATAGAATGTGTCACTAACCTTAATTATTTTAACCTAGGAGCGTGACCTAAAATATGAATATGCTCAAACTCTATTGGAGGTTATAAACTCTAATTTTTATTTCTTGTCATTCCTCTACTCTTTGTTTAATCTAGCTCTATGATCTACAACTAATCTTCCAAAAACCTAGTCCCCTTAACATCATGAATCCAAAGCTTTGATTAAGTGTGGAAGCATTAATATTTTTTTAAATTAAGTTGAGAAAATGTAATGTGAAACATTAATAAATATATTACTTTTTCAATTTTACCATATTTATTTTATTGTTGTGCAGTTTATGTTGTGTTTTTGAACCTATGTGTTTTTAGTTTTTTACCAACAAGAAAATAGTTCATGTTTATAACTAGATTGTAAATTTTATATGGTCAACAGCAAGGATTTTTTAGGTAAATTTTTTGGTAGTACTATATATGCTTCCATGTATTCATGACATAAATATTTCCTATTATAAGTAACTATTCATGCTACAATTGATTATGTATTTAACTTGACTGTATATTCATGAACCTTTGTTTATCTAGTTACAAATTTCATAAGGATGGTTTACATTAAGCATATGGATAGCAATCTAGAGTTTAATAGATAAAGATTTGTGATTTAAAACCTTTTTTATCTTTGTTAATGAGAGTGAATCCAATATAATAGATTTAACATAGGTCTATAACTAGTTTAATTTATCCCTTTTTTATTATATCCTTTATCAAGGTTTTTAAATCCATCTATATTATTTAGCTAATACATAGTTTCTTTGCAATCACTTATGCTTGAACTTTGAGGTATATTCACTATGTTTTGATTCCCATGAAGTTTGAGTATCAGGTGATCATAATCTTAAATAATTTTCACTCTTGTGTGGTCTAATTGACTGAATAATGTCAAAAATTTATCAGGATTTATTCTTCATTCTTTGTTTTATTTTCTAATCCCACATCCTCTATGATGTAGTCATAATTAGGTGGTACAATGAAGGATGAATTTATATTGTGTAGCCTACATAAACATGGGCATGTACATAGTCTTATTGAAATGAAAAACAACAAAAACATTTATTTCATAAAATGAGAGATTATAAACACAGCCTTACACACTCCGATAAATATTTCTTACAAAAAACTCACAGTATTATGGATAAATTTTTGACATTGTTCAGTCGAGTAGCCCGTATAAGAGTGAAAAAAAATTAAGTTTTGAATCACTTGATATTCAAACTTCATATAAATTAAAACATAGTGAATATGTCTCAAATTTCTCAATTTATATCTTTATTTTAGTCTTTTTAATTTGTTCTGCAACTCCCTTTGCATCATGGTTTCTGTCTGAGACATCCTTAAGGTGATTAAAAATTATCCATCTAGCATACATAATCCATCAACATAATCATGGAATCATTAATTTAAGATAAGTATTCATTGGTTTAGTTTCATAGTTAGTCATGGTATTATTCCATGTTTAATTTTTGGTATCTTTCAAATGTCTTTTTATACCAAACTACAAAAGTGTTGATGATGGATGAAACCTTACCATCAAAAGATCAAATTTAATTAGCCTTCAATTAAAAAAATAGACATGTTAAATTTAATCTATATTATCTTCAAATGATGACTTCATATACTAATTTGATTATAGTATGCACTATCCACTTGAGTTGGATGCTTAGGAAAACATAGCTAATATGGGGATAAAAGCTACTAGATAAAATGATTAAGCTTTGGAAACTACTAAACATTGGAGTACATTATGTGAATCGAAGAACATAATTATTTAATGTGGTTTTTTAGATTACATTCTTAAAGTTAAAGAACCCAATTTTTAGTGCATATGATGTGTGTGGTTATTAGTATTAAAATCCTAGCTTCTTGTGTAAACCATAGAATGCTACATCTCTATCGAATCAAAGACCTCAAAGATGTTTTTGAATCTTATAAAGTTATTATCTTCTAATTTTTTTAAAACCTTGGTAAAAGAAATTATATGAGTATTTCTAACATAGTTAAAGCTCATTTTAAATAAGTGGGACTTTATCTTGTGGTAGGATTATAGATTCTTCTTTTTTATCCTTTCTTCTTGTCTTTAGACAATATATAACATTTAGCATATAGATATCTAGGTAGACATGTTTTGCTACTTTATATATCTTTGGAGTCCTATAGTTGATTTGTTATTAAAGTAATGAAAGTCAAATATGTTTTTACACCACTTACATGAGACCTATGGTTTTGAATATGTATTAATAAAGTCTTTTCCACCAATCCTATGTGCAATATATTACTACTTGGGTTTCAAAACTAAAACCATCTTTTTTAGCCTCTTTCAGGTTAGGGGGTTGAAAGCTAGAAGCACTTTGTGTTATGTTGATAAGTATTGAACGTATATCATGACATGTGAAATGAGATGTAATTATGTTGTGACATATGAAATAATGGAATAATATGAACATAGAATGATTAAGGAACATGAGGAACTATGATAATTCATTTGGGAATCTATAGAAGTTTAGAGGACTATGGAAAACTATCAAAGGGGTCAGATGGGATTTTGGTTCGACCCTAGTCCATTCCCTAAACCTTTTAATATGTATTATGCATATAACTTGAAGATATAAAAGAATAGACCATTAGATTTTAAATATATCTTTATTCTTAACCCAACCAAGATTATAACTTCACTTTTGAAGGTAACTTCTTCGAATAAAAATTGTAATCTGATTGCCATTTTTTATTTGCATGTGACATCCCATAGTTTTAATTTTTATTTAGTCCACTACATGTCCAACACAAACCATCACTACATTGGATCTGTATACGATTGTATGGATGAATTTTTGTAATAGTTTTTTAGAACTTTTAAGATATTTCATAGTTTAGACCTTTTGGGGGAGCTCCTCTACTCCCTTCCATCTGTAATGGATGTGAAAAGTTGGTTAAATTATATTTATTCCTTTTGTATTTCTATATGTATTCCAAATATATGATGAATGATCTAGAAAGAAATGATTTATGGCAAGTGATATATGTTGTGGTCGAATAAATTGTATTTAATTTTATATATCACCCTCGATAGTGACTTATTTAGTTCAATTCTTATTTGTTGAACTTACTAGTTATTACATCAATTATTTTATGAGAAATAAATTAGTAGTCAATCCTCATTATAGGCATGCCATGAGTTCAGATGTTCCCATAGAATCATAGGAGTTCCTAATAGGGTTTCAAATGGTACATGCACTAGTGGGGTAGGATTTCCACTAGGTCTGGATAGCCACTCTATGGCAACCAATATCTTATAATGGAATCTTGGTGGGAATTCAATTATTTTCTAAATATAAATGTAGATGAGGGGAGAACACATGTACCTTAAATTATTCTCCTTGTATAGGATAGGAAAAAATTAATATTCTTTTTACATTTGTATTATACTTAATATTTGTTAACTTTGCATCCACTTTGTCATTTTTTATGTCGTGTTTAATATTGTAGTGAGATGAGGTAGAGAGAAGTGAAGTGAAGGAAATGAGGGTGTTCATCATCCATGTAATGAGTTTGTGTCCTAATATGTACAAGAATTTTTGGCCATATATCTGAATTAGGCAATAGTGGACATTAAGTAAAGTGAATGACTATGCCCAAAGGAATTGTTATTATACTTTTATTTTTCACTAATGTTGATCTAATATTCTTTATTGATCCTTTTTATAGGAATGAAATAGATCAAGCATAAGAGCCCTAAGTTATTCTTTTATAGAGTAATGTTGTTGGAAATGATTAGTGATTTGGATGGAGATGAGGTCACACCGTCAAAATCATTATGAGCCATTTCTTTGAGGTTTGATTTTCATGTATTATTTGGCAAACCAATAGGTTTATTCCTTCTGTTGATGTGTTATTCTTCATTTTCATCAAGATTTATAACTTTGATAGTTTAAAATGTAGGTGTCTTCATGGTAAGGTAACATATGCATATAATTGCATTCATTGCTCATCCATTTCTACTTTTTTTCCTTGACATGAGATTCCATGGCCATGACATGAACATCGATATTGGCTTCCATCTACTACCTTGGACATAATTTTATATATATATATTGACATTTAGACATGACATTTCAATACTAGTGTTTCATTTATGCATTGTGTTGGTTATAAAGTGTTTCATTTATCTATGATTTAAGTAATGCATTGGTGGTTAATATTGAATTTAGTGATATATTACACGATGATGCATGGTTAAATGTTATGATGATGATCACATGTAATAATGCAATCATGTATA
The DNA here is from genome assembly GCA_037957365.1 of Torreya grandis. NCBI lineage: Eukaryota > Viridiplantae > Streptophyta > Pinopsida > Cupressales > Taxaceae > Torreya > Torreya grandis. Next base: position 265,404 of record JARHVA010005750.1, read on the forward strand.
TATGTATGATATGCAATGATGTTGACAAGTAATCTATCATGTTCACATGTTTACCTTTTTATATTTTTCAATGTTACAAGTTAGTGATCAAGTGCACATCTTTGCATGTCACTATGTATGTTGAAAAGTAACCATGGTTGGATTGAGTGCACTATAACATTTTGTGCATGACTTGTCTATTTTCCTTCCACTTATCTCATTTGATGTCTTTCTTTATTCAAGAAACTCACACAACACTTGAACAAATGTCTATGTATTATGGTTCGAGGAAGAGGAAGAGGGGTAAGAAGGAATACAACACTTAAAAAGATCATAATTAGCATGCTAGAGGCACATATTCATGGTATTATATGTTGGTTTTTATTGTTTGTAATTATTTGTGGGCATCTTATAGCTTTTGTGTTGTGGTTTATTATCACACCTACACAATATTGATTTTGTAGTTATAAGCCTAAACCAATAACTATTGTCTAACTTTTGTGGCTACCTTGATAAAAATGGCTATAAAATGTAACAATATTTAGAAGCCAAACATGTTGGATGAGTGTCATTAAGTCATATAAATACATATATTATCAATAAAATAACTACTATCAAAAGTCATCATGCATGCCCTTGTCCTCAAAAATCCATTTGGTTTATTATAAAGCCATGACAATAGTTTTTAACAAAGCCTTCCTTATAATCTAAAATTAATTGATTAATGGGTAATCTTTCCACAGTATCTTGAACATACAATCTTGTATAACCATATAGACTTATATAATACAATACATAATTATGGGTGGATAATAATGAGGATAGTAAAAGAGGATCAAGTTAATTTAATTCATACTAATCATTATCAAAACCACAACACCACCCATACCAGACATCAATTCTAATGTTTAAAATCCCCAATATTCTAAGGTGTATTTCTGAGTCAACTTCATTTAGATCTAATAACAAAATTTTATTCAATTCAATGAATATATATTAAAATAAAGCCAATTATAAGAAGCTAGGGAGTTCATTTTTGATGAGCTAACCATTGAGACAGAGAAATAAGTTAGGATGGCTTGCTAAATGTATGACTAGTTATGCTAGCTTAGAACAAAGAAAATTAGAATATTTTATTTTTTAAGTTCTAAATATTAATTTAGAGTGCCCTCTAATTTTTATGTTCCTTCTTCAAAGTCTTATAGCCTAGGTCATGCTTCAATTTTTTTGCCTTTTCTTCATTGTAAATTGGTAAATTGAGTTCCATAAGTGACATTCATATTTTATTCTAGCCAATTTTATAATAAATAATGCTTTATATATGTGAACAATTTTATCATCAAGCTGAATAGTAGACCCATGAACAAGTTTAGAATAATGATTTATTTACTTCCATTTCAACTTCACCCAATTTCACATATATAATATGGAAATATTGGCCATCTCATTTCTTACTTAAAATCTTATACTAGATATTTGTATTGGTTGTTTTGGTTTATAAGTGAAAGGATATCTCTATTCATATACTCTTAATACATTATCAACTACATAACACTTGCCTACATAGTTGAGTTTGAAAATAACATAGTGATAATGGTAAATCTAATTGATGCTCAGATAAGGAATTGGTATAAATATCAAAAGACAATTACTTTTAATATTCTATTGTGTTGCTATGAATTCTAGCTCTTCTTATAGGCATAGTGCAAGATAATTTTCAAATCAAGGATTTGACGTTCGAAAGCTAGTTGTGAGGTACAACATGTGGGACATCTTCCTTATTTAGATTTGTAATTATTCATATAAATGTGTCAATGTTAAATTGAACAAATGTTATTTAAACTAGAGTATTTTACATGTGTTGAAGTTATAACTTGTTGATGAGTCTATGTCTATTAGATTTAATTTATTTTAAAACTTGTAGTTCCTAAGTGCACAACCTAACTTGATAAGATTATTCATATCTAGTCCATCAAATTACCACATGGAAAGCACCATATTATTTGAATGATGAATAATTATGTTTTACATATTGTGTAAGGAACACTAAATACATAAAAAAGGTGAAGGAATGAATTTGTATTTGGCATTTCTTTATTCACATACTTTAAATATGTTATAAACTTGTTATGTTATCTTCTAGTTATGTGGTTTGAATTTTAATTGAATTTCTATATTGACTTAGCCATGATTTTATTTTTGTAGAGGTTTTGGAAAATAAAGATCTTGATATAACTACCCACATGCCTAAAGAGATGGAAGAACTTGTTTCAAGAATGAGATATAAGAGTGTCATGTTAGCTAAAGATCATCTTGGTTTGAATCTATCACTGGTGATGCTATATAAAGAATCTCTTATGAGGGAAAAATAGTTTTTTTGTTTGAGCCTCTTGAAAGTGCAAAGACAAGTGTCAATAATTTATAAACTACACTAGCTAATAATAAAATATTGGTTGAGGAGTTGCACTTTACCATTTCTGCATTAGAGGTGATAAGATGGAACTTGAAAAGAAATGTGTCAACCTAGAATTTTCCCATGCCTGCATAAAATCACTCTATGACTTCAAGGGAGAGATCACCAAGGCCATGAAAATAAAGCATGAAGGAATGATTGCCATATATGAACATGAGTTATAGATTTTGAAGGTAGAGTAAAAGATCATGTTTAGGCAAGTTCATGGGATAAGTCAAAGTAACCATGGCATTTTAGAGACAAATAATGACAATTATTTATGTGCATATATTAATATGATATGAAATGAACACAATTTTATTAAATACCTCCCACATACATTCTATTTTATTAAAGTCTATATTTTTGTATAAATTTGAAATAAGGGTGAACATAATTTAGAGATCAAAGTTATATTGCACTAATCAGGAAAGATAACATAGCATTTACCTCAAAAATGCTAATATGGTATCGATGTTTATTTCTTCATTTATAATTTTTTATGGAGATTCTTGAGTGTTTATTGCTTCACCCTTATCACATATTAGTGCTCTGTTATCAAATATGGTATTGATGTTTATTTCTTCACTTATAATTTGCTATGGAGATTATTGAGTGTCAAGCTTTCAACTTTGGTGCTCCTGATTGGTCTTTGAAGTTTGTTTGTCTTTGTCCTTGGATGAACTCCTCTCATAGTGTTTTATTGTATTTTATTTTTGAGGGGTTGCTTTCCTTAATTTATAACTTTTGTTTCATTTTTTGCACTTAATTCTCCTCCTTCCTCATTATTGGGCTTCTATGAACTAAATTCCTTTTTCTCCCTATTTTATTAAATATCATGCATTGGATTCTTCAACTTAGGCCTCTCAATCTCAGTTCTTCCCATGGGTCTTTTAATGAATAATTAAATATGGTATGTTGAATATGGGGCATGTCCTCATTTTTTTCTCTTGAAATATGTCCATAAGTGTGTGTCTGTCTGTGTGTGTGTGTGTGTGTGTGTGTGCGCGCGCGCGCGTGCGCGTGTGCGTGCGTGTGCATGTGTGTGTGCGTGTGTGCGTGCGTGCGTGCGTGCGCGTGTGTGCGTGCGTGTGTGTGTGTGTGTGTGTGTGTGTGTGTGTGTGTGTGTGTGTGTGTGTGTGTGTGTGTGTGTGTGTGTGTGTGTGTGTGTGTGTGTGTGTGTGTGTGTGTGTGTGTGTGTGTGTGTGTTGTATTAAAAAAAAAGTGTAACCAAAAAAATTATTGTTAGGAATATAGAACATAGAGCAATAATAATGAATAAAAGACAGTTATAAAATGCAAAAAACACAACACAATAGAGACACATATTTAACATGGTTCACCCAATATGGGCTATGTCCACACAGAAATAGCCAATCTTTCTTATTATTCAATCCAACAAATGAAGGGAAAAACCTGCAATACAACCACTACAATATCCTCTCCACTCACATACAATATGCCACCATAATTACAATACTCTTATATCAAAAAGAGGGTTACATATAGGGAAAAAAATGCACAAACATAATTTCTACCATTAGATCTACAACCTAATAGTGAACAGTCTAGATTTACTATGAAATTATAATATTTTATAGTGCATTTTTAACATAATTTTGTTTTGAGGGTAGCTAAGGTGGATCCAAAATAGGTCACCACCCCACTAGACCCTCATGGCAACCCTAGTGGGGGATGTTTCCCCCCCATACCCCCTATTAGGAATTGGGCATTAAAATAAGATCAAGCTCCACCATCCAACAATTATGAAGTCTATATTTTTTGGTTTGGATTCAAGATCCCACAATCATATTCAGCTTCAAGTACATTATCAATTATATACAAAAACAAGTGGAACCAAAAGAATTATGAAGTCCATAGTCTAATCAGTGTTAGAATCTTCATAGTCGTCCAAGGGAAAGTAACTTTCATCATTGTCAGTACCTTTAATGAGTGGTCAAATGTACAAAGTATCCATTTACAAAATCCTTTGTCCAAGTTGCATCAGTGGAAAATTAGCTTGATGGAATATTATGAATCTTTTCCATAATTGTCCAAAGGGTTGAGCTAGTTGGATTCTTAGTAAATCAAAATGATGATTCTTAATAATGAATAGTTAAAAATGAATTCTAAATGGAATATTCATTATCATGAATAATTTTTTTACTTGATTTTAGGTGTATATTGATATCAATATTATTGGATGCCTTTGTAGGCATGAATTTCTCAAGGAATCCTCTAATGTAGGGTAGAATGGCACAAGGAGTATTTTAGATATTAGGCAAGATTACAATCCCCTCAGGCCATTCAAAATACCATTGGATGTGAAAGTTAAAATTATGCCTCTCTACTAATGTCATGAACTTGAAACTAGCGTACAACAAATTCTCTTCAGTATAGGTATCATTGTAATGCAAAAGAACATTACCCCATCTATTACCACCACATTACACAAATAGTATATCTAAGTCTCATGCAATTAATGGCATGAGACACCACATCTAAGTTGTGTCTCAATCTATTTTTTCTCATGTTAGTCTTAGCATAATAGAGCACTTCTACCATATGTGCTCATGAAATTATTCTTTGATTTCTATTAATGTCGCCATATTTATGTTTTTTCTCCCTAGAGCTCTAATCTGCAAGAAGGATACCAACCAATACAAAAATAATTAGTGATGATTAAAAAATAATCACCTATTGATACCCCTACTATTTATGAAACCAATTTGCTAAAACAATTAAATCCCATTGCACATTTATATTTATGAAACTAATTTATTAAAATATTCAAAGAAGTAAATCCTTATTCTTCTAAATCAGTTTCTAAAACAAAATTTAGATACAGTTCCTAAGTGTTTCATTTGAAGTCTTCTTTACATCAATTACATTTTTATGACAAATATTTAAGTTGTATAACATGTTCCTAAATAATATGGAGCATTAATATATATTTAAATGTTCACATCTCATGATATATCTAAAAACATAAACCATTATATAGTTATATCGTCATTATATAAAAATTTAACTCTTGATGGATAAGGATTATATCATCATAATATGTGTCAATGGACATGAATTATATTTATTCACAACTAAGAAACATAAATGTAGTCATACCACAAACAAACACATAATTACGTGCACAAGATAAATGTAGTTATATCATAAGATAATTTTAGTTTTACATGAAATGATACAATTGCTTGTACCCCATTCATTCTATAAAATACAATGCCATGGCAGGTTGCCATTCAAAACCTCACTTGTATAGTACAGAGCAAATTGTATATGGCATTGATAGATATCATATACAAGATGATAGTACATTGCAAAGACTTATCATTGTATCCAACCTAGAGGGTGTTCAAGCTACATTATCTTCTTCATGTTTGTATCTATCTCACTTCACTTCCCTATTATTATCTTCATTCCAAGCTTCTCACTTGTGATTCTTATGAGGAGGGTAAAAAAAAGGTTTCTCTCCTGTGACATGCTATGATGTCTACCTTTATTCATCAATTCTATGAATTTTATCTATCTATGAATTGAATTTTCATGCCCATCATGCACTTTTTGGAATGGATGAGCCATCAAGTGTTGTGTGATTTATATCAACCTACTTTTCACCTTGTTGTAAACATATTCCATATAGTTTTTTAAGAATGACAATGTTTCAACAGTGTGATCTACCATGACACATTTATCCAAAATATATTATGTTTTGCATATCAAAGCTTCAACCTCATCAACTTTAGTACTGACAGGGATATATTCATACAATGAAATGTATCCTTCTATAAATTCCAAAAAATACAAAACTAGATGATTATGAGTAAATACAAGTCTTACATTACCAACCTCCCTCAGCTAGTTTTTAGTGTCATCTACCAAATTTGATGTTTTACCTTCAATTTTAGGATTTCATCCTCACATATCCATACCTAATATAGTTTCATTTTAAGGGTTCAATCCTCTAACATCCATACTTACTCTACCCTCATTTTCATTTCCCACTCTATTTTTTATGCACTGCATAATGAAAATGTATTATCTAATTGATATTCCCACAAACTTGTAAACACAAAATATAAAACCATAAAGAAACCTTACATTATAATCTATATCAATGTAGTTGATGCACTTATTAATGCCATCCCCTGTGCCTTGTACAAATACATCTCTTCTTTTCTTTCTCATCATCTCCACCTTAATCACATGTTTACAAGTGTAGTCTTAGAATGAAAATGAGAAATTACACATCAACATGGATGGCCTTGTAGTATAGACATGATAATGTAATGACTCATCTATCGAAATATGCACCAAGGTATATGAGGGTCATCATTATGGAAGGTGACATGACAATTTAGAATCTACAAAGCCTTAACCCATGAAATATTTTCAATTCTCTCTACTTTGAATTTACTGTGGAAGCCACTATCCTTGCATATTTGTAGCCACCAAAAATATATATACACATTTATGGTTAGTTGGTGAATTAACCAATCCACCATGTAATGTGCATAAGTTTGTATTATGTGTAATTAATTACTTCTCAAATGGGAATGATAATATTATATGGCTGCATTTTTGTATTGTCTAACATGTGAAAGGGTATGATAACATCATGACCACATTCCAACTTTGTCAATCTAATGTTACTCCCAATATTCAGCAAAATTAGCCTGCATAGAATAATACTTTTCTATGAACTTTTTGGACTCCCTATTTTTCATGTCTTTATTAGTGTAGCTATGCATTATGTACCCCAACTCACCAAACATTTCATGTCTTACATCATTTTTTTTCATCTTTGTTATCAAATTCTTTAACCATGCACGATGGACATGCTAACTGCATAAGTAGAACTCACAATTAAATGTTTCCCTGCATAACATAATAGCTTTGTAAGAGTCTATAATATAAATTGAGAATAGTATCTATGAACTTCAACATATGAACTTCATGATGTATATTTGAATAATGAATACAAACCTAATAGATTTTATCTCTACACTAACATCATCTACCATAAATGCATTGATTATCCACTCAATGTCTTTCAAATGTACTCTTTGTAGAAGTATTTTCATCTATTGGTTATTTTCATCAATACACAACCATGACAAAATTACCCATGTAATGAGAACACCTTGGTGTTTGGAATTAAACACCAACAACATGTACAATTGAAACTGTACATAAATGAGCTTGTGTATTACAGAATATCTATATTATCAACTACTATTACAAACATTGAAAGCATACCTTCATTTCATTCATGTTGAATGTTGAGTCTGTCACCAATAAGTTGTGCTTCCCAAATCTAAACAATCATTCCAGTTGTTGTGGGAGTTAGAAGCCTATTATAAAGGGGATTTCCCCATCCCCATCAATTTCTTCCCCATTGTATCCCTAGTAGACAAACCACTTATTAGGATTTACTAGCACCCACTCCTAGACACTTTTTGCATCATTGGGACTATAAACATATTTTACCTCATTGATTTAGAATTCTTTGTTATATATATCATTCTTGCTCAAGAAATCATCTTGTTGTGTTTCACCATTAAATAATACAAGTTTCTCATGCACCATCTTGTGATGTTTAATATGGATAACATCAATAGACATTCCTAGTAATATTAGCCTATGAACCCATTCATTCAATTGGGGGATGATCTAAGGAGTAAAAAAATATGTTTTTCCCTTGAACTATTCATATTGTTGGCCATGGTAATGTTTATGCTCACTATATATGTGTTCTGCATGATTATATGTGAACATGTGATCGAGTCTAATGACCATTCAACATGTGCTAAAATAACATTGATAGCCACACCTTATATTTTTTCATCCCAACTAGCTACCATTTCCCATCTTTAGCAATATGGACTTGTCTTTTAGTATTACATTGATTTAACATAAATCATCAAGCCCATATAAAAACCATTATCTATACTGATATGTTACATATATCAAGTGTATGGAAATTAAAAATCTTCTATATAATTGACATATGAATGGAACATAAAAACACATGAATATAGAGCCATTTTCCATCTAAAATATGAGGTCACTTACAAGACAAATTCGAAGGTAGAATTGATTATGCTCTACTTGTCAAGAATAGGTGATCTTTTCATGCGATGTGAAACATGAAAATTTGTATGGAATGACTCCCTTCTTGATTATCCTTTCATGAAGTCATCAACCCTATCACCATCCACCTAAGGTATCCACAAGTCTTTATTTTTGATGTCAATAAAATATTCCCACTTGACATTTTTTTAGTCAAATAGACCCTCGCTTGGCTTCTATAGTGGGAACTACACAATTTGATCCCACCTTTTCACCATCTATTGTAGCCTACAAAAATAACATTTCATTTAACCAATATATAATACACATTGTGAATGATGAAATATTGCAATCTATGAAAGATAATTAATTAATAACATGTATAACATTTTTTAACATTGATTTTGTTAGAAAATTTAAACAATGTTTACACGTTGAATAAGTGATAATTAGGAATATCCTAGAGATGCACAATGGAAATAGAATAAAATTATCATCACAACATGGACTCATTGTTATGGAATTAGAATATATCATGTGATAGTTACAAACATATCATTACAACATGTAGCCATAATTGCATATGTACATGGTAATCAAAATATCATTCAAACAACATACAATTATTTTTGTATAGTAAAAAAAAGGTTTGTTATCTTTCAACTAAAATATAAAATATTTCCCAAAATAAGGTTTCTAACATTCAATAAACTTTACATCACCTCACCAAAAATAATGGAGAGTATGACTACAATAATAAACATGAACACTATACAACCAAGAAATGAAAATGGTTGCATATCACGATGATGTCATGCACTTCAAAATTAGACACAATATCAAAATATTATTCTTCAGGCACATCTTCTAAAGTAGGCATGTCCATCTCATCCATACTTATTTCCCTTATTTCATTTTTTTCCTCCTCTGATGCTCCTTGTTTGAGAGATTCATTTGCATAATAGATGTCAATATCCTGAAAAAACTCACATATAAAATGGCATCCTCCTTTAGTTTACTAAGAATACCTCTAGGAACATCCCTTTCCCCTTTCATCTCTGTAACAACATCTTGTGAATCAACCATAGAAACACCTATTTTCTTGTAAAAATAACAACATAATCCAAGCTCATGTATTAAAAACAATGTAAATAAACTTCATCAGATATTAATCTATGATATTGCCTTATGATTATATTTTCATGACTAAATAACTTGATTTTATATAAATAACCCTTCCTTTCCATCAAGCACTAACCAATAAATGCATGTGTTTCTTACACATACTGCAAAGATTAACAATAAACTATAGAAAACATCAAAATATTCTAATTTAAACTACTTCAATTATATGCATACAATGGTTAGTCATACACATCAAAATCAAGAAACATAACACCCCCTTTGCTTCATTTCTTGTATCTAACATTGAAATACTTTTTTTGTATGTACAATATATTCCATTTAACCCTATTTGAATACTAAACTAAGATATTTAATGCATGTTCACGACATTCAAAATCACAAACATATATCTTTACAGTCAAGACATGATTATGATTTATCAAATTTATCCCTATAGTTAACATTTCAAACACAATTATTTGAATGTTAGTTGTATACGAAGTGCATAGATGTCCAAAATGGTTTCAGACATGTACACCAATAAATAACATAATGCCACCATGATGATGAGTAAAGAAAGGGCACCACCCATATTAGGATATTTAATCTATTGAGGTATTTTAGAGCTATAATATATAAATACATTAGGCCTTTCATTAATGGAATTCAATATTGTAAATTAGGGCCCTTTGTTAGTTTTAAAGCTCCAAATTTTTGTAGTGCTTGGCAATGAAAAAGAAATGGTTTACTTTGAAATCATTGCCATTGTGAAGTTTATAGAAGACTCTACAAACTCTTTACATTTTAAAATAAAAACGGATTTTCCCCTTTTTTAAGTAAATAATATTTTTCTATGGCTACTACCTTATGGGAAGAAGTGGGATCTTTATTTTAAACCTTTAGAATGGAAAATGAAATGAAAGGTTTAAAATGCATTTGCTTTTTTTTGGTACAAAAAGAAAAAGGTGGAAGAATATAATAAAGGCATATACATGAATCATTAATTAGAGTCAAAGACAGGTTCGTTAACCTACAAATATGAAATGCAAATAGAGAAATTATTGGAGGCTTTATATAAATGAACCATGGAATAATATGCAACACACAATAAAATCTTATGAGGTGGATTGATAAATATTTTCAATATGATTCATAGAAAAAATAAAATAAAAAATAATTTATTGATATGAATAATTATTATTATACAATGCTCTCTAAAAATATTACTAATTTTATCAGCACTAATTTTATTAGCACTATTTTTTTAAAGCCTCTTAAGACCCTTTCAAACAAAAATATGGCCATTATACTTAAGGACCCTTTATGAAAAAAAATATGGCCATTATACTTAAACTTATTTTGGTTTGTATAGATTACTATATCTCTCACCTTTTAATACCCTATGATTATTGGAATTGGGAGCAGAAGAATGGGTGAAAAGTTATGTAGGTGAGCTTCAAAGCATTATATAAATGAACATTGGAATGAGATGCAACACACGATAAGAAATAACATAACATAATTTGAATGATGGTTACTGACAAATCTTACAACATAAATAATAGGATTTTTGTGTGTCCTCCAATCCTATTCAAGTGGACCTCATTAATAAGATATGCCTTAAATTTTATGATAAAAATAATATAATAGGATTGGTTAATGATAAATCTTACAGCCACAATCGATGAAATGTTGTGTCCTCCAATCCTATTCAAGTGGACCTCATTAATAAGATTTGCCTTAAATTTTATGATAAAAATAATATAATAGGATTGGTTAATGATAAATCTTACAGCCACAATCGATGATATATATATATATATATATATATATATATATATATATATATATATATATTGTGATAGTGTTTTCAATCATTCTAGATGGCTAATTTCTTTGAGGGACTACATTTTACCTTGTATGATATCACCAAAGTTTAAATGCACTGACTTTTATTTTTTATTATTCGTGCCTCACTCCCTATTTTGACAATATTCTAATATAAGAGCTTGATTTATGTACAAATGCACTATTTTTAAGTACAAAAAATGTTCATAAAATAGAGAGATGGATTTAAAAAATAATTGCCAAACATTTTCCTTATTCACCCCCAATTAATAGCATTTACACAATTAGATAAGGGCATATGGGATGCTTACAATCACAACAATGCAATGAGGTTGATAGTATTCACAACCAAAGTCCTTCCCCATGCTTTGCGAACTAAGAAATATCTAAATAATGTAATGAGCTGAACATGGGATGGACTACAGTGAAATAGAGGAAATAGATACGAAATGTGCGAGTATTTTAATAATCATTACCTTGCCTACCTCGATACTAACATGGATCCTCGATGATAGGGAAGATGGTGGTAGTGGAGTGTGGTAGTGAACCCGACACATTATGAGAGGTTTAGATTTTTTCAACCTTGAATCATGTTTGAGGGTTGGAGTTGAATGATGATGATGAGGGGAGCTATGATTAACGTCTTTTTAAATTCATCAATAGTGGTAGGCCCATCAGTGCACACATTTTGTTAGGGTGTGGAGCTAAAAGCTTCAACCATTTGCACACACATGAAGAAAGGATGCTGAAGAACCAGAGCCACCGGCGTCGGCAGTATGACCGACGTCGGTCAGATGCAGTGGAGAAGGAGAGTGGCGACGGCAGATAGTCGGCCGATGTCGGCAGCACCAGACAAGCAGGGACCGACGTCGGTCGCCTGTGCAGTCCAAAACTGCTGTTTACGAACAGTCAGTTAGTTAAACCGAGTGTTTGCATGCTAAGAGACTATTTTAAGTCGTGAGCTGTGTGTCTAATTTTAGTAGTTAGATGTCTATTTTTGTAACCATGGGATTCTATTTAAAGAGCCATGAGGCATGTATTGTAATTATCATATTGATCAAGTAAGAGCATTGAAGCAAGCAAGGTCAAGGAGATCTACAGGTGTAAGGTCAAGGAGATCAGCTATAGCATTCAAGGAGGGATTGTAACTCAGGTTTTAGAGTTGGTTTTGTGTTGAGCAAGAGAGAGAGGGAAGAAGGTCTTGAGGTGTGGCAAGCCTTTGAGGTGGAGGGAGAAGTGGCATCTTCCTTATTTGTATTTTCTTCTAGTATTATCTAATACAATTGTGTGTATTGTCTCTCAAATTCTTTGCTGTCTCATGTTTCTAGTTTCTTAATCATTCTGGTATAATTTCCGTGTTCAATTGCTCATATATAAGTAATCAATTGTGCTACCGTTGGATAAGGGGCCTCCTAACAGTTGGTATCAGAGACTGAACATGGGATGGACTACAGTGAAATAGAGGAAATAGATACGAAATGTGCAAGTATTTTAATAATCATTACCTTGCCTACCTCGATACTAACATGGATCCTCGATGATAGGGAAGATGGTGGTAGTGGAGTGTGGTAGTGAACCCGACACATTACGAGAGGTTTAGATTTTTTCAACCTTGAATCATGTTTGAGGGTTGGAGTTGAATGATGATGATGAGGGGAGCTATGATTAACGTCTTTTTAAATTCATCAATAGTGGTAGGCCCATCAGTGCACACATTTAAGTTTGTGCGTGTTGGTTAAGCTCGCCCATTGTCAGTGAGTCCCATTATCATAAATTGAGGGTTTCTCAAAAAAATTATGAGTTAATAGTTTTTAGAGGTCTTGAATTGAAACCACAAAAACTTTATCATATAAATAATCCACTAATATCTCTCATCAACCTTATATGAACTTTCAATCATAAAACAATAATTATGATAATTTAATCATATAAAATAAGTCCAATAATAGGCACTTGAAGTCATAGAAGGAAACAAGCCAAAGGATATAAATTATATATATATATATATGAGCTGTATTAGTAAAGGCCACATCACCATGGATAATATGAAATTAAAAGTGGTATGTATATATTGATGTTTGTTGTGTTTTTAAATCTTACGAGTAATCTTTTTAATGAGGCATTAATATTTTGAGATTTCTTGAGATTTTTTTAATATACTCATTTAATATCTATAATGAACAACACGAAAGTCTATACATTGAAATTAATGAAATTATACATTTTTTATTTCAAAAATATGAAATTTAAAATAAGAGCTCAATTTTTAAAATTATATAAAGAACTATTTTTTAATTTTTTATTTAAAAATAAATGTTTTAATTATTAAAAAAGGAATAGAATAATTAGTTTAAAATTTTTTAATTACACTTGCAAAAAGGAATACAATAATTATTAAACACAACAATGCATATGTCCTTTCATAAGTGGCTAATAATTCATTGTCTAAAAGATTCAACAATCACATTATGAGAAATATTAAACCTCGGAGGAACTTGTTTCCAAGACACCTGTGTCCAAAAATATCAAGGAAGTCATTATGCATAGAAAAGTGTATTCTATTATTAAACATGCATCTCCAAAAGATATGAACGATAGACTCAAGTAGATTGAAAATAGGGCATTTGAGAGGGTTGATAGCAAGGAATTGAATGTTGTCACCAATAGATAGTTTGTAAAAGGGAAGCTTCCAATTATTGATTTGAGCCATGACATCAATTTTGGACTTTTAAATCATATCTCCGAGGTGTTTCCATTTACCTTCATTAAATTTACATTTTTATTTTGAATTAAACCTTTATTCCAAAAATAATCTTAGAAGAAATCTCTATAGACACATTTGAGTGGGAAGTGATCAAACCTACCAATGTTAAACCACCTTCAATCTTTCACAAAATTACATTGAATCAAAGTAGACATCTTAAGAAGTAAAAAATTATTCAAATATCATAATTTCATTTATAACAGTCTTGTTAGATTTATGTAGGCTTTATCTTTACCACTCAATCATGTGCGTTGGATCCCTTTACTGCAAGTAAATAGCATCCAAGGGAGAAACTTTTTCTTTTTCCTTAGGAATGAATACACAAACTATTCCTTCCCAATG